>OY986436.1:17191817-17791817 GCA_963920525.1 Dichetophora obliterata | reverse complement strand
TTGAAGAGAACATTTAGTTTGTGTTTAAATAAGTTGTCACAGTTAGCAAATATTTCGCACCCATAGAGCAGGGTAAGCATAAGGTACGATTTAGCCAGTAAGGTACGTGTTGTAAGGGGTGTAAAATATTGAGTTGTCCATAAAACACGTAACATACCATACACTTTACCGATAGTGCTACCTATATGAGTGTTCGACGACAATGTTCTATTAAATATTATACCTAGGTTTTTCACGCTATCCACACATTCAATATCACAATTGTTCAGTTTAATTTTTGGGAAGAGTGAATAGTCTTCTGGTTTTTTTGAGGTGACAATACATTTTGTTTTTCTGGGATTTAAACATGGGCCATTTGATGTGGCCCATTCGTTAATGCGTCGAAGATTATCATTTAGGTTCGAAACACAAGGGACGATAGACTCACGGGAACAACTAACATACAATTGGACATCATCGGCATACATATGAATATTACAATTTTTCAACACTTTTGGTAGGCAATTTATGTATACAGAGAAGAGCAGAGGACCTAATACAGAACCCTGAGTAACACTTCTGTAATTTGGTAGGAATTTTGATACAATGCCATTTGAACAAACTGCTTGTGTTCTGTTGGATAGATAGGATGATATCAAATTAGCAGCAGTCGGGGAAAAATGAAACAGATTCACGAGCTTATTATACAACACAGAATGATCCACCGTATCAAAGGCTTTTGAGTGGTCTAAGAGCACTAGAAAGTTAATTTTGTTCTCATCAATACCTACTCTAAGGTCTTCAACAACATCAACTAGTGCTATTACACAGCTTCGCTTAACTCGGAATCCAGATTGACATTCGTCTATTAAATGATTTCTATAAATGAACTTACACATTTGTCTATAAATTATTAGCTCTAGAACTTTTGATACATACGACAAAATGGCTATAGGACGGTATTCGTTGCACGTTTTTGGAATCGGTATTATTTTTGCCTGTTTCCAAGTGGAAGGATATATAGAAGTAGTGAGAATAAAATTAAAAATGTGTGTTACAAAAGGTAGTAATTTTGGGAGTAGGGCCTTGAGAAATACAGGATGAATATCTCTCTGAGAGGTGTTTTCATAGTATTGTCTGATCTTCTAGATCCTGTTAGGTCATCCGCTCTGAGCATTTTCTCATAACGTTTATACTTCACTAAAGTTGATCTCTGCATGATCTACGATCCTCGATTTCCGGCTATTGATACTTCGAAAGTAGGCTGCAATTTAAACATTTCGATAGAGGCTTTAAGATCTTTTTTGAAGCATCTGAACTGAATTCAAAGTCATGCTTTATAAGAGATGCTAGCTTGAGTGGAGTTCCCCAGAATTTGCGGGAAATGTCAAATTGGTGGGTGAATCGGGGAATGGGCTTAATATTTAAATCGGAGAATTTTTTACCCATTTGATTTTTGATCTAAGAGTTAAAAATTTTAGTTGAAATGACACTTTAAATAATAATGCGGTGTTAATTGAAAAAACACCAATCAAATATTATTTTTAACACTACTTGTGTAGTAATATTATCCATCAGAAAAATAATATTTTATTTCAGCTTAATAAAATCGGAATCAGATTACACTTTATTTTTATTAAAATTAATTTTCAATTTAAAAGTATTTTTTTAATTTGCCGCCTTAAAATATTGCCAAAAGTGCCGCTTTTGTAAAGTTGCCGTATGCGGTAATTGTCAAAAATGGTTATTTCTTAAAACACCATTTGTAGTTTAAGAATGTGTCTAATGTTGGTTTTTAATTAACACTATTCTGATAATATGAAAATGTCCAAACGGTGTTAACGTTTTACTTCATTTTTGGATCATTTGATTTTATCCATTTGGATAGACTTTATTTCACTTTATTTCACACTTTGTTCCGCTCCGTTCTGGATATTATTATTATATCCATTTGGAGCGACACAAACGGATAAAATTAACACCGTTCGGATGGACCTTATGTAACACCATTCCTTACGAGTATCATACCAATATGATCTTAACTTTAGCGATAAACTAAATGATAACGATAGCGATTGTTCTAAATTTTATATCAGTTTTTGAAATCAAACATGATTTTTCTAAAAGCCGAAGATATATTTGTTATTAATCACGAAAAATTATTTTGCTTGATTTAAGGTTATGCTAACTCAATTCAATTGTTTTTTTAAATCAAGTGTTGTAAACTAGCATACGTACATATTAAGAAACAAATTCTACTCATATGTATGTTTTTCTTATAGTCACTATTACAAACTTTTTCCGATATCCAGAATAATTTGCTTGATTCAAGTAGCTGAAACAAAACTTGAATTCAGACAATTAAGACTTTTTAAAAATTTCAGGGTGATTTTTTTCGCTAAAATTTTAATTATGTACGTTTTGAAAACATGATGTTATAATTTGGGCTCAGAAAAAAAACGCAAAAAAATTATTTAAGGAAATATATGCCAGAAATGGAAAACTAAATATAACGAAAATGATTCATTATTAATAAGTGTAAGCAAAATTTTAAAATTTTTAAAAAGTTATCTACTTAAATCAAACAAGATATTCTCACTTTATGGAAATTGTCCTTTTAAGAAATAAGTTGTATTTTTTTAAGAACATTCGTTTTATATCAAAATGATTAATGCTGGCGAATGGCTAACAAAAAAGGTACATGTTGAAAAAAGGAATATTTTTCAAAAAAATCCCAATAACTCTTTCTTAAATGAAAATTGTAAATAAAGATTAAATAAAAAAACTAGAATGTTTATGCATTATTATTACTATCTCACAACCTTAGTAGACTTATTTTCTAGACGGTAAATTTAAAGTGTCATGCCTTTTTTGTAGAATATTTTTTCACTATCATCTAATAGAGTAACGGCTAAAACATTTAGATGGCTACTTAATCTATTTAAGTATCTTAAACTAAGAATGGGCTGCGGCTAACAATATTGACTTCTTTAATAAATATAGGCTTTATATGAGGGAGTTAAATTTCTTTAATAAATATCTTTATAATCAGTATGTTCAGAATTTCGAAACGAATCCTAATGCATTTTGGAGTTACATAGAATCGAAAAAAAGCGCTCAGATATTCCTACTAGCATGTTTTACAGGGAAAAAGTCTCAAAAATGCTCTTAAAACGGAACATATTTTTGTTGACTTTGTTGAGTCTAATTTTGTACCTTTAACTATATGTTCTGGTTATATTACTTCGGTTATTACACCATTAGTTGATTCTGGAGGGGTTTATAACTCTGAGAATAATGTTGTGTAAGGAATCTTGTATCTTAAGACTACAACTAAATCTGATTCGGATGGTCTCTCGGGTTTCCTATTAAAAAACTGTTATAAATATTTGGCAAAACCAATTCATCTTACTTTTAATAAGTCTTTATCTACTGGGGTTTTTCTTCCTAACTGGAAAGTGTTATCTAAATCCCCTGTTTTTAAATCTGGAAACAAAAACAATATTGAAAACCATAGACCAATATCCAAACTAACGTCGGTATCAAAAAGAAAAGTATATTTTTCTGTAAAACTTTGTATGTCCCCAATCCAACAAGGCTTTGTACCTCGGTATAAGATAATATACTGAATATATATTCTGTTCAACGGTAACGAACCTTACAGTATTTGCTGAATATTGTATTTTGGCTTTCCAACAGGGGTATCAGGTTGATTCCATCTACACAGACTTTTTAAAAGCCTTCGACAAAGTCTTTCACGACATTTTATTTAAAAAATTTGCGAAAATTGGGTTTCACTTAAACATATTAAATTGGTTTGATTCATATCTCACTAATACGGTATGTCCTGTTTTTAATGAAAATAAAATTTCAAGACCGTTTAAAGCTTCCTCGAGTATTCCTCAGGGAAGCATTTTGGGTCCGTTACTGTTCATATTATTTGTCAATGATATTACATCAAAAGTAAAAAATTCACAGTGTTTTTTATACTCGGATGATTTAAAAATATTTCGGAAATTTGATAATTTCTGGATCGGATGCCTTGTTACTGCAATCAGATTTAAATTCTTTAAAAGTCTGGAGTTCGAAAACTACACTGTATCTTAATCAAGAAAAATGTGTGTTTTCTACTTTTACTAAATCATTATGTCCATTAAAAACAACCTGCTATTTAGATAATTTTCCTTTGAAATGTGTATATGATATTAAAGATCTTGGTGTGGTTTTTGATTCAAAAATCACTTTCATTTGCCGTCTTAATTATATTATTCCGAAAGCTTATGCACTTCTTGCTTTAGTACGGCGAAATAGTTGCAATTTTAAGGACGCTTTCACATTAAAAGTACTGTATACTTCTATTGTTCGTTCGAAGTTGGAGTATGCTTCATTTATATGGAATCCCTTCTATGCGTCTCATGCCTTACGCCTAGAACGAGTTCAAAAAGTTTTTACTAGATTTGTTTCTAAAATAAATTATCCAAGAAATCCTGCTCCTTCTGATAATCATCGCTGTAGTATTATACATTTGAAAACTCTTCAGAATAGAAGGACCATTTTATATCTGTTATATATTTTTGATATTATATATGGAACGGTTGATTGCTCTAAGCTATTTGAATACATAAAATTTAATATTCCTTGTCGTACTTTTCGTCATTTTGATTTGCTTTATTTAGGAAGATGCATAACCCACTATGCCATTAACTCACCAATGTATAGAGCGATGTTGGAGTTCAATGACTGTATGCTTTACTCTTCTTTAATAATCATTAAAGAATGAGCTAAGTAGCTATTATGAAATTAATTGAATTATTTTATGTTTATTATTATTGAATAACTTATATTTAACTATATTATCATAGTCTGTAAAAACCTTTAATTGACTTGAAATACTAAAAAAAAAAAATAAAAAACTTATTTATTTATTTCTTTGACAGTAAGTATATTTAGGTCTTTATGGATAATGATGTTGTTTAGTAACCATGAAGCAATCAAAATCGATCTCAACGTTTCGGACTGGTACCTTTGAAGAATCTCTACATTTGAGTTGCTAGCTGTAGACCCAAAGCTGTGTGTCATATGTCCAGATGGATCTTAGTATGGTTTTATAGAGTAGAATGTTGTTTTATACACCTTGTGATAAATTTCGATCATGTAGGCATATCAGTTGTTACCTTAGGCCGCATTTATAGTGGACGCTATTGCTGAACCGAGCCGAAAAACACATTGGAGCAGTAGAGCACGCAGGCTATGTATCTTTTTTGTCCAAATACTTTTTTGAGTTTCAGTTCGGTTCGGCTCAGCAATAAGCATCCACTATAAATGCGCCCTTATTGCTTGAATGTGGGTTTTTCGTGTTAATCTCTTGTTGAAATGCATTTTAAGAAACTTAACACTGTTACTTTGAGGGATTAAAATATTGTATAAATGAATATTTTTCAAATAATTTAATATAATTAATTTTTTCCATTACTTTAATGTTTTTTATATATAAATGAACCTTTTCTTAATTTCAATTGATTTTTTATTGAAATTTTTGAATCTCATTTATTCTTTTCTGAAATCGAATGGAACTTTTAAGTTTTAAATTATCATTTTTTAATATTAATTGATTTTATTCTGAATTTTAATTTTAGTTTTTAATTTGACTTGATCTTTTCTGAATTACAATTGTGATTGGTGTAGTTATAGCTAAGAGCCTTGTTAAAGGGCACTAAACAACAGCAATAACAATGGTTTTTTAGACATCAGTAAAATAAGTATACTCGTATATAAACAAATACTAAGCGAATCAAAAGCAGGCTAAATAAACATATTCAAATCAGACACCTTCATGATAAGCAGCAAACTTGAAATGAGCTGACGGTGGAAGATCGTTTACAATTTCGTAATGAAAGATTTGAGTTGCATGCAAACATGTTTTAAGTGCGTATGAGCTTAATGTTGGGTCCCTAGTTTGAGTGCAATAATAAAGCTCAAGAGAAAATAAGCTAAGTTCAACTAATATAAGCTATAATCTTACCAAAGTTACCAACAGCTCTTAGCTTTGCCTCACAGAAACTTTACTTGAAAGTTTAACTTTGTCAAGAGAGTTGCACATTTTCGACTAGTCTATAGCTCATATCGCACATTCTCTTTAAAAGAGACACAACTCAAAATTTTTACATATTCAGGAGGAGAAAGAAACAATTTTTTTCCTTAGGGACTCCATACCAGTGTTTCCAGATTGAGGGAAATTTTTCTTTTTAAGGGCAATTTTGTCGTTATTTTCGGCAAGAAGGGAGAAGGGAATTTTTTTACTCTGCATAAGACAAAATGGGAAAGTATATTTCTTCAGATATTCGTCAAAGTCTCATCACTTACAATAATATGTCGCACATCTTCACTTTCACGAACTCAATTTTTAGATCAAAATATTGCTTTGGATGTAAAAAATAATAATTTTCAATTTCTTTAATTGTCAGAAAATTAATATGGCCAGAACAGGACGTTGAACTTGAATGTTAAATATATTTTTTATAAAATTAAAGAAAATATTTTAAAAATTTACGAATTGATTACATCATCATTTTACATTTAAAAAATTTTTAAGGGCCCATTAAAGTTTTTCGGCGACCTAAAATTTAATGTTAATTTTTTATATTTTTCGAATGTATTGTATAACATCATTAAAATATTCTCCGAAAATTTCAAGTCATTTGAATACATGGCAGAATTACCCAGGTAGTGTTGACAACTGCTTATTTTCTCTTCAAAAGGAAAACATAGCCTGCCAAAAACAGCTGTTAATGAAAGAAAGCGAAAACGAAAGCAAGCGTCGAAAGCTAAAATCATAAAAATCAAATGAGAATATTTGTGCGTTTAAATAAACAAATAAAAATTTAAAATCATGAAAGTTGTAAAAAAATCGTGTGTGAATTGAAAAGCTTTTTAGTTCGTGATGTTAAACTCTATTTAGTGCCTCTTTAAAATTCTTAGCTGTTGGTTCATATTCTTCATCATCTGGCACACCATGAATAGCTCCAGATTCTTTGATAAATATTCGACCGCTGTCTCCACGATAGCTGCACAGCTGCCCGCTTAAGCTAAGTCACTCAAACTAATAATAATAAGCCGTATAATAAGATAAAATGTAATAATATTCCAAAAATACACCATTTTTAATCAATATTAATTTTATTGGGAACATACGCATCTGAGCTGAGGTTGTTCTATTTTTCACTTCAACATTTTTAGCATAGGTTATGTTTTCACTTATTGACAATGGCCGATTGAAAGCGCTCTCTTTTTGAGTAAATTTTTTGACTGCTTAAGTTTTCCATAAAAACTGTCAACGCTTTCTGGGTAATTCTGCTATGATTTGCATAAAAATTATTGTAGTTATAAGCACAAACTTCCGAAGAGAAGACAATGAAACGCATAAATGAAAAATTCTCAAAAAGAACTGTTTGAAACCGGTGAGCAGCATTACTCGAAAACTATACCAATTACCAAATTTTATACAGTTTTTAAACAAATACAAGTGATACTGGTGATATTGATGGTTCGATTTTTATTTTGGAGACATTTTTTTTATTATAACATAAAATATAAGAAGTTTTTTAACTCCCATTGTTGTAAAAATCAACATACTTCCAAAATCTTTGATTGAAAGCTCTAAAAGCTTCAGCAGAATCTGAATTAATTTTTTTTAATGATGAAGCTATGAAAAATCGTGTCCTCTGCAAATTTTAGGTGTTTTTCTCAACTACGAATTCCTTATATATAAATTAATATTTTTCTCCAAAAAACTCAAAAAGTTTTATTTAAAATAAATATAATTCTAATGTAAAAAAATAAATTACTTTTAATACAGGATTTTATTTTTGCTAAAGAAACTTAAATGTGCCCTTAACTTTGCCGCATCCAACCGCTGAGTCCTAAAACTTTTTTCTATAGTGACTGCTGTATAAACTTATCCTGCTGTAAATCGAATGGGAAGCGATATGCTTAGTAGCATCTGTAGAACTAGAACAACTTTCAATAATAAAAACATAGCATGTACTGACTGATATCATTTTGATCCCGGATCATTTAAGTCTTTTTATTAACTTTAATATGTACTATGTAATACTTAATAATAACATGATTTATTTATAATTTTTTTTTTAAATCAAAGCATTATAATTTATCTATTTAACTAATTATGAAATAACTTATTTATATCTTATCATGTATTTATTTTTTTATCAAACTTATCTCAAAATGCGAATTTATATTAAACTAAACCAAAAAACCATTACGGAAAAGAGTTTTGTTGTTGTATTTATTTTTTCAAAGAAGTCACTATGGGAATTTTCGTGGGATTTTACGTAGTTCGCTGAGGGAAGTTTTCGGTTGCTCCCTAATTAGAGGGGGAATGTGTTAAAGGTACCTGGCAACACTGGTCAATACAAAACAAACACAAAAAACAATTTTTGTTTTTAACTAAAGACTAACGGCCGTATTCATTACGTTTGTTATGTACTCGTTAAAAACTGTTTTAGTTAGAACACAAACTATCCCTTAAAATGCTGTTTATGCATAAACGTATTTTAAGAGCATTTTAAGCATTATAGGAATTTTTAAAAAACAGTAAGCAACACTTCATCAGCTGACAGCTTAACGAAAGAACTTTACGAAAAACAGACTTTTTGTCGAAAGATAGCTGATTTTGACAAGTTATGTTAGGCATTAAAAAAGAAGTGAAAAGTAAACGAAAATACAAAAACAATGACATGTTTAATATTTTGATTATATGCGCTTAAGTTGAAGAAGAGGATCCTTTTCCAAAGCGCCTAAAAATGTATAGAGCAAGGATCAACCCCTTTGAACAAAACAACGAGGAGTTCCGGAAAAAATGCAGATTCACTAAAGACAGTATGCGATACATAATAAATATGCTTGCAGAAGATGTCAATAGGGCTGTTCACATTTCAAACCGCTCATCAAATCATTTGTCAAATCGTTTGACCACAGAAGTGTTCTGACTCTTCAAATTTTTCGTCAAATTTCATTTTATCTTGAACACCGAAGTAAGCACATCGCGATGACGGAAAATTTTTAATACCACTTGTTATTAAAATCGTATTGGAAGAAGATGAAATTATTTTATAAATTATTATAAATTATTTGCAACAGTTATTTATTATATTTTTGCTATTATTTTCTTCCGCTCCCTCTTTTGCCACGATGTGCCCAGGTTGAAAACTTTTTTGAACTGACAAAATCGTACTACACAATTTGACGAGTGTTCACACTCGTCAAATCACTCGTCAAATCAGCAGAAAAATCAAAAAATTTTGATTTTCATCAAACGATTTGACCAACGATTTGATGAGTGTTCACACTCGTCAAATCGCCATCAAATCCATACAAATTCTGTTGGTCAAATCATTTGTCAAATCAGTTGATGATCGATTTGATGAGCGGTTTGAAATGTGAACAGCCCTAATGGTGGCAAAAGGGGTGGAAAGGGACCATCGGAGTTGTAAGTTCTCTCTGCAATTAGCTGGGTGAGTAGGAACGACGTTCAGGATGATTTTAACGATCGTTAAAATACTCTTAGAACGTTGATGCTAATATACGTTTATGCATAACAAAAAGTTTTTCACTGTATAACTATCGCTAAAACAGGTTTATGAATACGGGGGTAAGAATATCTGTACGAAATTAAGACAGTTGATGAAGATGATCACTACGAACAGTTTTACAAGAAAAAGTAAACATTTGAAAATTTTGAGTTGTGTCTCTTTCGAAGATGGTGTGCGATATGTTTACATCTACTTTTTCTTTACAACAACTGTACAACCGCTAGTTTAATAGAAGAACACAAAATTATTTTTAGCTCCTTCATGTTTGAAAAGTATTTGAAATTGAAAAGGTTTTTCCCAAGTCTTTTATCAGCGTGCTATCTAAAAGTAAATTATTTTTATTTTAACCACATCCGCCTCAATTTCATGCACAATTAAGCACGGTGCAGCACACATATATTTCATTAAAAAGTTCTTTGTTGTTGAGTCCACTTTCCCGATCTCAAAAACAATGCATTTTGTTATACTTAAAACAAAAACAAAAATAACATCAACAACCACGCAACAATGTTTGTATAAACATTGCACTACAGCAACATTTGATTAATTGTTGTTTACATCAATGTTTGTCCATCTCCTGACAAAGGATATTGCTGCTGTTGCTGTTGCCGCTGCCATTGAGGCATAAACAACAATTACTTATTTACGCAGGCGCAACACTCAATCAAAAGTTTTGACTTTGGCTTTGGCAGCGTTAATAACATGCATGTAACAACTACAACAACAACAAACAACAACCACTCTTGGCATGCCACAAAGTCCGTCACTAATGCGTTTTAAATTGTATTCGATTTGATGTTGATGTTCTTTTGTTTCTTTAAGAATAAAACGAATTCAAGGCAGCTAATAACTCTCGATATCTAGTGCCGGAATAAAGTGGTGGGATGAGAAGGAGTTGATAATTTAATGTATATTTTAATGTTTGATAATTGCCAGAAAAAGGAATTGCTTTGAAATGAAATAAATGCTGCAAGATAATTTTATGGATGCGTTTAGGAGAGGGAGAGGCAGAATGTTTGCATGGTATAATTATTTGACAAGGTAGCCGTGACAGTTTTTTGGCGATTGTTAGTTGTCAAAAGCAGCTAAAGGAGTTGTTCTTTGCTGCTGTTGACTAGCTATGTGACATTAAATTTGGTCGCGAAGTTTATTGGAATATTTTTAGTTTGCTGCGATTAACTAGCTATGTTAAAGTCGTTGCTTATTTTTTCACATTTATTTTATTAATTGCATGAACTGCTAATTTTGACAACTACCCATCGCCGCTCATGAGAAAAATGCCAGTCTACGCTACTACCTTTTCAGTAATTGTACCATGGAATGTTTGTAGAATTTTAAAATTTTTCATATTTACCAATAATAGTAATGTTCTTAAAATATGGTCATTTCCACACACTCAGAAAAAAGTTTATCGGAATATGAGAAAAAAAGCATCATATTAAGTGAAAAATGGTATTGACTTTGCTCATGAAAATTAGAAGTATTTTCTCATTAATGATAAGGTGTCTTTTATTAATGAGAAAATACTTTTTTTAATAGAAAAATAGAAAAATAGAAAAATATTTCTTTATAATACATTCAACTGTTTTCTTTATTGTGTAAATTTTTCCCGAAAGCAGATAAATATTTATTTAATTTTAATAAATGTTTTCTTTAAGTTGCGTTTATAGTTTCTCACAAAAAATAACACTTTCTTTAAAAGAAAGATATATTTTCTTAAAATTGATACAACATATTTCTTTATTGCGTACATTTTTCTTTAAAACAAGGATTCCGCAATTACGATTAAAAAATTATTTTGTTTCAGTTCTACGCAAAGTAAAAGTATTAATATCAAATTGAGATTCGGTTTTAAAAATATTAGTTAAAATGTGTTAAGAGGTACAATTATTGTTGTGGCATTGTTTTTCGGAACTTTTTATAAATATTCCAGAAATTTATTCTGAAAAACGATTTTGTAAATGCATCCAAAGAAACAGTAGTAATAAACAGCATCACTTTGTGTAGCTATGTTAAGTAAAAAAAAACCTTTTGAAGGAACAATCGTCATAATATGCAGAATATGCAACACTTGCTTTTCACAACATTAATCAATTGCTCTCACGCTTTCTATTTTTTAGGTACCTCATTCAATATAAGAAAAATATGTCGGTTTTTGAGAAGAAGCCTTTTTAATTTTTGACAAAAGATTTGTTGTTATTGAAGAAAATATTTCGTATAGTAAATTATTTATCAACAATAGAGAACATTTTACATTTTCTATAAATTTTTTCTCTATAAGTGAGATTTTTCCAGTGAGAGAAAAATACTTATCATTATTAGAGACATGAAAAGTTTTCATTTCTTACAAGGAAGGAAATATTTCTTCGAATATGTGAAAATTTATTATAATTGAAGCAAATTATATATGAAATAAAGAAAATTTCTGTTATCGAAAATAGAGAAATTTTTTATCACAAAAAGATAGGTGTTTTTTTTTCTGAGTGCAGGAAAAAAGTGGTA
This sequence comes from Dichetophora obliterata, assembly GCA_963920525.1. Classification (NCBI taxonomy): domain Eukaryota; kingdom Metazoa; phylum Arthropoda; class Insecta; order Diptera; family Sciomyzidae; genus Dichetophora; species Dichetophora obliterata. The sequence goes on along the minus strand of OY986436.1, from coordinate 17,779,725 downwards.
TACAAAACGTCTTCCCCAATTCAGAAAGTTTTGCAAATTTTGTAATCCAAGTCAAAAATCGCTTTCGTTTTTTGTAACGTTACGCCGTTTTTTGTAAAGCACATATTTTTGCTTATATCTTTTAATCCTTAGAATCGTTTGTTGTCATTTCTTTTTACTTAATATAGTGCTACTTAATTGCTACGCAAATAAAAGAAAAACTTTTTAAAAGTTAGAATTTTTCGTTAAATTTTTTTAATATTTATTAGTACAAATCGTCCGTAACGCCAGTTTAAAAATGCCCATAAATAATATCCTTTCCCACGATGCTATGATAGTGCCGATTTTTATAATAATCTAGAAATAGTTGGCGTAATGACTTTATTATTATTGCAATGCATTCTTTGTTGTGTCAAATGCTTTATTGTAACAGTTTTTTAGCTGTGAAAAGTTTGCGTATGATTTTTTTGAGCTTACGCATACTGCAAAAAGGGTATGTATTTTAATTTTGTTACTACGTTTGTAATGCCGATAAGGAAGCGTGGCAGTTATAGCAAAGTAACTATAACTATTCTTGATCAACATCACCTCCTGAGTCGATTTAGTCATATCCGTCATGATAACAGCCGTAATTTTAGAGCCGTAATTTTATCATAACGTTTAAAATCTCTTTACATTCCACAAAAATTAATCTAATGACTAAATGAATTTTGCACATCATCTTTGACCAGAATTATGCTCTCTGAGTACGAATTTTGCTTTAAATGGCTTCAAATTTTGCAAATAGGTGTTGAAAAAACTGAAACTCCGTCTACCTTCCATACAAAGTGACGTCATCATAATAGCAAAATCTCTTATAATTAAAAAAAATAATGTTTCAAACTTGAAATTTGCTTTAAAATTTAGTGTGTTCTTTGAGTTTAAAATTTTGAGTAATTGGATAAAACCACGACCTGTAAAAGTGACGTCATCAAAATAATACTACATTTAAAACTTTGAATATACTTAAAAAAGGCAGGGGTACATTAACTTTGGTTCAGTCGAAAGAATCTTTACTTGTTTCATGGAGGTTTAAAAATTTTTTTATTTTAGGTATTAATTCTGAGAAAATTTGAAAAGAAAAAAATTCATGATCTATTTTAGACTAACGGTATTTTTTCTACTTTTTTTGCAAAATGAGCATTTTTTGCAGTTGCATTTCTATAAATATAGTAGTTCATTGTAGATAAAGCGCATGGAAGTTAATTTTTGTTTTATTATATTAAGAATCGCGTGTATGTATATTTTTTGATATGCCACGTGCAAAAAGATTAACAGATATTGATAACGGGAAGATAATTCCTAATGTGCCATAAAAAGATGCGGACCCTTCTCAAACTCATTAAAAATCCGTCAAAACAATGGTCAGAACGTAAATATAAAAGACAGGCTTAAAGTTGTTATGAAATCTTTTATTTTTTATTCAATGAATAAGGGATACGAAATACAGTTCAGTACATTTTTTTTCTAAGTAATTTCCTAACATATTTAGTCACGTGATCCCTAAGCTCTCTTTCAAACCAGATAAAACTTTTTGTCAGAATTTTTAAATAATTATAATGACTAAACAAGTTACATTGTGTACAAGATAACATTAAACAAAGTATTTTTGAAGTTTTTACCTAGCTGAATTTCAAATAAAATTCTGTAATGAGCTAGTCTTGACTGCGGAGGACGTGGTGAAAAAGTTATTCCAATATGCGCATGATCGCATAGCCAAAACGAGAAATCACAAAAACAAAATTTTTAATATATATTTTCATTTCATTAATTTTTTTATTAATGTGCAAGAATGTAAAAAATAAAATATTAACATTTAAAAAGAAGTATCCGTCTAGAATTTGCATTATTTTAAATAAATAGTTCGTCTCGAATCGAAAAAAAGAGTACGAAACGGATATGATTTCGTTACGAGTCTGAGACGAGTCTGAAAAAATGGAAAAAGCAATTAGCATTTTCGAAAAGAATTTCATACGAAAAAAGATCAGTTTCGCAACCTGTTTTGGATAAAATATACGAAGAAGTAAGTCCACCTCTAATTCGAAACAGACCTGTATGGTACACTGGGTTGCTTAAATTCGGAAGGCATTGGTGTTAGTGAAATTCCTCGAAAAATCGGTCGAAGTCATAGATGGCAGTAAAAGAAAACTGGATGGTCGCGATGAATGTAAAACTTTTGCTCGTTAAAAGAGTGCCGACAAACAATGTGAAAGGTCTTGAAAAGAAATCACAATAAAAAGCGTGTCAAAATAGAGAAGACTACAAAGTCTTTGCAAAGACATATCGATGCCAGCATGAAATTTACAGAAAAGTGTATTAGAATGGATTGGACCTCAGTAAGCTACCAGAAAAAACAATTTCCGGTTTAGATAATTTTTCGGTTGAGAACAAAAATTAATCTGGATGATCTTGATGGCTTTCATGGGCTGATTTACGTCGAGAACCGCAATATTTCTCTAGTCTCAATTTTGCCAGCGGTAGCTTAAGAATTTGGGGGCTATTTTTGCGAATAAATCTTTTTAAATTTAAATATGAACAGCAACGATTATATCACACAAATATCATTGCTGTTTAGACTAAGGAATTTTTTAAATACGTATTCGAGATCGTGGGTCCACATCTGTCAAAAAAACCTCCGACCAGAAAGTACCCGAAATACTTCAATAAAATAACACGGTTCCATTTATCAGTAATTTGTTTATTTTATTTCCTTTTAAATAATCAACATTGCAAGCAATGCACACATTCCAGCGCTTCCTCCAATCTTTAAAAAAGTTTTTATATGCCAATTTTGAAATTTCCTTTAGCTCTTTTTGCGAAATTTTCGATATCGCCCTAATTGACTCAAAACGATTTCCGCGAAGTGGTAATTTGAGTCGTGGAAATGAGAAAAAGTCACAAGGAGTCATGTTAGGTGTATACGAAGATTGCGAAACGGTATGAATGTTGTTTTTTGACAAATAGTCACATAGAAGATGAGCTGTGTGTGCCGGTGCGTTGTCATGGTGAAGAAACCACGAGTTGTTTTACGACAATTTAAGCCTCTTGTTCCACTTTATTTTTCCTATAAAGGCGCTTTTATAGAGCCGGCTTGTTGCTGTGCTGAGCCAAACCGAGAAGGAAAGTGAAGAAATGCTGCGCTAAAATCAAATGAAATAAGCACAAAGTGCGTATAGTGCCAGCCGAACAGGCAGCTTAAAGCGACTTGTGCGCTGGTTTTCAGAGTTCCAATTTTTGCTTTCTCGCTAGATCTTACGATTTGCAGGTGGTTTAATTAACTTTGCATGATGCTTACTTATTATTTTCATTAAATAACATAAAAAGAAAAAGTGACAAGAAAAACTCCAATAAAGTATACACATTAGGGCGGGTCGATTTATTTTTCGACAATTTCCCTATGATTTCCGTATTCTTTGGGTTATTCCATGAAAATATGCTAAAGGAACTATACCTCTATCGTTAAAATCGAGTCCCCTACTTTTTGTTGGTAGATTTTTTCCCAAATTGACGTCCGTTTGAAATATTACCTACACGTTCACATCCATAACTCAAAAACTATCGATCAGGTTTAATCGCCAGTAGGCGCGTTGGAAAGGTGAGCTCATTTTGATCAAGCCCAAATTTATCAAATTCGGTTGATTAATTCATGCGATATTGCTAAAACAAAATAACAAAATAATAAATCGCATGAATTAATCAACCGAATTCGATAAATTTGGGCTAAAACTCTTCGTTTTGAATTGTAATTTGAATTAAATAATGTATTGAGCCAAAAAAATGGCCATGAAAGCAATATTCTTGGACAAAATCATGAAAAAAATGGAAAAATGGTCCAAAATTTGGACAAAAACGCCCGTAACTTTTGAACCGTTGGACCAATGTTGGAGATTTTTTTTTATCAAAATGAGCTCACCTTTCCAACGCGCCTACTGTCGATTAAACCCGATCGATAGTTTTTGAGTTATGGATGTGAACGTGTAGGTAATATTTCATACGAACGTCAATTTGGAAAAAAATCTACCAACAAAAAGTAGGGGACTCGATTTTAACGATAGAGGTATAGTTCCATGGGCAAATTTTCATGGAATAACCATTAGAATACGGAAATCATAGGGAAATTGGTGAATTTTTTCACTCCCTACAAATCGACCCGCTCTAATATACATACATATATTTTTTGTTGTTTTTGCTGTTGCTTCTTTTCATCGTTTTTTCTTGGAATCAAGAGAAAGCAGACGAAAAAAATTGGAATTAAAGATCAGGAGCTTTTGTTTCCCTCTAAATTTTCTCCTTTGTTATTGCAAAAAATCAATCATTTGACATCAATCAGTTATATGTGTTTGCAAAATATACAAATAATTCGATTTTGGTCAATGAAGCCATCAACGATTCTGTGTAATGCATGCAAACTGATATTTACTTAAACATATTACTGTATGATTTCAAATGATTGACCGTGTAAGGTCCACATAATGGCCAATATTTAGGAAGCTAAATATTACACTGAATCGCTTAACCATTGTGTTTTCTTTTTTCCGCACTATTTTCTTATGTTCAGTTTTTTTTCTGTTGTCTTAAAAAAGCTTTAAATAAAAACGCAGCAACGCGGCAAAAAAAACCGCAGAAAACTATACCAAAAAAGTCGAAACAAGAAGGAACGGCAAGTGACTTATAGCTGCTTTAAGCAGCTTGCAGTGCCTGGAAGTGAGTCTCAGCAGCGTTTTTTCGCATTTTTATCTCTTCACTTGTTGTCCGCTGGTTTCAGAAAAGCAAAACGCATACACGAAATCACGTGGCTGTTTGACGTTTCGAATTCAAAATTAAACAAAAAAAAACCTCATGCACACAAACAAACTCAAAATAGTCAAAAACCAGCTGCAACAAGTCGGCGGCGGTGAGCGCGCACTAAACGCACTGCCAGCTGCTTTTAGCATGGCTCACTTCAGCTCGGCTTGGCAAAGCAACAAGTTGCCATTATAAAAGCACCAAAACTTTATGACTTTATTAAAAAAAAAATCATTACTTTCATTAAATCAATAAACTTAAGTTATCAATTAATATTTATAATAGGCTTTAAGCTCAAAAACACATTTGACTTCCCAACATTACTACTTAGGAATGCTGTAAAAAATGTATCTACTTGAGTGCCAATTAATATCAGTTTGCTTGTGGTTTTTATACCATTATCATATCAAGAATTCTTCTTCTTCTACACAGCCCGAAGACACTTTCTTCAATCATAAAAAAAACTTGTATTAAAGTGTCGAAATGATTTATGGTAAGCACAACTGACAGGTTGCCGAATCGTAAGATAAACGCCTGCCGGGTTTTATATTAAATTGAAAAATAATCACAGAATAGATAATCACGGAACTTTTTATAAATATTCCAGAAATTTATTCTGAAAAACGATTTTGTAAATGCATCCAAAGAAACAGTAGTAATAAACAGCATCACTTTGTGTAGCTATGTTAAGTAAAAAAAAACCTTTTGAAGGAACAATCGTCATAATATGCAGAATATGCAACACTTGCTTTTCACAACATTAATCAATTGCTCTCACGCTTTCTATTTTTTAGGTACCTCATTCAATATAAGAAAAATATGTCGGTTTTTGAGAAGAAGCCTTTTTAATTTTTGACAAAAGATTTGTTGTTATTGAAGAAAATATTTCGTATAGTAAATTATTTATCAACAATAGAGAACATTTTACATTTTCTATAAATTTTTTCTCTATAAGTGAGATTTTTCCAGTGAGAGAAAAATACTTATCATTATTAGAGACATGAAAAGTTTTCATTTCTTACAAGGAAGGAAATATTTCTTCGAATATGTGAAAATTTATTATAATTGAAGCAAATTATATATGAAATAAAGAAAATTTCTGTTATCGAAAATAGAGAAATTTTTTATCACAAAAAGATAGGTGTTTTTTTTTCTGAGTGCAGGAAAAAAGTGGTATACAAAACGTCTTCCCCAATTCAGAAAGTTTTGCAAATTTTGTAATCCAAGTCAAAAATCGCTTTCGTTTTTTGTAACGTTACGCCGTTTTTTGTAAAGCACATATTTTTGCTTATATCTTTTAATCCTTAGAATCGTTTGTTGTCATTTCTTTTTACTTAATATAGTGCTACTTAATTGCTACGCAAATAAAAGAAAAACTTTTTAAAAGTTAGAATTTTTCGTTAAATTTTTTTAATATTTATTAGTACAAATCGTCCGTAACGCCAGTTTAAAAATGCCCATAAATAATATCCTTTCCCACGATGCTATGATAGTGCCGATTTTTATAATAATCTAGAAATAGTTGGCGTAATGACTTTATTATTATTGCAATGCATTCTTTGTTGTGTCAAATGCTTTATTGTAACAGTTTTTTAGCTGTGAAAAGTTTGCGTATGATTTTTTTGAGCTTACGCATACTGCAAAAAGGGTATGTATTTTAATTTTGTTACTACGTTTGTAATGCCGATAAGGAAGCGTGGCAGTTATAGCAAAGTAACTATAACTATTCTTGATCAACATCACCTCCTGAGTCGATTTAGTCATATCCGTCATGATAACAGCCGTAATTTTAGAGCCGTAATTTTATCATAACGTTTAAAATCTCTTTACATTCCACAAAAATTAATCTAATGACTAAATGAATTTTGCACATCATCTTTGACCAGAATTATGCTCTCTGAGTACGAATTTTGCTTTAAATGGCTTCAAATTTTGCAAATAGGTGTTGAAAAAACTGAAACTCCGTCTACCTTCCATACAAAGTGACGTCATCATAATAGCAAAATCTCTTATAATTAAAAAAAATAATGTTTCAAACTTGAAATTTGCTTTAAAATTTAGTGTGTTCTTTGAGTTTAAAATTTTGAGTAATTGGATAAAACCACGACCTGTAAAAGTGACGTCATCAAAATAATACTACATTTAAAACTTTGAATATACTTAAAAAAGGCAGGGGTACATTAACTTTGGTTCAGTCGAAAGAATCTTTACTTGTTTCATGGAGGTTTAAAAATTTTTTTATTTTAGGTATTAATTCTGAGAAAATTTGAAAAGAAAAAAATTCATGATCTATTTTAGACTAACGGTATTTTTTCTACTTTTTTTGCAAAATGAGCATTTTTTGCAGTTGCATTTCTATAAATATAGTAGTTCATTGTAGATAAAGCGCATGGAAGTTAATTTTTGTTTTATTATATTAAGAATCGCGTGTATGTATATTTTTTGATATGCCACGTGCAAAAAGATTAACAGATATTGATAACGGGAAGATAATTCCTAATGTGCCATAAAAAGATGCGGACCCTTCTCAAACTCATTAAAAATCCGTCAAAACAATGGTCAGAACGTAAATATAAAAGACAGGCTTAAAGTTGTTATGAAATCTTTTATTTTTTATTCAATGAATAAGGGATACGAAATACAGTTCAGTACATTTTTTTTCTAAGTAATTTCCTAACATATTTAGTCACGTGATCCCTAAGCTCTCTTTCAAACCAGATAAAACTTTTTGTCAGAATTTTTAAATAATTATAATGACTAAACAAGTTACATTGTGTACAAGATAACATTAAACAAAGTATTTTTGAAGTTTTTACCTAGCTGAATTTCAAATAAAATTCTGTAATGAGCTAGTCTTGACTGCGGAGGACGTGGTGAAAAAGTTATTCCAATATGCGCATGATCGCATAGCCAAAACGAGAAATCACAAAAACAAAATTTTTAATATATATTTTCATTTCATTAATTTTTTTATTAATGTGCAAGAATGTAAAAAATAAAATATTAACATTTAAAAAGAAGTATCCGTCTAGAATTTGCATTATTTTAAATAAATAGTTCGTCTCGAATCGAAAAAAAGAGTACGAAACGGATATGATTTCGTTACGAGTCTGAGACGAGTCTGAAAAAATGGAAAAAGCAATTAGCATTTTCGAAAAGAATTTCATACGAAAAAAGATCAGTTTCGCAACCTGTTTTGGATAAAATATACGAAGAAGTAAGTCCACCTCTAATTCGAAACAGACCTGTATGGTACACTGGGTTGCTTAAATTCGGAAGGCATTGGTGTTAGTGAAATTCCTCGAAAAATCGGTCGAAGTCATAGATGGCAGTAAAAGAAAACTGGATGGTCGCGATGAATGTAAAACTTTTGCTCGTTAAAAGAGTGCCGACAAACAATGTGAAAGGTCTTGAAAAGAAATCACAATAAAAAGCGTGTCAAAATAGAGAAGACTACAAAGTCTTTGCAAAGACATATCGATGCCAGCATGAAATTTACAGAAAAGTGTATTAGAATGGATTGGACCTCAGTAAGCTACCAGAAAAAACAATTTCCGGTTTAGATAATTTTTCGGTTGAGAACAAAAATTAATCTGGATGATCTTGATGGCTTTCATGGGCTGATTTACGTCGAGAACCGCAATATTTCTCTAGTCTCAATTTTGCCAGCGGTAGCTTAAGAATTTGGGGGCTATTTTTGCGAATAAATCTTTTTAAATTTAAATATGAACAGCAACGATTATATCACACAAATATCATTGCTGTTTAGACTAAGGAATTTTTTAAATACGTATTCGAGATCGTGGGTCCACATCTGTCAAAAAAACCTCCGACCAGAAAGTACCCGAAATACTTCAATAAAATAACACGGTTCCATTTATCAGTAATTTGTTTATTTTATTTCCTTTTAAATAATCAACATTGCAAGCAATGCACACATTCCAGCGCTTCCTCCAATCTTTAAAAAAGTTTTTATATGCCAATTTTGAAATTTCCTTTAGCTCTTTTTGCGAAATTTTCGATATCGCCCTAATTGACTCAAAACGATTTCCGCGAAGTGGTAATTTGAGTCGTGGAAATGAGAAAAAGTCACAAGGAGTCATGTTAGGTGTATACGAAGATTGCGAAACGGTATGAATGTTGTTTTTTGACAAATAGTCACATAGAAGATGAGCTGTGTGTGCCGGTGCGTTGTCATGGTGAAGAAACCACGAGTTGTTTTACGACAATTTAAGCCTCTTGTTCCACTTTATTTTTCCTATAAAGGCGCTTTTATAGAGCCGGCTTGTTGCTGTGCTGAGCCAAACCGAGAAGGAAAGTGAAGAAATGCTGCGCTAAAATCAAATGAAATAAGCACAAAGTGCGTATAGTGCCAGCCGAACAGGCAGCTTAAAGCGACTTGTGCGCTGGTTTTCAGAGTTCCAATTTTTGCTTTCTCGCTAGATCTTACGATTTGCAGGTGGTTTAATTAACTTTGCATGATGCTTACTTATTATTTTCATTAAATAACATAAAAAGAAAAAGTGACAAGAAAAACTCCAATAAAGTATACACATTAGGGCGGGTCGATTTATTTTTCGACAATTTCCCTATGATTTCCGTATTCTTTGGGTTATTCCATGAAAATATGCTAAAGGAACTATACCTCTATCGTTAAAATCGAGTCCCCTACTTTTTGTTGGTAGATTTTTTCCCAAATTGACGTCCGTTTGAAATATTACCTACACGTTCACATCCATAACTCAAAAACTATCGATCAGGTTTAATCGCCAGTAGGCGCGTTGGAAAGGTGAGCTCATTTTGATCAAGCCCAAATTTATCAAATTCGGTTGATTAATTCATGCGATATTGCTAAAACAAAATAACAAAATAATAAATCGCATGAATTAATCAACCGAATTCGATAAATTTGGGCTAAAACTCTTCGTTTTGAATTGTAATTTGAATTAAATAATGTATTGAGCCAAAAAAATGGCCATGAAAGCAATATTCTTGGACAAAATCATGAAAAAAATGGAAAAATGGTCCAAAATTTGGACAAAAACGCCCGTAACTTTTGAACCGTTGGACCAATGTTGGAGATTTTTTTTTATCAAAATGAGCTCACCTTTCCAACGCGCCTACTGTCGATTAAACCCGATCGATAGTTTTTGAGTTATGGATGTGAACGTGTAGGTAATATTTCATACGAACGTCAATTTGGAAAAAAATCTACCAACAAAAAGTAGGGGACTCGATTTTAACGATAGAGGTATAGTTCCATGGGCAAATTTTCATGGAATAACCATTAGAATACGGAAATCATAGGGAAATTGGTGAATTTTTTCACTCCCTACAAATCGACCCGCTCTAATATACATACATATATTTTTTGTTGTTTTTGCTGTTGCTTCTTTTCATCGTTTTTTCTTGGAATCAAGAGAAAGCAGACGAAAAAAATTGGAATTAAAGATCAGGAGCTTTTGTTTCCCTCTAAATTTTCTCCTTTGTTATTGCAAAAAATCAATCATTTGACATCAATCAGTTATATGTGTTTGCAAAATATACAAATAATTCGATTTTGGTCAATGAAGCCATCAACGATTCTGTGTAATGCATGCAAACTGATATTTACTTAAACATATTACTGTATGATTTCAAATGATTGACCGTGTAAGGTCCACATAATGGCCAATATTTAGGAAGCTAAATATTACACTGAATCGCTTAACCATTGTGTTTTCTTTTTTCCGCACTATTTTCTTATGTTCAGTTTTTTTTCTGTTGTCTTAAAAAAGCTTTAAATAAAAACGCAGCAACGCGGCAAAAAAAACCGCAGAAAACTATACCAAAAAAGTCGAAACAAGAAGGAACGGCAAGTGACTTATAGCTGCTTTAAGCAGCTTGCAGTGCCTGGAAGTGAGTCTCAGCAGCGTTTTTTCGCATTTTTATCTCTTCACTTGTTGTCCGCTGGTTTCAGAAAAGCAAAACGCATACACGAAATCACGTGGCTGTTTGACGTTTCGAATTCAAAATTAAACAAAAAAAAACCTCATGCACACAAACAAACTCAAAATAGTCAAAAACCAGCTGCAACAAGTCGGCGGCGGTGAGCGCGCACTAAACGCACTGCCAGCTGCTTTTAGCATGGCTCACTTCAGCTCGGCTTGGCAAAGCAACAAGTTGCCATTATAAAAGCACCAAAACTTTATGACTTTATTAAAAAAAAAATCATTACTTTCATTAAATCAATAAACTTAAGTTATCAATTAATATTTATAATAGGCTTTAAGCTCAAAAACACATTTGACTTCCCAACATTACTACTTAGGAATGCTGTAAAAAATGTATCTACTTGAGTGCCAATTAATATCAGTTTGCTTGTGGTTTTTATACCATTATCATATCAAGAATTCTTCTTCTTCTACACAGCCCGAAGACACTTTCTTCAATCATAAAAAAAACTTGTATTAAAGTGTCGAAATGATTTATGGTAAGCACAACTGACAGGTTGCCGAATCGTAAGATAAACGCCTGCCGGGTTTTATATTAAATTGAAAAATAATCACAGAATAGAGGAAAAAATAAACCAACAAATATGAAACAAGGAATACAAAATTAGACAAAGATAAATTAAACTAAGGCAAAGCTGCATAAATTATAAATATTATAAGAATCATGCAGCAGCTAGAAGTGGATCACTGAAACAATTATAAGTATAAGTTATTAGTACATAAAAAGTATATAAAAAGTTATTCGGTATTAAAATTTAAATAAATTTTTATTCAATAAATATGTCAGAATTTTAATTGGATTAAAAAAAAAATAAGTGATTAATTTTATAAGTAATTCTAAAAATTTCTGTACCATTGTAATAAACTGACACCAAAATTGGTGCTTAATGCTTAATTACAAAAAAATAAATAAATCTATTGAGCAAGCATTCAAATAAAAAATCACTTTACGCAATCGAAGAGATAAACATGAGAGTTGAAGTGTCAAAATACTTAAAGATGGTAATTGCAGGTTTTCTAATCATTAATAAAGAATCAATATAAAAAAAAACTTGTAATCAATGATTGCAAAGTTACTGCAATAAATAAAAAAATGTAGCCAACAATTGAAGATTTTTTGTGTTGTTGCTTTGTTAAAGCCTTTACAATGCAATGACATAATATTAGCCAGATACAGCGTAACTGTCCGCAAGACCATCGGTCATGAGACAATGAGAAAAGAAGAACATAAACGTAGCCAACAAGTTAAGAAGTAATCGTCTAATAAAGTTGAAGCAATTTGTTTTTTTTATGAGTTTCATGAGGTAAATGATGACTTAATGTAAATGCGAAACAAAACAATTTATTTCCCATACTCTCAGAAATACAATCAATGTTTCTCAAATTGTCGACACACACAATTTTAAAATCGTTGTTCATAGTGTATTCTATTTAATCTCTTTTATTTCTTTTCTAACCCTATGGAAGTCCTCAAACTGGGTCACCCAGATAACTTGTTAGCACGAGTATAAATATTTATTTTAAAAATTTTCTAGTTTTGACTGTCATCATGTTAAATTTATTGAATTCATGTTTATTATCATGATCCTTTAATGTTCAACACTTCGAGTTTAACTAGTTAAAGGTTATATTTGTAGCTCATGCTACGGAAAAGCAATGAAAATATATTGGTACCAAATGTGTTTTAGTGGTTGTTTTTCCGATGTTTGCTCCATGTTTGCTTTATTCTCTGCTGCTTCCTTTTAGTGCTCATTCAAATGCCAACAGAGTCACGATCATCATGCGCCACATCTTTGTGATTGCCATTAGTAAGTGGTTTAGGTTGTAGTTTTATTTCTTTTATTTATCATTTCTTTGGAGTGGTACCTTTACTGTCCAGTTGCAATGTGTTCAAATAGCAAACAGTAGCTAATATAATAGAAAACTATGTTAAGTGGTTCACTTGTGTGTCAACAAATTTAGGCTGTAGGGTCAAATGGCTTGTTGAAGATATTTTTTTCATACAAAAATTGTTACAAAAGTTTTAAAAACACATTTCATGTTAAAAAAAAATATTAAAATGATTTAATTTCTTAGTCCTTTGAAGTATTTTTTTCTATTTGACATAATTAACAAAATCAATTAAGCATAACTCCTCTATTTTTGCTCAAATGAATACATTGCAGATTTGATATCAATTTGCAATATTAATCGGAGTTTTCATCTTCATTTGCCGTTTTAAGATAAGATTATTATTGATATTCTAAAATTTTAGTCTAATTTTTCAACTTAACTTAAAAAATTTAGGTTGAAAACGGTTTAGAGTTCAATTTTACTACTTTTCGGTTGATTTTTCAAACTGTTTAGATGATTTTTTCAACATTCCTTTAGTTGAAATTACACATATTTATAAATTTCACCCTATAAGATGATATTTTAAACTCTCTAGTTGAATTTTTCATTAGTAAAGTTGAGTTTTTTCATTGCTAAAAATTGTTAAAAAATGCTCATTTTAATTATTCAACTTTGAGGTTGATATGTTCACTTTTCAGTTGAATTTTTCACCCTAAAAGTTGAATTTCTCTACACTGTTGGTTGAAGGCGAGCAAAAAATTCCAGCCAACACTTCTTGCTTTGTTCTTCGAATAACGGTGCTCATCGATTTCAAACGAAAACTAGCAAAAACCTTAGCGGAACGGCATCAGCAAAAACAAAGTGTAATTTTGAAAAATTCTTCATTTAAAACAGATTTAAAAGAAGGCATAGAACAACTAAACGCTCTTACAGAAGATGAAAAAGGAATTAATTTTGATTTTTTATCATAACTTGTACCTTTGCACTTCTTAGAAGTTGGTTTTCTTTATAAGGAAAATTTGTTTGTTGTAAATTAAAGTTAAAAAAATAAAAATAAAAAGTAATTCAAAATATGCCTTCATTTGTAGAATATATTTAGCCTTTAAGGCCCAACCAAGTTATGCTTAAGCAAACAAAAGTTTGAGAGCAAAAGCACGCACTTAAGGCCTGACTATAATAGCCACATGCTGTCAAAATGAAAGCGAGCCTATGTAAATATATGAGCATACCCATATTTGGAATTGCCACAGTTTCGTTAAGTTTCGTTGACTTTTATTGGCTTTTTGTAGAGCGATTCAAATCGCTCACAGCATAGGCAAATGACAAACAATTGTTTCTTTAAATTTATTGAAAGCCATACAGCAAAAAGTGCGCTAGTTTATTCTAGGTTTTAATTAATTATTCATAAAACTCTTGTTTGTTTTTTATTTCGCATATAAATACTGAAAAAATCTCACAAATAAGCACAAATAAAAACAAACAATTTTGTGACTTTTTTCAAAGTCAGTATATGGCAATTATGAGCATTTTTGATTTTGACAACAGCCGGCTGACTTTTCGTTTAGCTTTTGGCATTAGCGTATGCCAGCATGTGGCTATTATAGTCAGGCCTTTGCACAGCAATATATGAAGTCGCCCAAGTTTTGTTTAAGCATTCCTTTCGTTCAGTTTTTCAACTTTCGTTTACTTTTTGAAACTTAAGAGAGAGCGGTTGAGATGCTGCTAACAGTATTGCGAATGTGTTTAATTAAAATTTTATTATTTGTAAGCCAAATTTTTCAATGAAAAATATTTTTTTTATTTTGTTTGTGTATATTTAAGCAATTCATGGAAAATTTTTATCTATTTGCTGTGAAATTTTGCGTTTTCCACAGCTTATAAGCCAAGCAGCACAATAAACATATTTTATGGGTGTATTTCTTTATTCATTCCGGATAACGAAGAGAACGAATATAATAGATTGTTGTTTATCCAGAATAGAATGAATAAAGAAACAATATTGAAAAAGAAAGAACTTTTTTTATTGTTAAAATCAGAAACATATTTTTCGTATTTAATTTAAGACAACAAAAACACCAGATAAAATTTAAAAAATAAAAATGCAACAAAGCAATCTAAAACATTTGAACTAAAAAAATTTTCCATTTTCATTTAGCGACATTTTACTTCAAACAATCGAATATAACCTCACACACAAGGAATATTCCTTTTATTCTACCTTAGCTGATAGTATAAAAAGAACGCGTTTGGAATATTCCGTAAGAATAAAGAAATACAAAAAGAATATTCCGGATAATCAAAACTGAATAAAGAAACAAAAAAAGTCATTCCGAACGTCTGGAATGAATAAAGAAATACAGCCTATGTGTTAGTTGATGGCAACCCTTTTTAACATGTGTACACAAATTTTTTTTATCTGTCAATTGAAAAAATAACCTTTATTTATTTATTGAAAACTAATGCAAATCCCTATTTTGTTGAAAATCTTATAAAAATTGCTAGAAAACATAAAAACATATGTATATGAAAAAGCTGACAGGCACTACTTCAACAAATTTTTCAAAGTATTTTTGAACTTTTTTTATATATTTTTGTCAAGATTTTGTAAACGTTTGACATTTTGTTAAGCATGAAATCAGCCAACTTGGGCAAATTTTATTCCGATGCTGTGTGACCTGTTAATCCAAAAGTATTCGATATCGCAAGTTTTGGTTGTATTGGACGTTCCACTCCCCCTTGTTTAACTCCCATAAAATGTCATCAGTGGAACGACATGTGTAAATTGTGGTTGAATATCGAATTTTGAGGCTGTGCGACCCATAACTCCAAAGCAATTTGATATCGCGAATTTTTTATATATTTTTGGGAGGTAAAAAGGGATGTGGCAATTTTTTATTAAACCATCTCGTACTCGAAACATAATCACTGCCAAAATTTTAGCTCAATCGAACCGGTCTCTTCATCTTTTCTTAAAAATTGGCGTAGCTTTAGTGGGACCATGCCAATTTTAAGTATAGCTATCCTTAAGGATCATACGAACTTAATTACCAAATTTTAGTTTAATACGACAAAATATGTCTTAAATATAGCATTTTTATTAAATTGTGGGTGGCAAAAGGGGGTGTGGCAAACTTTTCATATGCCTATATTGTTCGCGTTAGTGCAAGCAATAAGTTGACAAAGTTTTATCGCAATCGGATGAACGATATTGCAGCGCATAGCGAACGAACAAACAAAAAAACAAACAAACATTCGTTTTTATATATTAGACTTTAGAATATCATATTTGTGCTACAGTTTTATTTAGAGGTATTTTTCTTTCAAAATTTCAATTTAAATTTTAATTATCCCCATCCACATCCTGAAGGAAGACTCCTCACAGATCTGCGTCCACAAAATGACATCCGTCACATAATTTTTTAGGTGTTTTTTTTAGGTGCTAGTCCCTCAGGACATGCTAAGAATTGTAAAACACTACCAATGGAATTTAAACGAAAGCATGATGAACTACTGTTGGAGTCTTAAACGAGAAACTAATTCATCGAAGTATATAAAATATATGACATACAAATGAATGCTTTACATGAAACAGTTTAGTTTCTAGAGTAAAACAACTGGAACAGAGTCTAAAAAATGCAAATCACCCTGTATCTCAGAAATGCGACATATTAGGGAACAACTGAGTATTGGCGCAGAATCTGAGTAAAAAGTTTTTCTAGAAAAGTATTTTAGGTCACTGGATAAAAAACCTTATAGATTAGTGTTATTTTTTCCAAAAATAAATATGTGGTATTTAAAAATTTAAAATATCTTTTAAATTTTATTTATTTCTTTTATTATTTTTATATAGAAAAGTAATAAGGTAAACAACAACATCTTTTGTCTTTACACAGTAAAATATATGAGCGTAAATTAAATACTATTTTGTATACACATAAATCCAAATCAAAAATGTTTTAAAAGTTATACCATCAAATCTTACAAATTTTTCCAGACCATTTTTCTCGTCAGACCAATCGAAACCACTATATTTTTAAATTTTCCGATTTCGGTGAATTTTTTTCTTTCGAACCAGAATATATTTTGATTAACACATGACATCCATATGAAATTTTTAAATTATATTTGTTTCTTTATTTTTATAATATTGAGTGGTATAAAATTTATAAATAATTTGAAATAAAAATGTTTTTACCACACAAATGTTATAAAAAAGATAATATTTACCCTAAAATTTTTTACTTTGTATCGACACAACAAAAATGTATTCAACATTACAATTTATTTCAATTACAAGACATAGTTTATAAATTTGTCCAGTTTAAAAATTTATTTTTGGTTTTTTTCATAAGAACACGAGTATTTTATTATTTTTAATAATCGCTTGCGTAATGGGACCCAATAAAAAAGTTAAACTTTCATTCAAAAAAGTAAACACTTCAAAGAAAATACTTGAACGAAATGACAAATCAGTATATTTTGATAAGGCTTAATTTAAAGCAGCCATGGCAAACTGGTTGAAGTGTGTGACGTGTATGCAAAAGAATCGCGGCATCCCTATTTCAATTCCCATCTGAGAGTAAATGATTTTTAAATTGAAATAATATTACTGTTTGGTCATTACCTCTCTGTAGGCAGTAAAGATACCCAGCAAAACCTTCGCTTACATGTAATCGAGAAAATAATCTACAAACCTGTAACCATTAATTACTTTCTAGCTTACGGAACGCATTACTTTAACATAGACATGTCATTAGCGGTAATCGAATACTCTTTCTATCTATATAAAAGTTCTTATGCAACTACTTCCAATAATGCGTGATATAATAATCTATAATTATTTGCTTTATAAAAACTTACCATAATGTGTATTATAACATTTTCTAAATAATGAATTTTTTAATAGGACATCGAAAAGTAATTTTAAAAGCAATAACTCTGTAAGTGCTCTTATAAGACCTTCGATTTGTTTGATTGTGTAAGTTGTTCTTTACCAACTGTTCTATATTCAAGGAATAGGAAGCAATGATTTTTATTTTGTTAGAATATATTTAATGTTCTGAGTTGAATAATAACAATATATTATTCTAATTAATTTATTTAATAATCCATTAAAAGTTATGTACATACTAAATATGTAAAAGCTAGAAAAAACAGAAAAATCCAGTGATTTTCAGCCAAACGTTTTTTGTTAATGCAGGTGTTTTTGGAGAACGATTTATTTAGTTTTTTAAACCTTTTCTCAATGCATCGAAAAACATATTTTAATTAGTACCGTCCTTTACATAATGGCCGCATTCAGCGCAGACAACTGTTGTGAACTGTAATGGTAGCGCTACCTTAGTTCACGCTGTTTTTCTCTGAATGTGTTGCTACTCTCTGACGTGTAGAGTTAGATTCAATTTAATTTTTATGTAAATTTAATTCAATTCCAAAGGTTTCTCACTTAAATTTTCTGCGTTCTTTCTGCGTTTATTAATTTAACAGCGTCAGTAACACCATCTGACAGTTAAGCAAACAGTTGTGTTCATGTAGCATAGAATTTGTTCGCTCGATTAAAAGGCGTTCGCTACTTTATCAGTTTTAGTTAGCGCTACCAAATTTGTACCATTCAGCGAATTTTTACACAACAGCTGCCAACTGTTGTCTGCGCTGAATGCGGCCAATGTCTCCACGTGGCATATGACATGCCATCATATACATCAAGGCATGAGCACCAACTGTCAAAATATGCCACAGTATTTGTTTGGTGGGCATTCTATGTCATGGCATGTTAGTTGAATTAATTCAATTCCATTGAAATTCAGGTATGCAGTACAACTCATGCCATGAGATAGATGCCATGAAATAAATCGTGGCATTTATCGCAGGGTATAAGATATGCCATGGTTAGGCGGTCTCCACGAGATTTTTCAAAGCCTTGATGTAAATGATGGCATGTGCTCTGCCTCGTGGAGACGATGTGTTACTCTTGTTCCTGCAAACTAAAAGTAAAACATGTTTAAAAGAGAAAAATTTAAAATATAACTAGTATAAAAATATATACGTATATTACCATAAAATACAGCCATTAGTTTGGTATAGTATTTTTTTTTTTATTTTGCTTCCCGTCAGCGTATTCCGTATAATCCAGAACTAGGTTTAGAAAACAAATTTTTGGAGTTTTGGCTCAGAGCAATATTTTGCTCTGCTATTAAATTTGTTATTATTTCCATTTTACTGTGGAAAGATCCTGTGAGAAATAAATTATATAAAAATTAAATCCAAGAAAGTCGAAAAGATTAAACATATAAAATTCTAAAGTAAAAGTTAAATACAATAAACATACCTTTTATTTCCATCAATTTATCCTTAAGTTATGTATTTTCCTTGCGTATTTCTTTAAATTTATTCATAATTTTATTGTTTTTGTTAGTAAGCATATAGCTCCTTTCGTGTAAGACCGCCACAACTCAAAATTTGTGTTTTTTGAGTTAAATATACAGAAATATGCATTTTTATCATATTTTCAATTTGAGTGAATTCCAGACCGATTTGCTGTTAATTAACGGTTTTTTAAATATTTGTTTCGATTTGACTTTTAGCGATTTCTTTACTTTTTTGTATCAGTAAAGTTTCATTTCTATTTATACTAAAATTAATTTTAAATTTCTGACTTATTATACCGTAAACCATTTTTTAAATAAAAACCCAGGCAAGTAACCTAATTTATTTTGTAGTAATAAAGTACCAACTAAAAACGTGACATCTCTCTAGCTCAAAAGTATGTAATCATATTGTAGCAAAATCGTCACAACTCAAAATGAAACACTTTTTAAAATTAGTTTTTGTAGTAACAATGTCACTTAAAATTTCTTAAGCTTAAAAATTCATTATTGACGCAAAATGAAAAATTTATAATATTTTTGGAAGAAAATATAATGGACTACAAATATTCCTAACAATTTTCAGTCTACCTTTACAATTAATGGTCGTGATGTCATTTCAAAGTTTCATAAGGCTCTCCTGAAAAATACAAAATTTAGAGTTGTGGCAGTCTTGCATGTAATGAGCTATATCTGAAATTAGTTTTTAGCATAGTTTCATGTGGTTGGTAATAGTCAAACTTTTTAAACTTCTTACCTGTTAAACTTTTATATCGTGGTTACAGTGTTGCAGCTCTGACTGAACATTTTCTTTTAATGCTTCGTACCTTCTTTTCTTTATATTAAAATTTAAATACATATCTGTGATATTTTGTTTTTTTTTTTTTTTGTTTTTATAGAATGCTGTTTTGTTATTTTTTGATTTTATATTCAAATCGCACTAATGCTATGAATTGAAAAGAGTTCAATGACAACGCGACATCAAAACAAAAATAAACTATAGAGCGTGTTGCACCACTTCAGTTATGAATAAGAATATAATATGAAAGATGGAAGCTATGGCTACATTACCTTCTGCATTACATGAAATCCATAAAGTAATTAAAAAACTATATCTATCGCGTCTATGTAGGTAATGTGTTATATAATTGAATGTTGCAGGAAAGCATTGCGAATTTCTGTAAAATTTTTGCGGGGTAACGTGTCAAAACGAAGTTGACATTTCATACAAAATCTGCAACCAATGAGAATGCAATATGAAAGCAAAAATTGATAAAAATACCAAAATGGCGGAGTTTGACAGTTATGGTCACTAAGAAAGAGACCACATTCAGCCCTAACACTACCTTGTCTAGTTCTACTATGAGTCGTTCGAAGTCGGCATAAATTTAATAGGTTCAGTTTTCGATTATTAATGTGTTCAAACATTTAATAACACGCACAACACAATTGATCAATAGAAGCGCGGCCAAAGTCCTTTCAAGGGTTGGATAATGGCCAATTCGTTTTTTTTTTAACTACCGTTCCTTAAGTAACAATTTTTCACCATTATTTCGAAATAAATCGTGTTTTTTCCTTAATTCCAATCGATGAGCTTTTTAGCGTATTGATAAGGTACCGTAGGACTGATTATTTCAAATCACCGATTTGCTTCGTTGCAAGTAAGACTGCGTACAATAGTCAAAATTGATTCACACACAGGAACGTATTTAGCTGAGGTTAAAATAAATGTTAATTAAAATTAAAAACAAAAGTAATGCCAACAAATTGGGAAACCTCTGCGCGGTGTTGAGTAAGTTTGAGTAACACCTTAGTAAACATTTAGTAAAAAATAAAAATGGCTTACTAAATAACTATAATCAGGTTTGATATGGAAAAAACTTCCTCTTATTATAAGGATTGAATTAAATAAAATTTGTTTTATGCAACAATTTTGTGGGTTATTAAAAAATAATAATACAAAATCCGTTACGACCCAGAACCATTTAGGTTACAACCGAAAATTGCCAAACAAGCGTTAATTTTTGTTGGAAATTATTACCGTTCAGTGGTACCGCTATTGAGTGCTTAAACGTGCCTGGTCAACGACAAGCAGTGCCAACCGCAAATGCAACCACATAAGTGGTGCTGCGCATGCGCACAGCTAAATAAGCAAAAAAAAAACTGTGAGTTAAACCGCTAAGCTGCAATTCGGTGCACTGTGCTGTTGTTTTTTTTTCTATTTTGGCATGAAGCAACTTGTTAAAATGCATTCACTTTCCAAAGCGGCAAAAGCGGAACCAAAGAGTAAACATAGAAAAAAAAACAAAAATATATAAATTAATAAACAAAAATGGTAGTAGTAAAGTAAAAATTAGCAGCAGAAAAACGTTGATGCAAAAACCGTATGTTTGTTGATTTGTCTGTTTGTTAGCGCGATTTCCTAACAGCTTAACAGATTTCTGGTATGTTTTTTTCCTTGTATCTTTAAACTGCTTTTTACAGCTTTTCTTGTTTTAGCCTAAACTGCTTCCTCGCTCGGATTAAGTCAGTCAGTGCATCATGCCAAGGAAATATAAGACAGAAAATTGAAAAATGCTTAAAACGAAAAATTGAAAAAGAAATGAAAATTGAAATTGTCAGCTAGAAATAAAAAGGAAAAAGCGTGCAAAGAAAAAAAAAAGAAACAAACTTGGTTAAAATTTCACTTTCACGTATTTAAGGTCTACGTACGCTCTGACTGAAGTTGAGTGTGAGTCGTTTGCCTATGCTTTGTTTTTGGTGTGCACCTATTTAAGGCTGCATTCAGATTGGTTGGCTCTGGCATGCCACGACAATGACGATGATGACGACCGCAACTACGTCGTTGTTGCCATTGTGGCTAATGCTAAATTGGTACCACTTGCGCACTGTCAGCGCCAGGCTGTAACGTTTGTTGTTGGTAGCCTTTGGGCTCAGAGCGGTTGCCTGCCAACATTGCAGGTGGCGCACCGGGCTTTGTTAAACACCAGCGCCGCTAACGCTGGATAATGCAGTTACATCGCTGGATGTGGCTTTGGCTAATGCTGTCACATACCTCAAAGCTGCGCATGTGCAAATAGGAAGCTTTGGCAGACTTGTTGCAGTCATGCAACCTTTTTTTCCTGGTTTTTATACCAATCGTATCCTTAATGCTCGTGCCTCACGTATGTGAAATTTTGCCAAATCTTTGATAATTTCCAATAGTATTAAAGCTCTTATGTTGTGCTCTTACGGTTGTTGACACAGAAGGCTAAGTATGTGCGTCAGCCCTGCAGACATGCAGACTAGTTCAAGTGTTATGAATTTTATTTTGCTAAATTTAAGAAAATGTGCCGATGATGTCAATATATTCTAAAAAATTTACTTCAAATAAAGAGTATTTTCTTTATCTTTAAAAATATTGGTAAAAATATATTTAGGCTAGCAGGCCACAGTGGTCTGACGTTTTCGCTTTATCAGGAACCAAACTAGATATCAACTCCATATAGAGTTTTTGTAATGCCGAAATTAGATCCAAAGTTAACATCACTGACATTTTTTTATTGTTAAAAATGTATTGTATTGCATTGTATTGAAAACGTACTAAAGAATTTCTCTGTAAACAATGTTGACGACTTTTTTTCATGAAACAATACAAGCAAATTTCGGTAAAAAAACACACGTGAAAAGGTAACACAAGCTGTCCATGTGAAAATCATTCAACGCTCAAATCGATTTCTACAACACTGAATGTTTGGCCCTGCACTTTATTTATTGTCATAAAAAAGGACCATTTTACTGGAGATTAAAGTCGTTTAAATTGTAATAGTAAATCCATGTCTATTAATGAATTCTTAAACTTCTTCTCCAGTACCTCCGGTCAAAATGGTGCATTCAATAAAATTTTCTTATTTTACATCAGATTCATGACAAGTTTTACGCCAAGAATTTTCAATGTTTGAAAATAGAGCGAACACAAAATCTCTTAAGCGTTTTTTGTGTTGCTATACAAACTTTTCATTAAAGAAACTGTTTTGAAGAAAGTTTTTGATACTTAAAAAAATTATGTTGATCCTAAAGATAGTAATTAAAAAAAAAACGATCTTGGTGTCGCCTTTGAATCAAATATTTCAAATTTGAAAATAAGAAGCATAAAAACATTTTGTTTAAATAAACTTTGAAAAATTAAGGAAAAAAGCATTATCTCTCTCTAATCTCAATGTGTGAATCGACTTTGTTTCAAATTTTTATCTCTAGAATTTCTTTGAAATGTTTAACATAACTATTATTCAAATACAAGTTTAAGTAACACCAGTTGTAAAACTCACCGCAAAAACTTTCATATTCATCAAAATCTAGGCTTAACTTTCTCACAATTTTACGAAATTTGAACACAATCCAATCTTAGAAAATCATCTTGCTCACCAGCTAAATCCAATAACAAACTCCAAAGGCGAACTTTTTTTGTCTTATTATTATAATTTTCTCCATAATTTTTTAAGCATTTGTTGATGTCATAAAACTCTTTTCGCTCGATAGAAAAGAAGATGCAACTCCGTCCACATAATCTTTACTATAAAATAAAAAAAAAAATAATCGCTTTAAAAATTGATTGATCAAATTATCTCAATCAAAAGACAGGCGCATATCAATAATAATAAACAAGCTCGTAAGATATCTGTTGGCAATGTTGTTTTCAATACTTCTTTCGTAAGTTTCATTCATAATTATAATGATTTTAAAAAAAAGTTCAATAAATAAATTAAGTTATAGTATGAAAAAAATCTCACAGAGGCTGCTGGCTGCATTAACTTTCACTGTTTTGTATTCAACATAGAGTTCAAGATCACATCAGGTCGTATTGATCACATCAGTAAAAAAATAATTTCTTACATAACATTTATAATCATTATTAAAATCGATTCAAGCCGTACGAAATTTGTTCGATATAAATTCAGGAAACAACATGTCAAGCTAAATACGGGTCAAATTATGGATTTTCAAATTATAAAATTAATGTTTTTTTTATAGGCATTAATATGATTTACCACCAGAGTGATAACTTTTGTAACATAAAATAATAGTGTTGCGTTATACATCACTATACAGCACTACGGATGCATTAATACGCCATTCTGTTAACTTACGAAATTTTTTTTATAGCCCATATTTCTTCACGTTAACTTAAGTAACTTTAAGCTTCTACCTCCGAAAACCAATTTCAAATGTAGAAATACATAAGAGCTATTTATATGGGTGTGTCAACAAGCAAATACCGCCTAATTGATTGAACATTTCTAAGTGGGCAAAATAATTTTCTTCCAATGACTAAGATGACTTAAAAAGTCTAGCTAATTGAAATTGTTAGTTAAATAACATAGCCTTTTTTGTTCGCTTGACATCAGTGCGCATGCGCAACGTTTTGATTTAATTTTGTCGCATTCAAGCAAGCATAAAATAAACAAACGCTGCAATTGCAATGTGTTTATTGTGTTCAGCATGTGCAACGTTTAAGTAGTTTTTTATTTTTTTTTTATTTTTCTTTACATGCTTTGTGATAAAATTTTCATATTTCTTTGGAAATTTTATGATTTCTGTCGGTTGTCAGCGTGTTGTGGAGTTAGGCAGCATAAAACGAAATTAACTTTCTCCCAAGCGATGACGATGTGTTGTGAGTTGCTTGAAATTGTGATTGCTTATTGTGCAGTAGCAACTTATGCTATGCACCAGCCAACAGTCACAACTAGTATTTTGTTTGTTTCGCTTTCAGGTGGAATTTCGGCGTTACGCGGCCTGGAGGCGCATTCGTCACATTAACAACTTATGTGATACTGTGATGTGCATGCAATGCGGTGATATGTTTAATTTAATGATGATTTGATTGCCGTTTGGATAACAAAAAACATTTAATAAAAGTTTGCAAAATTAAAGTAAGCGCCACTTTTTCGGAACTTATTTTTAAATAGTAAACGATAATTCTAAAACAATGTTATCAATTCCCATTTCCTATCTGCAAGGTAAATTACTCGAAAGTTATATATATCACAAAAATAAAGTATACTCAATTAAAACTCTTTGGGCACACAAAGTAAGAAAAATGTCATCCTAAGTAAAAATATTAGCGGGCAAGCAGCGGTCGCTCGGCCATAAAAGGGTCGAACACGGCCTAGAAATAATCCAAAAAGCCTAGCGGCCCAAAATTGGGTACAAAAACGGCCGTACAAGGCCTAAATTAAGTTACAAAGCCGCTGTGCGCCCATTGTGTGCCACCAAATTTTTCAAAGATTTTATTCAACAGCAAACATATGCGCAACAAGAAAAGTAAGCCTCACTCGGCGATACTGATGTTGATAGTAACGCCACTTGCGTGTGACGCAAAAGAATTATTTTTGTGTTTGAAGTTTGTTAAAAAAAAGAGATACTAGTTATCATGGTAGAAAAATCACTGCCCGGTCGATGTATGGCAGCTGTACGCCTGTTGTGTAGCCCAGATTATTTAAAAACGGCCTTTGTAATTCCGCAAAAAGACTTGCAAACGACCCTTGTACGGCCGAGAAAAATATTTAATACTTTGCGTTGATTGGCTTTAGTTAAAAAGGTTTTATTTTTACTCCCGATATGCTTGGATAAGTAATTACCTCTATCCTTAACGATTTACACTTTAACTTTTACTCTTTGCCGTTTACCCTTCACTCTTAACCCTTTATCATTGCCCTTTACTCATTATCCTTAACCCTTTGCACTTTATCCTTTACCCCTTATTCTTTACCCTTTCCCCTTTCCCTTTCCCCTTTCCCCTTTCCCTTTTCCCTTTCCCCTTTCCCCTTTCCCCTTTCCCCTTTCCCCTTTCCCCTTCCCTTTTCCCTTTCCCCTTTTCCCCTTTCCCTTTTCCCTTTTCCCTTTTCCCTTTCCCTTTCCCCTTTCCCCTTTCCGCTTTCCCCTTTCCCATTTCCCATTTCCCCTTTTCCTTTCCCCTTTCCCCTTTTCTCCCTTTCCCCGTTTCCCCTTTCCCTTTCCCCTTTCCCCTTTTCCCCTTTTCCCCTTTCCCCCTTTCCCTTTTCCCTTTTCCCTTTTCCCTTTTCCCTTTTCCCTTTCCCCTTTCCCCTTTCCCCTTTCCCCTTTCCCTTTTCCCTTTCCCCTTTCTCCTTTCCCCTTTCCCCTTTCCCCTTTCCGCTTTCCCTTTCCCATTTCCCCTTTCCCCTTTCCTTTCCCCTTTCCCCTTTCCCCTTTCCCCTTTCCCCTTTCCCCTCTCCCCTTTCCACTTTCCCTTTCCCCTTTCCCCTTCCGCTTTCCCATTTCCCATTTCCCCTTTCCCTTTCCCCTTTCCCCTTTCTCCTTTCCCCTTTCCCCTTTCCCCTTTCCCCTTTCCCCTTTCCCCTTTCCCCTTTCCCCTTTCCCCTTTCCCCTTTCCCTTTCCCTTTCCCTTTCCCTTTCCCTTTCCCTTTCCCTTTCCCTTTCCCTTTCCCTTTCCCTTTCCCTTTCCCTTTCCCTTTCCCTTTCCCTTTCCCTTTCCCTTTCCCTTTCCCTTTCCCTTTCCCTTTCCCTTTCCCTTTCCCTTTCCCTTTCCCTTTCCCTTTCCCTTTCCCTTTCCCTTTCCCTTTCCCTTTCCCTTTCCCTTTCCCTTTCCCTTTCCCTTTCCCTTTCCCTTTCCCTTTCCCTTTCCCTTTCCCTTTCCCTTTCCCTTTCCCTTTCCCTTTCCCTTTCCCTTTCCCTTTCCCTTTCCCTTTCCCTTTCCCTTTCCCTTTCCCTTTCCCTTTCCCTTTCCCTTTCCCTTTCCCTTTCCCTTTCCCTTTCCCTTTCCCTTTCCCTTTCCCTTTCCCTTTCCCTTTCCCTTTCCCTTTCCCTTTCCCTTTCCCTTTCCCTTTCCCTTTCCCTTTCCCTTTCCCTTTCCCTTTCCCTTTCCCTTTCCCTTTCCCTTTCCCTTTCCCTTTCCCTTTCCCTTTCCCTTTCCCTTTCCCTTTCCCTTTCCCTTTCCCTTTCCCTTTCCCTTTCCCTTTCCCTTTCCCTTTCCCTTTCCCTTTCCCTTTCCCTTCCCTTTCCCTTTCCCTTCCCCTTCCCCTTCCCTTCCCCTTCCCCTTCCCCTTCCCCTTCCCATCCCCTTCCCCTTTTCCCTTTTCCCTTTTCCCTTTTCCATTTCCCTTTCCCATTTCCCATTCCTTTTTGCCTTTTTCTTTCCTTTTCCCTTAGATTAAGATTAAGATTAAGACTAAGATTAAGATTAAGATTAAGATTAAGATTAAGATTAAGATAAAGATAAGATTAAGATTAAGATTAAGATTAAGATTAAGATTAAGATTAAGATTAAGATTAAGATTAAGATTAAGATTAAGATTAAGATTAAGATTAAGATTAAGATTAAGATTAAGATTAAGATTAAGATTAAGATTAAGATTAAGATTAAGATTAAGATTAAGATTAAGATTAAGATTAAGATTAAGATTAAGATTAAGATTAAGATTAAGATTAAGATTAAGATTAAGATTAAGATTAAGATTAAGATTAAGATTAAGATTAAGATTAAGATTAAGATTAAGATTAAGATTAAGATTAAGATTAAGATTAAGATTAAGATTAAGATTAAGATTAAGATTAAGATTAAGATTAAGATTAAGATTAAGATTAAGATTAAGATTAAGATTAAGATTAAGATTAAGATTAATATTAAGATTAAGATTAAGAAAGATTAAGATTAAGATTAAGATTAAGATTCAGATTAAGATTAAGATTAAGATTAAGATTAAGATTAAGATTAAGATTAAGATTAAGATTAAGATTAAGATTAAGATTAAGATTAAGATTAAGATTAAGATTAAGATTAAGATTAAGATTAAGATTAATATTAAGATTAAGATTAAGATTAAGATTAAGATTAAGATTAAGATTAAGATTACGATTAAGATTAAGATTAAGGTTAAGATTAAGATTAACCTTCACCTGGTATGCTCATCCAGAGTAACGTACCTGGATTCGTAGTGTACATACGAACCCCAGTGATTAAAATCTTTGTAAAAATTTAAGTATTGATTATTTTGTCTCAAAAAAATTTAGATACAATTTTAAACTGTTGAGTAGTCCAAGTTGAAATAAATAAAGATCAGCGCTCATAAAAAATCCGGAAAACTAGAAAAAAATTACAAAAAAATAAAAACGAGAAAGAACGTGAGGTATATACGTACCCCACGAGGTCAGATGAAGGTTAAGATTAAGATTGAGATTAGGATCAAGATTAGGATTAAAATTAAGATAGAGATTAAAACTAAGATTATTTGATTACATATTTTTTAGCGTTGTACTAGTTAAAAATTTTTTTGTAATTTACTTACTAATTTATGTTAAAAAAAATACAAATACAAAAATTTAGTTTAAGATTTTGATTTAGATTAAGAATAAGATTGCGAAAATAGACTTTTAGACTTTACATTATTTTTTTAAAATTTGCATCTTTCATGCCAATTATATTAGCAACACTGATTGTGAAATTATTTTTGACTAATACAATTTTAACGCGGTTCTTCGATGCAAGTGAAAGTAAACTTTCAATGGCACTGAAATCTAGTGTGTTAAGTGGATGTGTCTGGAACCCTTTTTTGAATGAGTCACAAGCATTTCGTACTTCCATGCATGTGTTATGAAGATCAGCTTCCCTGACAATTACGGTTGGCAAGTATATTGTAACTAAGTTCCAAAAAAATTATCAATTTTTTTGTGGCATTTGTGCACACAAATAAGACTGACCCACCTTGAAAAGAAAAATATACAAAAATCAACTGAAAAAGAAATCAATTTTTTTACACCATCTTTCAAGCAGCTGTGTACAGCAAGTGAGTCTGGTGCACCGAGCAGTGAAAAAAACTGTACAGCAACAATAAAAAAACTTTAAACAGAATCAATTTGACTGCGCATGCGCAGCGTGCTGTCTCTATGCAAGTGTTTCAAATGCCAGCAAATATCAAACAAAAAAAACGAACTAAATCTTATGAATTGGAACTTTCCAAAGACCACGACAACGATGCCGATACCAATGATGATGATGATGACCAATAAAACGATACCTTAACGACTGCCCGCAGGTCACATGAGATTTTATATGATGCAGCAAAACTATAATAAATGAAATTAAAAGTGAAACAAGGTTGAAGTGAAATAATTTGTAGACAGCATCAGTGTGTTTGAGGCATGAGCAACTAAAAAAAAAAAAAATACTTGTTGCACTTTGCATGTTGTTTTTGTTGTTTGTAGCAACACTTGTGCTGCAGTGCATTAAAATTAAATTTCCCTTTTCAAGTTGGAACTTAATGGATGCAGGTGGGTTGTATACCAACATCGATCGGGCAACGCCTAAATAATTATTTCAGTCGAGACAGTTTTTTGTTTGTAGATTTTTAACAACATAGAGTCGGGTAATGAGAGTGGTTCATGTGTCTACAAAGGCTATAATACAGTACAATATAAAATTGAAAAAATTGTTAGGAAAAAAAAACATGTTGAACGAGACAAATCATTTGAAAATGTTGCTGTTATTGTTGAAAGTGTCATAAAAACAAAAAGCTTTTCCATGTCAAGAGAATTACCATTATAAAACTAAATAATTTTTTTAACCATACTCCTACTCATTTGTGTAAGATATCTTAACCTACTTTCCAACAACGTTCATACTCGTGTATATCATAAAATATAGTACGTTTGCTTATGATGCTTTTGGTGAGAACATAAAATATTTTTAAAATATGCAAGTTTATGCTTTAAGCTTAATAAGAACTTTAGCACTTAATAAGGCAACTTACAAAAATTAAGCACAAAGATCTTAACCTTAATTTAAGACTGCTTATTCTAATGCAGGAAATAAGTGTGACCAATACATTTGCTTAAATTAGTTCTTTGTGAAAGGTATAATAGTCAAACAAAAAAAAAATAAATATGTACTGCACTGTGCTAAATGTGTGCTATCATGGGGGAAAATAATTGATGCTGTAAATGTTGTGATTTTTACGAGATGGTGCCAAAGGCATAATTCTTGAAGACTTAGCATTTCTTAAAAATCATAAAAGCAGCATGTTTCTAAAATTCAATTCGTCAGAAAAAAGAAAACGGGTACCATTGCATTTTTCTTAATGGAAATAGAACAACAATTTTTATGTCAAACTGAAACAGTTTTTGCACTAAAATGTTACGTTATATGAAAGAGTATGCAAAATGCAATTTTAAGGTTTTGTTATATTTACAACAAAAACAACTTTGCACCGTTTTTTGGAAAAATTAAATTTATTTTTTAGACCTTTTTTACAAAAAAAGATTCAAACTATATACACTGACCTTACGGTATTTTTACATAAATTATTTTTGGGACTTGAATTTTCTATAAAAAATACTAAAACAGCATTTTGGAAAAAATTAATTTCGCCAAAAAAATCATGGGGGGTGGTAGTACCCTTGTTGTTTTGATGAAAAAAAAAGTAAAATAATGTTTGCACTTAACTGGAAGTATTTTTGCAAATAATGAAAAATTCATCTGACAGAAAGGTAGTCAGAAATGCAATTTTTACTTGATTGTATTTTTACAACAAAAACTATTTTGAAGTATTTTTTTTAATAAAAAGTCCATATTTTGGGCCATTCTTTCAAAAATAGATAAAAGGCATATAGAATGACTTAAAGGTAGAGTTCAAACTATTTTTGATTGAGTGATTGACTCTATGCAGAGTTGTTGTTGTTGTTGCCTTCTTAAAAATTTACTTGATCTAAAGCTCGCAATTTAATTCATGTTATAATTTTATAGATCATTAAACTAATTTTTGCTTTTATTAAACTTTTGAACCAACAAATTTTAATGCAATATATTTAAAAACAGCGGAGATATTTTCATCGAAAGTTAAAACTTTGATAGGTAACGATGTTTTATGAAAAAGTCGTTTTACTACAACCTTCCACAATTTTTAAGATATGCGAAAGTTTCAAAATAACAAAAATTTTCTTAAAATTAAATTGAACGAGAGACTTCCATAGGCAAAAGTATTATAATATCAAAATAATTGTTAGTGTAAAAAGGTTGGAGGGGCGCAGTAAAAGCGAAGAAATTAGCAATTTAATATAGGATGCAATCAATATGTATACCAAATTTAAGCGAAATCCATCTAGCCGTTTAGATTTGTATAAAAGTCAAACAAACAAACCAACAAATAAACAAATAAGCAAACAGAAAACTAGTTTTATTATTATTGATATTAATCCCTCGATAAGGAAATATTTCATTTTTATTAAATTTAATTTTTTGCCTCTAAACTATTTAATGTATAAATTAATCACAAGATATCAAAAATCTTTAAGAATAAGATATTTATAATATTGTTTTATAAAATTAATGATAAACATAATTAATTAAAACATTTGTAATATATTACAAGTGTTTGTTTAGTTTAAAAAAAATTAAGTTAGCTATTTACTATTTTCAGATACAAAATAACTTTATGTATAAAGTAAAGCTTTCTAATTTTCAGACAATAAATTAATAACCTGTAATAAAAAATTTTGTTTTTTATTAGAAAATGAAAAAAGAAATCATTCTTATATTGAACATTTTTTTTATTTGGATGAATCAAATTCTTTTAATTTCTAACAAAACAAATTTCTTAAATCGCGCAAATTATTTTCGTTTTTAGCAAATTGTTTACTATGATTAAGCATATTTTGACCTTAATAAGAAAATTAAGTTTCTAATATCAAGCGAATCGTTCTAGTATTAAGAAAATTGTGTACGTGAATAAAGCAAAAGTTTCTCCATTCAAGGCAAATAAATTTCTTAAATCATACAAACGTTTTTCTAGTTTTTAGCACATTGTTTATTTGAATCAAGCCAATTTTTGTCATCTTAGTCCAACAAGGACAATAATGCCATATAGCATCACTAAGTCGAATGTCGCCAAACTAACGGTATTACAAAAAAATTAGTCCAAATCAAATTTAATTAAAATAAAGCCTATTTGTGAAGAAATTGTCCCGTCTTTAAAGAGTTAAGCAAATATTAGACTTTAATATAGAAAAAATTGTTCTGGAGCTTGAAGCAAATGCTTCTTAAATTAATAATTTTTTTTTAATATTATGTGTTTTAAGTTTTCTCCATTCTAGCTCGAATGTAAGCTGATAGCGTGTTTGCTTAATTCAAGCATAGAGTGCTTAATTTTTTCTCTTCGTGAAAGCATTATCAAATTTATAAATATAAAATTTTTATGTTGATTTAATATGATTGAAATACAAATTCTAAATGTTTGATAGTTTAAATCATACTTGATTTTAAATACAAACTCTAGTTGTTTGATAGTTTTAAAATCGGTTATTGAGCTTTAGGTCAATTTTTATGTGTATGAGTTTATATATAAATATAAAATAGCGTGTCATAAGAGTAACTTTTTATGTAGAACCCAAGTATGAAATTTTTTAAATCAGCTAAATAATTAAATTAACGTAAGCCATAGACATAACGTATAGCATGATTAAACGTGATTTGCAATTTACTCAAAATTAGTACTACTTATAGTCCTTTGCTTATTTGAAAATATTTTGAGCGAACCTAATATAATACAAGCCATTATTATCCAGAGCATTGGTTTTTTGATTTTTATTACTGATTATTAAGCTGCTACATAAGGTTAAAATTTGGTATAAAGAAAAATCTGAGGTGCTAGTCATGTAAATATCTTTTTTTCTAGTATTTTCAAAAAAATTATGGGGAAATAGCGAGTAATTTATTAAACTTGATGTATATCAAACATAACTGCTTATCTTCTTGTTATATAAAAAGGTGTTTAACATAATTTATACTACTTAAATGCATGTAAAGATTATTAATAACAACAGCAAGGTCAAAACGTACTTGTTAAGAGTAGAATAATTTTTTTTACCATTTCCACAACTGATTGTCTGGCTTGTCTGAGTCGCTTACTTTGAGTATAGTTTTTATTATTTCGACCGTAGAAGTGTTAATTGCCAGACTAGACTATATGATGAAGTGTTAAATATATTTAAAAGAAAAAAATATCTAGATAATTTTGTGCTGTTTAGTTCTGACTTAAATGTCAAGACTTTAGCATGTTATTTCTTACATTTGCCTGGTTTTTGTTTATGTTGCTTTATTGCGTTTGGACCGCATTGTTTTTATGTCAACGTCCACGGTCATCGCTTTAGTAGGATGATGAAACCTCAACTCAACTGAGTACTTGTTTATTTTAGTTGTGTCTTAATGATGCTAACAGAGCTAAGAGCCACAAAGTAGTTTCTAGCTTTTTGCAGACAAATCCATTCATTATTTTAAATTAATGAAGACATTGAGTTGTTCGTTTGTTGCTGGTGGCTGGCACGTGTTTAGCCACGTTTTTCAACTTCCTTTTCAACAGACTCTAAACAAATTTTTATCATGATGTAAATTTTTTATAAATTTTTATAAGCCACTTCAGTTTATTTTTTTACTAGTATGTTTGTTGTTAACAGAAATGCGAACCCAGAGCAATTTAAATAAAATAAAATAATTAGAGCAATAATTGTAGAGAATGTATAATTGTTTAACAACGATTTCAGTTGCATTTTGCACAAAATTTTTTATTACAATTGAATTATTTCAAAATGCCGCAACGCATGCGTGCATTTGATGCACACTGCATTTGTTTGCGCAGTGCAGATGTTAGCGAAAGTGCTGTTCTGTTATGTGTTTATATTTATAAATAAATTGAACACAAAATCATAGTTTAAAACAGTAAATTAAAAATATTCACACAGCGAAATAAACGGACTTATAATGTTAATGTGAATATTTATAGTTACACGGAGATAATTATTTTGCTTACTCAAAAGATTATTATCACTTCAAATATATGCTTGATTCAGCAAAAAGAAAAAATTTTGTATTCCAATTTATAATAACCTAGCAAATATTTGCTTGAATTAAGTAGAAATTTGCTTTTGCAATTTATAATTACTTAGCAAAATTTTGATTAAATTCAAGCAAATTAGTTATTACAATCTGAAATAGTAAATTTTGATTAGTTTTTGCTGAAATCTAGCATAATTTTAAAGTGGCTGAGATTTAAGCGCAAGTTTTGCTTAAGCATAATATAAATTTAGCAAATAGTTTTCTCCGTTTATATATGTATTTGTACTTATATATGTATACACGGTGCAAAATTTGGACTAGTTTTTAATCCAAACTTTGGTTTAAAGGAAATTCTAATCCAAAAAGTAGGTACTGTTTTCATACTTTAATTAAATCCCTACTTTACTTTAATTTAGCTGGGTCTCCAACCCACGTTCCTAAAAGAAACTTACTTGCATTCGTAATGATGCAAAATAAGCGAAACCTTATCAAAAACTGAAATGAATGAGTCGACGATACACGCAGAGAAAAAACATAGTTGCAACAACCATGTTTTAAGAGGATCATAGTATGATTCGGATTATGATTGTTCCTAACATGGTCTTAAACATATAATATTTTCTTTGATCATGATTAAATGATTACAACAACCATATTTAGAAAAGGAACTTTTTTGTAGAAACCAAAATATTATTGAAACAATCATTATTCTCTTATTGGGTCGAAAATAGAATGACTGCAACAACTATATTATGAATTTATTTTTAGGATCTAGAAAATTATTGAAACAATAATTTTACTTTTTTTATTTTAATGCACTCCAATTTCCACAGCTATTAATTAAGATATAACTGTCTGGGCTGAACAGAAATATTCATTCAAATTAAAAAACTTTTTGATAAAACTTTCTGTCCGAGCTGGGGTTTGAACCGCGGCTTTTTCGCCTACGAGCCACGCACACTACCAGTAGGCCACAGCCGCTACTACCGCTCGCTTGACTAATGCCATTCATAAACATGGTACATTAAGAGCATTGTCACAAAAATAGCAAAAATTTGTGATAAACTAAATATGGTCAGAATTGCAAAATATATTTACGGTAAATAGAAAAATGTTTGCTATAATTAAAGTCGAAAATGTCACTTTTCTGCGTGCTGTTTTAAGGATAAGGCGATTTAAAACAAAACACAATAATTGAACAGTTGACAAACGAAACGGCACATAGCCAGGAATCGATAAAACTTATTGTGTCTGAATGAAGTGAAAGTTTTTCCTGCAAACTGTTCAGACACAATAAATTCTTTCGATTTTTGGATATTCTCTGCTTCGTTTGCCAACAATCAAAGAATAGTTCAGATAAACATTCAAAATTCTAATATGTTTGTCTTTATAATAATATTCACATTTATCATTATTGACAGAACTACAACATTTTTGTTGCAACTAATAGTCGAGGCAATCATAGTATGTTGACGATTTCAATGATGTTATGATTTCAACTATAATGTTATTTTTGGTACAATCATAAGTAAATAATGACTTTATTAAAGCAAAAATTTGTGTTTGCAGAAATAATACAATAATTTTAGTAAAAAAATTATTATTGCAGCAATCACGTCTCAACCATGTCTTTTCTCTGCGTGTAAGATGTTGGACCAGCACATCTGAAGCCTTTTTATTTTAGTTTAATTAAGCTGGGTCTCGAACCCACGTTTTGCTCGCTTGCTTACTTACTGCAAGCTTACTTGCTTTTGTAATGTTGCAAAATAAGCGACACCTTTTTAACAACTGAGATGGACGAGTGGATAAGGTGGTGGACTAGTACATCAGAGGACGTGTGTTCAAATAATGAACTGGTCAGAAAAGTTTTTTATATTTAGTTGATATTTGTATTGCTTTCCTTAAATTTTTTGCTAACTAATCTTTGATGAAACTAATCTATATTTGGTTTAGAAAATAGGGTGGAGTGTCTACTTTCTTGGAAAGATACAAAGCTGATATCACTGCTATCCAAGAAATGCGATGGAAGGGACTGGGTCGCATTCGGCATGCACCCTGTGATATCTACTACAGCGGCCATGCGGAGAAGCACGAGTTTGGATGCGGATTTGTAGTTGGCAAGAGACTACGGCCCCACGTCCTGCGATTCACACCTGTGAACGAACGACTTGCCATAATCCGCATCAAGGTTAGATTTTTCAATATAAGCCTAATATGCGCGCACGCTCCGACAGAAGACAAGGACGATGAGATCAAGGAAATTTTCTACGAGCGCCTTGAAAATGCTTACGAGCGCTGCCCCCGTCACGACGTAAAAATCGTGCTTGGTGACTTCAACGCTAAGGTGGGCAAGGAAAATATTTTTGGTCCAACAGTCGGAAAGTTCAGCCTCCACGACAACACCTCCGATAACGGAATGAGGCTGATTGACTTCGCCGCACTAGATTCAAGCATCTCAATATTCATAAAGCCACCTGGATGTCCCCTGATCAAAAAACAAAAAATCAAATTGATCACGTTTTGATCGACGGAAGGCACTCTTCCAGTGTATTGGATGTACGCACGATCCGTGGTGCAAACATTGACTCGGATCACTATCTTGTTGCAGCCAAGATCCGTACACGTCTGTGCGCAGCTAAGAAAACACGCAATCCTACATGGAGAAAACTAGACGTCGACAAGCTGCAATCGAAACAGACAGCTGATGCTTTCGCCACTCGACTCTAACTCCTGCTTCAAAGCACTCCTCCAATCGATGATATATGCGCGCAGTGGACACACATTTCCAACTCCATGCGTGCGGCTGCTGAAGAGGTGATTGGCTACCAACGCCCTCGCCGAAACCAGTGGTACGACCAGGAGTGTCGCGACGCCACTGCAGAGAAAGACGCCGCCTACAAAGCCACCCTGCAGTCGGTTGTAACGCGCGCTGCTAAGGAGCGATACAAAGAAAAGAGGAGGGAAGAGAGACATATTTTCAGGCGGAAAAAAAGAGAGGCAGAAAAGTGCGAGCAGGAGAAGATTGAGATGTATGGTGACAGGAATGAGGCCCGAAAATTTTTCAAAAAAATTAGACGCCTTGCCGATGGTTTTAAAACTGAGGCCTCTTCCTGCAAGGATGAAAACGGGAATCTAGTGACAGATGTCCAGAGTACACTGACGTTATGGAGGGAACACTTCTCTAAGCTTCTAAATGGCAACGCTGACAACAATCCCGATAATAGAGATGATATTCCGGAAACCCCAATTGCGGATGACAGCGTCGAGGTTCCGCTGCCCGACTATGATGAAGTTCTGACAGCTATAGCTCGGCTTAAAAATAACAAAGCCGCGGGAGCTGATGGCTTACCTGCTGAGCTGTTTAAGAACGGAGGCGAAGCTCTACTTAAATGCATTCACGAGCTTCTATGCAGAATATGGTCTGAAGAATGCATTCCGAACTATTGGAATCTCAGTGTACTCTGCCCAATCCACAAGAAAAGCGATCCCACTATCTGTGCCAATTACCGTGGGATAAGCCTTCTTAATATCGCATATAAGGTCCTGTCGAGCGTTTTATGTGAAAGATTGAAGCCCATTGTAAACGAACTGATCGGACCTTATCAGTGTGGCTTCAGACCTGGAAAGTCCACCATCGACCAGATTTTCACGCTACGACAAATCTTGGAGAAGACTCAAGAAAAACAAGTCGACACCCACCATCTTTTTGTCGACTACAAGCCGCCTTCGACAGCCCAATAAGGAAGCACCTGTACTCCACCATGTCTGAATTTGGTATTCCTGCAAAACTAATACGACTTTGCAGGATGACACTGAGCAACACCAGCAGCGCAGTTAAAATCGGGAAGGACCTCTCCCCACCATTTATTACCAAACGAGGTTTCAGACAAGGTGATTCCTTATCGTGCGACTTTTTCAACCTAATGATGGAAAAGATCATCCGAGCTGCTGATCTGAGAAGTAATAGCACAATATTCTACAAGAGTGTTATGCTGCTTGCGTATGCTGATGACATCGATATCATTGGCCATAATACGCGCGAAGTCAGTGCAGCATTTTCCAGATTAGAAAGAGAGTCAAGTCGAATGGGTCTGTCAGTGAATGCAGATAAGACGAAATACTTGGTGTCAACAAACAAACAGTCCCAGCGTCTTGGAACCCACGTTACCGTTGACAATACCTCATTCGAGGTTGTGAAGAACTTCGTTTATCTGGGATCCAGCATTAATTCAACCAACGACATCAGCATTGAGATCAAACGAAGAATAACTCTTGCCAACAGGTGTTACTTTGGGCTCAGTAGGCAATTGAGAAGCAGAGCCCTCTCTCGACGAACGAAAATCACGCTATACAAATCGCTCATCATGCCCGTCCTACTTTACGCATCACAAACCTGGACGCTGAGCAGTTTAGATGAAAAGAATTTAGGAGCATTCGAGAGAAAGATTCTTCGTAAGATCTACGGACCAATCTGCGTCAATGGCGAGTACCGAATACGGTGGAATGATGAACTGTATGAGCTGTACGCTGACATCGACATAGTCAAGCGCATTAAAATCGAGCGGCTTCGCAGGCTTGGTCATGTTCAGCGCATGAAAGACGATGCTCCAGTGAAGAAAACATTCGATTCGATACCCAGCGGCGGTCAACGCAGAAGAGGACGACCGCATCTTCGTTGGAAAGACCAAGTAGAGGACAACCTGACGAAGCTTGGAATTTCCAACTGGCGCCAGCAAGCGAAAGACAGAAATGGCTGGCGCAAATTCTTAGATGAGGCCAAGACCGACATACGGTTGTAGCGCCAACTAAGTAAGTAAGTAAGTCTACTTTTTTGAAATTATGAGAACGACTAGAGCTCAAAACTTGTAAGTGGATCCAGAAAGTATTTTTGTAAAGTTTCAAGTCAATCGGACAAGGTCTTAGGATACCATTTCTCGTTCGAAAATTAAATAAAATAAATCATTAAACAATAATCACAAATATTAACAACTTTTAGCTGATCTTAAAAATGTTGATCACCCAGAATTCACAAAGAGGAGGTTGCTGTTGTTGTAAATCTATTCTTGAATTTTTTTCTGTTTTTTTATAGATTTATTTTTTAATGTTTTTTTTATTGTTTTTATTTATTTTATTTTATTAGAATTTTTTTATGGTATTTTTGTAATTTTTTATTTTTTCTGAAAATAAAAATATAATTTGGTTTGATTAAAATTTGTATTAAAATTCATAATTTTCATACATTGTAATTTTCATCTCCAATTGTTCTTATATATTATAACAAAAAAAAAAATATTTGTATTTTTAAATTTGGCTTGTTTTTATTCTATTCAAAACTTTTCTGGTAGTCAGATTTTGTCTCAAATTTAGGCAACGTTTGTCTTGATGTAATTCTAACTCGAATAAACCCATCTCTATTATCTTCTCCGCAGACGATAGCTGATGCTTCCGCTACGAGCTTAACACAACGTTCTACTGCTTTAGAGTGGCAAGCAAGGTCTTGTTCTAAGTTGTTGTTAGAAATAGCTGTAGTCATATGGTACAAATATTTCTGATCTATACTGAGGTCAGAAAAGTCCATGATTGGTATCTCTATGTTAATTGGTTTGAATTTTGCTACTGGAAAAGTCTCACAAATCAGAAGTTTTTTCCAATGGGACTAGAATATCCATTAGGACAGTTCTTCCATCAAGTTTAAGAAAAAAATGTCGTAATGGGCGCTCATTGCAATGAAGAAGGCATATAAGCCATTGCAAAGGCTTGAGCAGTTGTAACTCAACCAATCTTAACACTCCCCCCCCATTCTATCTGGTATTCACTGCAGTCCCGTCACATCCGATCGGAACTGAATTGTTTATATTAAATTTTTTTCTAAGGAGTAAAGTGACCAATGTTTTCTGATCTTTTTTCAGAAACAATCAAAATATGCTCATCTAATTGGGTTTTTTTTTTAAATTTTTCCCAGATCTTACTTGGGATATAGTTTGATCTTTTCTTCCATCGAAGTAAATGCCATGTAATTCATGACCTTCCGTTGGTTGTGAGCTTTGAGTATCAGCTCTAACTGCTTTACGAGCTCTTCGAATTTTATGGCGATCGACGACCATGTGAGAGTTTTCAGGACTAACCAATCCTAAGTCTTTTAAAGTCGATCTTACCACTATTGCAGCTGCTCGATCCCAAATTCCGTATCTATCGCAAGCTATTGCTACACTGGAAAATTTTACATTATTTTTTCGGGATGAGTTGTTTGATTTTTCATTTTCCGTATATGTTATAATGTATAATAAGGTCATATATGTGGGTAGACATTGTTGCAAATCGAAAGTTAACGTAACAACTGAACTATTGCTTTCCTTACTCAACTTCTTATCAGCATCCTTGGCATCATAAGCTTTTTGTGCCAATTCACGATGCTTCTCCAATTCTCTTTCGTGATATTGTTTGTCTTCTGGTTCAATACTTGACTTAATTTTCTGGGATATCAGATCACATGTATAACATGTGTCAAGACTGGGATGTTTAATTGACAAATTCTGCTCATGAAATAATTTTTCCTATACTGTTCTGCTAACGGGGGTCTCTGTTGTTTTTATATATTATTTATATAACAAAACTTTAGTTTACTAATTTTACTAATTTACTAATTTAGTTTAGTTTAAACTAATAAGTTTCTACATCTTCTGCTCATATATACCGCCTAATTCTACTAGTGATATTTACTCATTGCATTTCTTTAATATATTTAAAATTGTAGAGCGTCTTTAAGATAATGAGTATCCATTGTTATTGGGTGATTTCAATTTAAGCAAAGTAAACTGGACCTATTCTGATAATTTTTCAGCTTTAACTCCAAACATACCAGCTAATGGGTCCGAAGTAGATTTTTTAGATTCTATTCTATCTATTGGGTTGTAACAAATTAATTCTATTCGAAATGCCTTAAACAATATATTAGATTTAGTTTTTTCGGATTTAGAGTTTAATGTATGCTGTTCTGAAGCAATTTGCCCTTTGTCTAATAACAGCGTCCATCACACTGCTCTTTTAGTTCAATTTGATATTCTGGCTCTAAAAAATCCACTCCATGGTGAGAGTGTTTTTGAATTTGCATTTGCGAAGGCTAATTATACTGTAATATCAGATTACTTAAACAGTATAAATTAGTGCACAATCTTTGGTAATTTTCTACAAGATAATTTTGATTTATTAATTAATGTCATTAATGAGACGTTTCAGAAATTTGTACCTTTGAAAAAAGTCCACATTAGCAATAAACCTAGTTGGTATAATAAGCGTCTTGCTAATCTAAAAAATATTATGAATAAAAAACATAAGAAATTTAAGAAAAATTATA
This sequence comes from Dichetophora obliterata, assembly GCA_963920525.1. Taxonomy (NCBI): domain Eukaryota; kingdom Metazoa; phylum Arthropoda; class Insecta; order Diptera; family Sciomyzidae; genus Dichetophora; species Dichetophora obliterata. Next base: position 17,738,538 of record OY986436.1, on the reverse strand, counting down.
TATTCCGTCATGAATATTGCCAGGCACGCACAAATTATGAGAGTCTTAAAAAGTTTTTGTATATAAGTTATTTACTTGCCTTAGAATCAAATATAAAAAGTAATCCTAAATCATTTTGGACTTTTTTGAATAATAAAAAAAAAATACCTAGGGCCTTCCTAAAAATATGTTTTATCTTGATAAATGTTCGGATAACCTCCAAGATATTAGTGAGTAATTTGCTTTCTTTTTTCAATCAAATTATGCTTGTGATAATGCTTCTAACAATCATGATCGTGTTACGCCCGTCGATGTACCAATTACAGACCTTGGCTGCATCTCCTTTTCGGAGTATGCTGTCTTTGAAGCTTTAGTAAGTCTTGATGTTAAAAAGGGTTGTGGGCCAGATAATATTCCGCCCATATTTCTTAAAAACTGTGCTTTTGCCTTGTGTAAGCCATTGACTCATATTTTCAATACGTCACTCCGAGAAGGGAAATTTTTAGACATCTGGAAGATATCGGCAATTACTCCAATTTTTAAATCGGGATCAAGGCAAAATATTGCAAATTATCGACCGATAGCTAAATTACCACTTATTCCTAAAATTTTTGAATCTTTGGTAAAAAATAAAATTTATAACTCCATTAAAACTAGATTATCTGAGATGTAGCATTGATTTGTGTCAGGTAAATCTACCTCTACCAATCTAACTCTTTTTACACACTTTCTGTCCAATAATATGGAAAAAGGTCATCAAGTAGACGTCATATTCACGGATTTCGCAAAGGCTTTCGATAGAGTTCAACACTCTGTTTTGATTAAAAAGCGAAGTAGCCTCGGATTCCATTCCTCACTGCTTCTATGGTTAGAGAGCTACCTTGTTGGTCGTCAAAAATATGTTAAAATTGGTAATAATTTATCTAAATACATTGACAATTATTCTGGGGTACCCCAAGGTAGCCACCTAGGTCTTCTGTTGTTTGTTCTGTTTATCAATGATCTTCCGAATTATGTTCGCTTTTCTGAGTGCCTGATGTATGCTGATGATGTAAAGATCTTTAGATGTGTGGACTCTCACGAAGACTCCTTATTGCTTCAACGTGACATGGATAGTCTGCAATTTTGGTGCGAGACCAATAAATTTCATTTTAATGTGTCTAAATGTAATGTAATGTCTTTTTCTATGAAGAATCAACTTTTCGAAGGTTCTTACGGTATTAATACGGTATTGATCGAGAGAGTAAACTTGAAGAAAGACTTAGGGGTTTTATTTGAGCGAAAGTTAAGCTTTGTCAAACATTTTGATGCTATTATATCAAAAGCGAATGCTGTGATGGGATTTTTATCGCGCAATACGAAAGAGTTCTCCGATCCCTTTACCGTGAGAACCATTTTCTTTTCAATTGTAAGGTCGATTTTAGAGTATAATTGTGTTATCTGGGACCCTCAATATTCTATTCATATTAAAAGAATTGAAAATATTCAAAGACGTTTCACTAGGTTAGCAATTCGCAAGCTCCACTGGGATTTTATGCCTTCCTATGAAGCGCGATGTGCTCTTCTTGGACTAAAGTCTTTGGAGTTCCGGCGAAAGTATTTTCTCGCCTTATTTGCTCGGGATGTAGTGATGAATCATATTGATTATGCACCACTTCTATCTCTTTTCAAATTATATGCACCTGAAAGAAATTTTAGGCAAAGGCAATTGTTCTATATACCCTTCAGATGAAATAATTATGGCAAATGTGACCCGGTTTACAATATGACCAAAACGTTCAACATTATCTGCAGCTCGATTGAAATCACCCAAAATAGGGTAGCATTTAAAAACGATATCATGCTGAATTAGTTTTATAACCTACGATTAAATTATGTACTTACAGTAACTGTATAACAATAAATGTTAATAGTTGATTGAATAAATAAATAAATAAATTAATAAAGTGTAGTAATGCGGAAGATAATTTTTACTTATGTGTCTTCTACTATAATGACTTCTACATATAAGACGGAATAGATAACATGTGATTTTTTGCTTTGGGTCTTTTACCTCTTCTGATAGCTTATTATGAGGTGCGTGGCGAACCCTTCCGTCCTGCACAGGTATCCCTGATAATTTCGTTTTTTTTATTACATTTGCAATAAACATATCGTCTCATCGAAAGTCTTCATAAAGCAACTTTTGCATGTTCTTTCTAGTTCACCATTAATGCGAAAACGGTAGTTGTAGTTTAAAAGACGAGGAATAGTGCCTTTGCTAGAGCCTCTCTTCCTTTCTGTCATTTTTTCAGACAATGTTATTAGATTTAAAATACAAGTGACTCGTGATTAAAAATATGTTTAAGATCATTACTTAAAAATCGGGCTGCACATTTCATTCTACAAGGCAGTAATGATTTAATTGATTTTTCTCTAACCTTTCTTCCTTTCTCAGTCACAAACGACTCTTTTGCGTTCCTTTTCTATCAACAGATTTTCTTGTAGTTGATTCTTCTGCCTTACAGTTTTCTAAAGATTTTGAAACACAAAAAAATATATATATGAAAACATCGCAGTGACAGTTATTATTAGACAGGATGACCAGTTTTGCTTTAAAAAAATGTATGGTAAGGGTGCCTGAGTCATTTTCTTTTTGTATTTTTTTTTCTGAATAATTTGCCCATCATCCGAAGAATCGTCTGATAAACTTTTGTTCATGGCCTATGCAAAAGAAAGCATAATATTGTTATTAAAATAATTGTAAATAAAAAAGGAAGCTAAAAAAAGTACTTCCATCAGATCTGATCTTGAACGTAGGATCTTCATATTCATCAACAGATGACGTACCAAACTCATTAATCATTAATGTATGGTTGCTTTCCACTGCATAATAAAAATGTTTGATCAGTGAAAGATAGTGAAACAAAATAATACTTAGCTGCGGGTAACATTAATTGGAGCACATATAAATTTAAGTTGGTAAGTTATTTTATGCACCTTCATCAGTAGTAGTTACTGTTGTCGAAGTACTGGGTCCTGGTTCAGGTCGCATTTCATCATTAGCACGATTAGTTGTAAAATTGTATTGCGTTGCCTCCCGCACACAGTATTGCGACATCCTATTGTTTGCGTTTCTTCCTGACGTAGGACGTTTTCGATGAAACCTTCCCTTAGAAGCAATTTTTCACCAGCCCAAAGAACAAATCAATACTTACCTTTATTTTTTTGTTTTTACCACTAAATCTCACGAAAATTATATATATTTTTTTAAATATTTTAAACGTTTATAAAAAAAAAGCAAAAATCCATGTACATTCAAACTGACAATTTTTTTCTTATGACTATGGCCTACTTAACTCAAAAATCACATTTTTATGGATATATTTTCGAGATATGGATTTTTGAAGTTTTTTTTTTATTGGAGGTGACGTCAAATAGAGTCGCACAAGATACAATGATAAAGGTAATTCAATTTTCAACAAAAGTTTTAAACATTACTTTCCAGAATAGGCCGAAGTATATGAAAAAACTTGAACTTTTCAGCCAAAATTGAAATCTATAATTCATTCTATCGCCATGCAAAATTAGTTACAAATTAACAAAGAATATATTCACTTTTTTTGCGTATAAACTACATTTATAAAAATCAAATAACTTATTGATGAAAAAAATCTATGGATAAATACCGGATTTATGAGCAATTAAGTGATGGTATCAAAATTAAATATTTTCAAATTTCGTATTTATACCATGTCATTTCACAAAGAAAAGACATCAAATTGGGTCCAACTAGATATAAAATCAACGGATATCAAATTTTCAACAATCACTTTTAACATTGTTATACAGTTGGTTCATTATATTAGATGTAATGTGCCAAAATATACGAGAAACATAGATTTTCTTGCCAAAAATAATATAGTATATAAAAATCGTTTATTTAATTATTTCATTAATTATTATCGAATTCCAATATATGTGTTAAAGTTAGAAATATTAACTGCCCTTACCTAGTCTTCTGTTTTTTTGGGTTCGTTTCTCTGAAAAGGAACCAAATATAGTTTCCCAGCATTCTCTCATCCCAAAATGCTTTATAGCTCTGCTCAATGATTTTCATTTCTTGGTGAAATCTTTCACCATGCTCGTCACTTAAGTCACCGAGATTCTCCGGGAAAATAATCCAAGTACCCTTGATAACCTACTACCTTTCTTTTATAAACTTTTAAATTTCTCAGTTGTATTTCCTTTCACTTCTTTTTACCCAATGACGTCATAAGTAACTGAATTATTTATCTTTATTTACCCACACATGGAAATCACCTGACTGTAGCCATTTATGAATTAATATGGAAATCACAAAAAATAGACATTTACACCTTTACCCAAACACCACAGATATAACCAAGCTTTATCTTCCAGATGTATAGTATATGACCACATATGCAGGGTTTCCTTTATTTAATAAAAAACTTATGTATTCTTTTTTTTTTAGAAGAAAGTTATGCAGTTTCAATACTTTTATGCTACGATTTCAGGAATTCTTTTCAAGGAACGAAAAAAAGTGGGTATAACAATTATATTAAATTATTTTTGTTGCCTTTATCGAAAAGTATATTCTGATTTTAGACATTTTAATATGACCTTAACATTTAATATAATTAAGTACAGAAGGTTTGTAGCTACCTAAAAGTTTTAGACTAAAACGTGAAAAAGCTACTGAACACTAAACCTAAAAAAAGTGCAAGGCTAAGAAATCTTAAACATGAGGAAAAAAATAAATGTGATGTATTAAAGTCAAATGAGTCAAACTAGTCACTTTAAATATCACACATTCGTTAATTATCGATTTGAAAGAAAAAAGCAGAAACATGCAAAAATATTTACAGTCTTATTTCTTCAGTTTCCTTTCCCCGTAAATATTATATGCCAAAATGTGAAAGTATTTAAAATATTATTCTTTTAAAAATGGTGACACCTTTTAGACATTATAGTAAATAACCAACAAAACATATCAAAAAAAGTAAAACATCAGACTTAATACCACGACACGTTTTCTAATTATAGTCAAACAACTTACTAGTACAAATTGTCAATAGAACAAATAACAGGAAAAAATAAAATAAAAAATACAAAATGTGAAAACAATTGCATACCAGCAGGTAACACCAGTGGACAAACCTAATAACAGTAATTGGATATACGAATGCAAAGCTAAATATAGTGTGGATGGCTGCCTGACTTCTTTGCATATGCAAGTGTTTCTGATTTTGTTAGCAATTGAACAACAACAATAACAACATGCCGTTGTGCAAGCAACACCTGAGCAAGGCGGCGAGTCCAACATACTGCAAATATATTTATTAAAAAGCACTGACCTGTGGCAACGTTTGATGAGCGCTTTGTTTTTGTTATGGCCATAATTACTGTAGTTTTTTTTTTGCCACTTGCCCCAATATCTAAACGTGTCAAAACATTAACTAAATTGCAGCACATAGAATCGATATCGAACAAGGATATCGATTTGAGATTATCGGGTACTATGAAGATTGAAAAATATTTATGGGAAAAATAACACAGTAAAACAGCAAATAACGCGCAAGATATTTGTATGTCGATCTTACATACACAAACTTGGCGTACTTGATTTTTTCTAGCACGCAATGTAATGTGATGTGATGTGACTGGTTTAAAAACTACTTGGAGTGTAGATCATATCGGTTAAAAATCGATGGAAGGTTAAGTCAGGAAATGACGTAGAATACTGATGTACCGCAAGGATCAAAACTTTGTCCAATTCTATATCTGATATATGCTAACGAATCAGTTGAAGAATAGTACCACTTTTGCTTACACTGACGATAGTGTAGTACTCATCAATAATAACAGGCGTACACGGTTAAAAATGTAGGTCTAAATTTTCAACCTTTCTGAAATTTTTGTGGTTGAAATCAAAACTTTTTTCTATATTAAATTTTATTTTCAACTTTAAAGTAAAAACTTCAAACCTTTCATTGTTTGAAATCAATATATATTTACTAATTTTAACCTAAAAGACGAATTTTTCAACTTTTATGGTGTATTTTTCAACACTTGAGTCAAGTTTTCCAACTTTTTTTAGTGTAAGAATTATTTAAACCTCAAGTACAAATTTTTCAACTTTTTTTCTTTGCTTCTTCAACTATTTTGCCTGAGTTTTTCGTCTCTGATTAGTTGAAAACTATTTCATAAGAATTTGTCATCTTTTAAGTTTACGTTTTCAACTATAAAGTTGAATTTTTCTTCTGTATGACTTTGAAAAATTTATTTATTTAAGAAAACTGATCAAAAATTAACTTGGGTTAAAAAAGGTTACTCTGTTGGTTGAAAATATTTAAAATATTTATAAAATTTTTTTTGAAATGAAATAGATGCTTTAGAATTGTTTTCGTTTGCGCAGCAGACTGCTGGACTACACTAAAAATTTGTGTATCGAAAATGTTTTTTTAACCTTGTTAAATAATTAATAAATTTTTTGAAATTAATTTTCTACATTAGAGTTATTTTTGGATTTGTTTGTTGCTGACGTTAAAATTTAAAATATGTGAATGAATTTGAAAAAAGTGTCCATCTGCAACTGCTTTCAGTTTTCTTCATGCGAAAATTATTGTTTTGATAATGTTCTTCAATCAGGTATGTAATGAATTTTCGTGTCCATTTTATGTGTATTACACCTTCAATTTTTTACAACATGAATTTAAATACCATGTTTTGAGAACAAATTGAATCCTCTTACTCTATAGCTCCACAATCAATAAAAATTACTAAAGAGGTGAGTGCACTTTAAAACATTTTAAAGTAAATATATTAAAAATTAAATTAAATTGAGCAAAAAACATAAAAATTGAAATAAAATTGATGTATACACGCTCAGAAATCTTGGATTAAATTCTAATAAAAACTGTATTGTATGTATGACCACACCAGAATTGCATTAGAATCTTATATATGTCAAATATTAAAATTGAATTCTAATCCCATAATACTAAATTCTAATACAGAATTGGAATAGAAACTTAGTTTAGAACAATACTATTCTGGTTTATATTTTAATACATTTGTAATCAAGTGTAATACTTCAGTTATTAAAAAGTAGTACGAATAAAAAAATTTGTATTAAATATTAATACAAATTGTATTAAATAGTAATACAAATTGCATCAAATTGTATTAAATAGTAATACAGATTGTATTAAACAGTAATACAAGATGTGTAACATTTTATACATATTGTCCTGAATAGGTCAAAGGAAAAATCAACATTTATGGAATAAATTTATGGAACCTTTATGGAATAAATTTTTTATATGTTTACTTACTTTTAAAATTCCAAGTGAAAAAAAAAGAAAATATTTGGTTAACCAATAACAAAATATTTATTCATTTAAAGTTTCTTTTATAACATACGGTTTTTCGTTAACAAAAACTATTTCTTTAGGTTTTATTTTGACAATGTCAGATTTCAGAATCAGAATGACAATTTGACAGATGCTTGATAGATATTTGTATTATATTTTAAGACAATTTGTATTATAACTTGTATATAATACAATTTTTTTTATACTTTTATACAGATAACATAAAATAAAGTTTTTAATATACTTAAAAGTATAAGTTTTAATCAAAAATATATTTAAAAATGCATGATTCCAACGCTTGGCTTAAAATTAATTCCAAGATTTCTGAGCGTGTAGTTAATTTAAAATCAAAAGTCAAACTAATAAAATTATTATGTGTATTTGCAATAAGTAGTTGGAAAATATATTGTTGAGAATTATGGCGACGAAATTTTAAAACTATACACCGAAAAAAAATTTTTGAATGATAAAAGCAGAAAGTTGTTAGTAAGGATTTTAACTATATAATAAATAGAATAAAATTGGCAGAAACAGCTTTGTCAGTGAGACAAATTATATTCTAATGATAGAATGATATAATGGATAAGAAATAATTTAATTCCGTGAAAGTTAAAAATTTTGAATTTATAATTTTTAAATTATAAAAATGTTTCATTTAATTTACTTTTCTCAATTTAACTGCTTTATTTTTTTTTAAATTTAGTTTCTCAATTATTTAACTGCTATTAATTTTGTGTCACTATATAAAAAAAATTTAATATATATCAATTATTTGCGTTTATTTATGTTTATTGGTAATAAAAGAATAATTTTGGGATCAATATTTTGTTTGAATTTAATATATTATTGGGTCGAAAAAGTCTACCTTGAAGTTGAATTTTTCAACACATTGGGTTAAAAATGTCAACTTTTTCGTAGAATTTTTTAACAACTTGGGTTGAGAAAGTCAACACTTTTGTTAAATTTTTCAACTTATTGCGTCGACAAAGTCCACTTTAAATTAAATTTTTCAACTTATTCGGTTGAAAAGTCGGTCTTCCAATTGAATTGCTCAACTTCTTGGGTTAAAAAGTCAACCTTTTTGTTAAACTAGTCTACTTTCACGGTTGGAAAAGTCAACCTTATAGTTGGATTTTTCAACTTTTTCGGTTGAAAAGTCGGTCTTCGAGTTGAATTGTTCAACTTCTTGGGTTGAGAAAATCAACCTTTTTGTTAAATTTTTCTACTTTCTCGGTTGGAAAAGTCTAGCTTTTAATTGAATTTTGAAATTTTTTCGGTTGAAATTTTCAACATCTTGATTGGAAAAATGTCAATATGTATTTCTTTTTTTAACTTTATGGTTGAAATTTTCAACCTTTTCGTTAAATAACTCAACCAAAAAGTTTAATTATTCATTTAAATGGTATAAAAATTTCATGTTTTTTCCATTTCTATACTTTTAGGTATAAATTTTCAACTTTAAAGTTCATTAAGTTAACTTATTAAGATGAAATTTTCATTCAAATTCTTTGATAATTCATTATACACTTAATTGTTTACTCCAAATAAAGTTGAAAATTTCAAATTTTTGGTAACGATGCATATTAAGACTTAAAAAGTTGAAAAATTAAATCTACATTTTTAACAGTGTACACAGCTGTTCAAATAATGCAATCAGAACTCAACGTAACCGCTATGTGGTGCCGTGACAACAGCTTAAAAATTAATGTCATCAAAACAAAAATGATGCATTTTATTTTAGTCATATAGGTACTTATGCATAAGGGAAGTCAATCCGAATTCCCGTGATCCCAGACAGTTTAAGCCCCCTTAAATCCCAGGATTATCAAATAAAAAATTTGTACTACAAATATTCGTGTAAATGCAATTATTTTAATTTAAGTTGATAAGAATATAGAATTAGAAAAACCTTTTATTGGGGCTGAAAAATATTGTAAGGTATTTAAATATAAAGCAAAGTATTTTAAAATTGTCAGATATTCTGACTTAGGAAATTAATTTGATTTGTGGTGGAAGCAATCGTGGTCGAAACTTTAAGATTCCTTACGATTATCGTACAACTACTTCTTCAACTAGCATAGAATCAGAATAGTGCTTCTCATCAGCGGGTTGTATTTTTAATAATATCCAAACAATTAGACGCGTCGATCAGCTTAATGTATTACGTTAATAATAATTAAAAATGCAAAATTTAATTTTGAAAAGTCTTTTCTAAACTTAATTTTCCTTAACTCAATAGGTGTGCTTCCGAAAACATTGTCGAATAAAAAACGAGTAAAATTCAAGCTGAGAGAGTAAAATGAAATTTGAGAATAGTGTCACAAAAACAGCTGATTAACTATCAGACGTAAACAGCGCCAATATAAATTTATAAATTTATTTTTGAAGTAAGCACAACATGAGCAAAAAAGAAATGTAAATTTGTCATTTGCTTGTTCTTCTTGAAGCTTATTCTTCTTGATGCTTGTTCTTATAATGCTGGAAGAAATCTTTCCAGCACACTTCAAGCAATTTTCGAGTTCGAGAGAGTGATTTTATGCTTGTTCTTCTGCTCTCTTTTGAGCTAGAAAAAGTACGGAAGCATGTTCTAGCACATTGGCAGTTACTACAATCGAATACAGAAACAGATCTAATAAAACAGACCAAAAAATAGAAATAAACATTTATATAATAATACCTTCAACAGTTCTGTATTTGATTTTATTATTTTTTTGTTCTTTAAATTAACGTGTAAATTTTTGAATAACATTTTTTTTTTGTTTATTGTGTTCGTTATAGTTTATATAATAAACACACATGTTTTTAAATCGATATTAAGCAAAAAAAGAGAAGTTATAACGATTTTCGTTAGCCTATGTCTAAACACCCTACACAGAGGAAAATGTAGCACGGTTTTTTCAAACAAACGCATGCTTGAATTTTTTTGTGTTTATTGTTATTATTCCAAACAATAAATGGTTTGAATAAAAGCGCGTTTCCGCAGTCAATTTTTCTTGCGCAAAATAGACATTGCACGTAATTTTGAAAGTGTAAACACTTGATTGCACGCCATTTGTGAAATTGCATACAATCGAAAAAAATGTTGGTTGACTTCCAACTTTTCTTGCACAATTTGGTAACTTGATCAAAATTTTTGACCTTTTGCTTTGTTTATTTCTGTCTCCTCTCTATCGTTGTTCTGATTTTCCAAGCGGTTAAATTTTTGTACAGTAATTTTTATGAGATAAATTATTAAAAAACATTAAATATAATTAAATATTTTTAGTTTACAGTTTCCAAAAAGTGGAGTGGAGACAAAACCATACAGTTTCTGGAGGAATACGAGAATCACAGTTGCTTGTGGAATGTGCATTCTGCACTGTATAAAAAAAGCCATGTGTATGACTGCTCCAGACACCAAGACAAATATTCTCTCGATAAGGACGTCTGACGCCGCAGAAGTTGCGAAGATAAAAAATAGCAAAAGTCGGGGGCAGAAGCAAATGAAGCGTATGTGCCGAAGGTGTCTTGGTTCCAGGTTGCACATAATATAACGACTTTTTTTTCAACAGAGCCTGCTTCGTTTTGTTATTATAATTTCTTTTTATTTTCGCATTCTCTTTTGTTATTTTCTTGTTTTTCGCCTTTCATCTGCTTCGCAAAACAAAACCGTTGACATTTGCATACAAAATGACTTTGAACGTGTAAGCAGTTTTTGTATGCAATATCCAACATTGCATAAAAAATATTGACTGTGGAAACGCGCCTTAAACCTATTTTGCTTAATTTGTTCAAAGAAGGAAGTAATCCAACGGAACGAAACTTTCTTAAAATAAACAACTTTTCGTTTCATTTTTTCAAACAGGTCAGTTCTAAATTTGTATTATTTTTGTTTAGTTTATTCAAGCACGAAATAGTTTAAATCTAGTTTAAAACAACCCAAATCACGAAATAAGAAAATTTTTGTTCAGTTTATTCAAGCAAGAATTTGCTAAAAACAACTCAAAAACGTTAAAAAATAAGATTATTTTTGTTCAGTTCATTCTAGCAGGAATTTGCTTGAAACAACCCAATAACGTCACGAAATAAGAATATTTTTGTTTAGTTTGATAAAGCACGACATTACTCAAAACAACCCAAAAACGTCATAAAATAAGAATCTTTTTGGACAGTTTATTCAACCACAAAGTTGCTTAAAACAACCCAAAAACGTGCTAGATGCTATTTCAAGCATGTTTTGTCATAATTTAAGCTTGAATTTGTTAATTTTTTTCTTAGTGTACAACGAAAAAAAAAACTTTAAACGCGATTTCCTAGAAGCTAGTTTTTTTAAAAGGATCAATAAATAAATCTTAATCTTTTGTATCAATTTCAATGAATATTATTGCATTTTGTTTGTAATCTTGTCCTTTAAGTATCCTCCCTAAGTTCAAATACCTATTTTTTTAAAAAAAGTGTGTGAAAATATTCCTATTTTTATCTTTTTACTCCAACTTTCACTATAACTAAATTTCAATGCTTCAATTTCAATGAATCTTATTGCATTTTGTTCGTAATCTTGTCCTTTAAGCATCCCCCTAAGTTCAAATACCTATTTTTTTTAGGCAAAAAGTGTACGAAAATCTAAAGGGTGTTTTTTATAGAGTAATACAACTTTAAGTTGGCATCACTGCTTTATTTAACCACCCATTTAACAGCCGATAGTTTGCTTTGACACTTCATTATAGATCAACTTACACCAGAGCAACGCGTGCAAACTGTGGAAATTTTTAATCAAAATAATGGTTCTGTTCGTCAAACTTATCGTGCACTTCGTCCATTTTATGGCGTACATAATCGTCCTTCACAGCTGCTATTTCGAAGAACAATAGATCGTTTTCGGACCACATTTACTGTTACTGATAATGTGCATACCGTGAGACGCCGAACAGTGCGCACTGAAGAATCTGTAGCCGCTGTACAGGAAAGCATTGAAGATGATCCTAATCAATCAATTCGTCGCCGTTCTCAGCAACTGGGGTTGGGTCTTTCCACTTTATGGAAGATTTTACGAAAATATATTGGCTTAAAACCTTTCAAGATTCAACTTGTGCTCCGCCAATTCGGCGAATGGGCTGAAGCACAAATGGATATTGATTTTGAATTTCCATGGAAAATTTTATTTTCCGATGAAGCCCATTTTTGGTTGAATGGGTACGTAAATAAGCAGAATTGTCATATTTGGAGTGAGGAGAATCCACAAACTTTTGTCGAAACACCATTACATCCACAGAAAATTACTGTTTGGTGCGCTTTATGGGCTGGCGGAGTCATTGGGCCATATGTCTTCAAAAACGATGATGGTCAGAATGTTACTGTCAATGGTGAACGGTATAGGAACATGATTCGAAGTTTTTTCGTATCTCAATTAGCTGGCATTAATCTTGCTGATATGTGGTTCCAACAGGATGGAACCACATGAGACACAGCGGGCGCTACAATTGATTTACTCAAGGAAACTTTTGACGAAAAATAATTTCACGAAATGGCCCAATTAATTGGCCCCCAAGATCGTGTGATTTAAGCCCATTGGATTATTTTCTTTGGGGTTATGTAAAGTGGCTTGTCTACGTCGATAAATCACAAACAATTGAACACCTGGAAATCAACATTCAAGGAGTTATCAGCGAGATACGGCCGCAAATGCTGCGAAAAGTTTGTTAAAATTGGTGTTCCAGATTGCGCCTTGTACGTGCCAGCCGTGACGACCACATGGTTAAAATCATATTTAAACATTAATGTCATAATATTTTCTATCCAATAAAGTCCGTTTCATTGATATCGTTTCATCCATTTCATTGATATGAATATATGACTATGTTTTATTATGATTTAAACTTGTACCATTCTATAAAAAACACCCTTTACCTCTTTTTTTAACTGTTTACTCCAACTTTCGCCATAGTTAAAAAAAAACCCGGGGGTCATGCGTAGGGGATGCTAAATTAATAATCTATAACTTATAATGACACTTGATTTGTTTGTTTCAGATGCATGGGAAAGGCCATATCCATCGAACCGTTTTGTATGTCTTTTTTTCAATATCATTTTCAGCGCCTTCTATAAAAAAGTCTGAAAATTGTTAAAAAAAAATGTATAAAGTATTTTTTATGTTTAAATAACCTGAAAAAATTAAAGAAAATAGTAAGGACTTATTTTTAAAAAAATGTTTGAAAAAAACTGCTGTTTTTGCTTGTTACAAGTATATTATATACCTTAATACAATATTGCTAGTTATAAATATTATGTAAGATTTTTTTTGTTTATCCTCAATATGTTTTGTTGCTTTAAACTACTTTCTTCTTAAAGTTTTCAATCCCGAACTAGTCCCAGGATCCCGGGATTGAGATTTGCAATCCCGATAATCCCTGCATCGAAAAATCTTCCGGGATTGGACTCTCTAATATGCATAGCTAGTGTCCAACCGAAACCGGAATCTTGGCCGAAACCGAATATTTGGCCATTTTATAATATTCGGCCGAAACCGAAACCGAAACCGAAAATGGTTATTAATATGAAATTTTAAACCTTTAAAAAAATTTTTTAAAAAAGGAAACAAAAATACCATTTCATGCATTTAAGAAAAAAATTAAATGCATAAAAGCATTTGAATATTGAAGCTTATAATAATTAATTTAAGTTTATCTCTTTTTTTATCATTTTTTTTTTTATTTCGTTTACACTCACAACTGTATGTACCTACAATTTATATTTTCATAGAACTACAAAACAAAGTTTTTTTTTGTTTTTTTTTCAAAGGTTTACTATTATAAGAAAAGAAATCTTTTGTTTTCTTTTCATTAATTAGACACACACAGAATTCGTTCGGAAGATTTAGTTATCACTTTTTGGTTTCAGTACCTTTATAACAGTAATATTAATAGCAACGAAAATGATAGTATCAAAAACATAAAATTAATCGAAATGTTTTGCAGTTTCACGATAAATCATGTTATAGACGAATTCATTATTTTAGTTTTGTATAACACGTTGTAAATATTTTTATTAAACCAAACTTATATATTTTAATTATATGACTGATGCAAGATAATTTTACCAAAAGTTTCGGCTTCAGTTTCGGGGTTCGGTCAAATTGAGGCCAAATAGCCGAAACTAGCCGAAACTGACAAAAAGGGCCGAAACTGGCCATAACCGTTACCGAATATCCGGTCGAAAAATCAACACACTATGCATAACATTAAAATACCACGACACAAATTATGTCCAAAGAAACAGATTTTTAGAAAACCTGGATTACAACAAATGCGAAACTTTTAAGTTAATAGATAATTAAAAATATATAGGAGTCATTGTGGGCCAGAATTTCAAGTGGAAGGATCATATAATAGCACTTAATAAAAAAATACTTAAACATCTTATGAGCTATACCCTTTAAATAACTGCTCCCCACTAACAGTCACAAAAGAGCCTACTTTTTGCTAGAAGAATCCTATCTTCGCCTATCTATAAATATTTTAATGAAAAATAAAACAACTATAGAAATAATATATCCCACACTCAAATATCAAACAACACTAATAATGCACATTCTCAAAACAATAACAACTCTGAAAGATTGAAATCCTTTTCTTGTAAGCGAAAAAATAATGTAGAAGATCACTTATTGCACTGTACGCTTTTTTGTACCCTTTCTTCTCTGTATTTTACTTTACAGAATCAAAATTTACTCAAGATATACACTCATTTACTTTTCAATCATGTGAGTTACACCATTACGATTTTCATTTTGGTTTTTTCAGAAAATTTTTTTAATTATTCTGAACAAATAAATATGAAAAAATCGCATCCAGTGGGTCCTAACGAGTGGGTTTTGTAAAAAGTAAAAAAAAAAGGAATTTTTCGATTTTTAAATTTCTATAATTTTTTAAAGCCCAATAAAATTTGAGGAAATATCTTTTAACAGTAGTATTCATAAAAGACTCGTTATTATTTTAATTGTTAATTGTTGTTTTTTTGCATGCACTTTGTTTTTTCCAATTATTGAACTATAGAACTACCGAGTAACAACAGAATAACTCTGATAATTTTTTCGTTAGTTGTTAAAATACGAACAGTTGTTCCATATTTTTAATGATATGAAATTGAAACACACTGAAACGTAAACTAAACGCATATTAAAAGTAAACATTGAAATTTTTGTAAAAAAGTAAATACTCCAAAAGTCAGATGTTATTCAAGAACAACTACCAAGCTAACAAAATTAAGCAAAAGGTGTGTTCACGGTTAACAAATTTAACGAACTAACAACTAACCAATTAACGATCTTATGAGTTTGGTGTGACTTACACTAATATTAAATATCATTCTGTAAGCAAATTTCATTACAAAATATTGAAATTTTTATTGATTTTTGTTTTATATTAACATTTTGACATTAACTATGACTTTTGAAATTTTCTTCCTGCTAATTAATAAAATAGCGCAGCCGCAAACATAGCAAAATCTTTAATATAATATTATAACCAAGCATATTGGACTTGATTAAATAAAATTAATATGATTAAATTTCATTAGTTAGATTTTATTAAATTTTAAACGATAAATTTGGTTCGATGTGGTATAGTTTATTGGGAATTGAATTGAATATCTGCTTTTGGCCATGACTTCAAACGACCATAAAATTTTATTTCCTTGTTTTTTCTTTAAATCTAAAAATTTTTTTTGATAATAGTCTTACTTAGATTGGCTTTGTTATCTATAGTCTGGTAAGGATTTATTTGCTGTAATCTATTTAATTTATTTTCTCTGGACAATCCTTTAACTCGAACAGAGACACTGCAATAAAAATTAATTAACTTTAACTTTCCTTCTGCTCAACTCAACTTAACGAAATGTTTTCAAGTGCACCAGGGAGTGGGCATTAATTGTATCAATAAAACTGAAGTAAAAGAAGAAATGGTTTTTTATACAGGTATGCTTAAGACATAAATCTAATAAAAAACCAAAATGTACTTTCAAATTAAATTTGGTTTTTCTTCCTTTTAACGACAACAGCGATAGCGATAAAATTCGCTCAAGTTCAATAAATTCTAATAACTTTTAACTATAAGCAAATACATTTCTAGCTCAAGAACAAAAACAGCATAAAAAGCAATTAATGGAGATATCAATCAGGTGAAACGAGTTAAAGAAATACGTCATTAAAGGAATGAATATTAAAATTAAAACATAAAAACTTTTATGATCAACAGATCTTGTTAAGATTTGATATCCTACTGTGCTGTACGTTGTGATCCACACCATTCATACAAATTCTACTGGAAATTTGTAATTAACGAAAGAAATTCTTGGCGGTCAGTTTGAAGTTCTTGTAAGTAACTAGTTCTTATTTATTTCGCTTGTTTTCTTAAGTTCCAGCCGGAGTACAGAGAAAGTGAAATTACTTCATTTTTTTTGCAAAAAATATTTTTTCATCGTTTTTAATCTTGTCTTAAAGGTAGCAATTTAATTTAAAAATGTTTCCTGTTTTTCTTTGGTGTGCATTTCGCATTATGCGTGCATTAAACGGAATTTTTCATTGATGAATAACTAAAACCCAAATTCAAGCTCAATGTTAAAAATTTATGACTGTAATTTGACAAGAGGCTGGCTATAAGTATGACAAGAAACCAAACTTGTTACACCTTGTTTGGCAATATTTCACTCTCACGTTATTTGGTATTTATAGCTGTAGTAAAGTAAAAGTTTTCAAGAATGTGAATATTTTTTTTAAGCAACTGCAATCTAGTTTAGGTGAGGTCAGGTTTTTAACATAATTTCAGCATTTTTTTGCAAAATTACTGTAACTTGTGAAATAATTCAAAATATCAACGAGTCTCTTAGGTTTTCATATTCATAAGGAATCGCAAAACATTAAAAAAAAAAGATATTTTAGAGCTCAACTTTGAGTTCTAATTAAAAATAAGAAATTGACCATTTCGTTGACAAAACAACTTTAACGTTGATGCTTCAAGACGATTTCACCTACCATGATGACGCTAAATTTAGTTAGTTAAACGCACCCAATTTCAGTTTGATTTTCTACCAATTTGCCTAAGCTGGCAGCACACCAAACAGACAGCCAGCCCCAAGCCACAGTCGCGAGACTCCACAAAGTGTTTCTCCAGCTGTCTGTCTGTCTGCCTATCCTAATACCAGTCTAAGGTGCGTACAGTCAACTACTGGTTGTTGCTGTTGTTGTTTTTGGAACTCAACATACCTGTGCGTACCTTCCGGCGCGCTTGCGTGGTATAAAAATATGATTATTATGTGTTAGTTGTATGCAACAAATACCCCCCTCCCCAAGGGGGTGGGAGTCCTACATTTTACCCGTTTACGCTGCTTTGTGTTTGGTGTGCTTACAACGAATATTTGAATTAAACTCAAGCTGCGAGTGGCACTGTTTTTGGCTTGGCGACATTTTTACTCCTTGGTTCATTTTTTTATTATACTATAACGTCAACCGCTACAACTACTATTTATACATATATGCTGAATAATGTGCGCGGAATTGTTAAAACAATATAAAAATTTAAAATATTGTTGATGGTTTGGTAGTTGTTGTTACTATATTAAGGCTGTTGTTGTTCAATAGTGAAGGCATAAATTAATTTAGTTTTGAAGTTAATTAAGTCATTCACCTTATTTGTAGAGTTTATGAGCTGTGTTTATTTTTACTGGCTTTAATAGACTTTCAGATAGAGATTTAAGAATTGTTTTAGCTTGTCTCTTTATTAATTTTTGTGACATATATATATGCACATATTGTATTTTTAATTTTTTTAACTGGTCAATAATTGTATCAATTTGAAAGTTAGATTTTTAAAGTTTCATAAATTTTAGATTTAATGAGAAAAAAAATGTTTGGAGCATGATTGATTCACGGAGAGAAATAATTTTCTTGTAATAAAAAATGCTATACTTGACTAAAGAATATACTTAATCAATCCTACACAGCGCCAATAACAACCACATTAAATCAAGAAGATCACTTTATTGCGCTATTTTATTAGGTTTTCTTCGTAATAGCACCAAATAAGAAGAATCTCCATAGAGAAGTCTTATTAGTTCTGTGGAGAAAGTCTTATTACAACTGATCAAACACTTGTAACGTGACGTTACAAATATTATATACTTTTTATACACTAAATAAACTATAATATTAAATAATTTTGATGTATATATATATTCATATTATATTACTTAAATATTTCTACTTATTATTATAAATATAAAGACGTTACAAATATTATGTACTTTGTATACACTAAATAAACTATAATATTAAATAATATCGATGTATACATATATTCATATTATATCACTTAAATATTCCTACTTATTATTATAAATATAAAGAGGTTACAAATATTATATTTTTATACACTACGTAAACTATAATATTAAATATTATCGATATATATATTCATATTGTATTACTTAAATATTTCTACTTATTATTATTAAAGCAGCAATAACACACAACCGCACTACGACACCTGACCATAGAAACAAATACACGCTACACACCTACTCAATAAAACTAATTGACAACACACAACCGCACTGCATAAGCCACTAATTAATACGCACACCACCAATCTATGCATAGCCAGGCAGGCCAACGACAAAACTGAACGTATAATTCCAAACTGGTTTTCTGTCCATATCGAATAAAAGGGCGACACAAAACCAACCAAAGCAGCATTACTTCAGGTATGCTCGAAGTAGTAACTCTATGGCGAGCCAGCTTGCTGGCTCTTCCCTTAGAATCTCTGCTTGAGATGTCGCACTTGCGGTGAGAACCAATACTTGGTTCATCCAACGCGGTCGGCATACTCTACATTTTTGGTCGCAGTGACTCAATGGCGAGCTAGCTTGCTGGTTCTTCCCTGTGAGTCTCTGTTTAAGATCTCGCACCGGCGGAGAGAACCATCTTTGGTTCGTCCAACGCAGTCGGCATACTCTAAGGGGGGTTTGCTTGGGTTTTGGAGCCGGGACTAGATGGCGAGCCAGCTTGCTGGTTCTTCCCTTTGAGTACCTGTTTTAGACGTCGCACTTGCGGTGGGAACCAGTCTTTGGTTCGTCCAACGCAGTCGGCATACCTTTATTAAATTGTTTATTGATTATATATATTTGCATGGTGCGAACTTCATAGAGGTTTTTCCACCATGGATGTCTCTAAAAATAAAAAATGTGAGCATTACTTCAGCGGCAGGATTCACCGATTTACCGATCTACCGATTGCCGAATTACTGATTAACAATTCACCGATTTACCGATCTACCGATCTTCCGATTACTGAATTACCGATTACCTATTCACCGATTCACCGATTCACCGATTTACCGATCTACCGATTACCGAATACCGATCTACCGATTACCGAATTATCGATTGCTAATCCAACGATTAACCGAATACCGATTTTGCCGTCAGCTGGACCCACAACCTCCGACCATTCGACCGCCTACATTCACTTTTACCCAAACTACTGACGTCACGCTGCATTAAGTATTTTTAAGGAGAATATATCAATAAAATACAAAATTATAATATTAAACCAACACCTACTGCGTTCTTATTTGATGAAAGTTTGTGGAGCTTTCACTCGATCCTGGCAAGGCTGAGCTGACCTCAGCCAGAAGATAAAACCACTGTTATACACTGCTTACTTAGACTCAAATAGTGACATCTCCTCATTAATCTTACTAACTAAACTTTTAGAAGAGACCACAACGAACTTAGAAAAAATATTACCCTTCTAAACGGAAAAAGTCGCGTACAATGCGTGATGTGTGAGCAGGTGCATTATCGCAGTGCAAAAATCATTGATTGTCTTTCCATAATTCTGGCCTAATTTTGGCAGATTTTTAAGTAAGGATTGTGAAATAACGGATAGAAATATTTGAGTGACACTTTTTTTTACATTTTTATTAAATTCAAAGAATAAATTTTTAATTTTTTTTGTGAACTTATTTTTGCATGACAGAGGCGTAACTGCGTCGCTGAAAAAAGTCCCAATTCTCTGTGTACGATATCTTGTCTTTATATAATCTGAAAAAAAAAGAAATTTGGTAAGAGTTGAAACGTATTATTTCGGGATGACTTTGAGTTTTTTTTAAAGTTCTTTAAATTTTTAGACAAAAGTAGTCCTGAAATTATAGACCTCTTTTTAATGTTAAATTTGCGCAGCCGCAATTTTGTTTCTAATTTTTTTTTTAAATAAAACTTCTGAAGGAGTTGCAGAGCTGAGGAAGAGACGGTATCGCATCTCCTCTGTCCATGCTTCGCTATATCCCGCAGAAGACATAAGCATCTAGTTAGCCTCTTGTTTAGTTAGACATTAGACGTTAACTGCTTTTTATTAATAGAACGCGAAACAAACGCGATTTAAAAAATGCGGAAATTAAAGTATTCATTGGCACTAATCTTCAGGAAAACAATTTAAAAAATCATCATTCAGTTCTCTTTTTTCTCTTGCATCAAATTTCTTATCAAAGGAATAAAAACGCCGTTGTAAGGATGTTTTTAATAAGTCGAAATATGGTATGACCAGCGACACCTTCCAATATTCGAAAGGTAATGTTGCTGGAAGGATTGTAAGCTGATTCTAATTATTGCGTGAAACAGTATTTCCTAAACTGGATGATTGAAGGATTGGTCTTTTCCACGAACTGGCAAGTTGTGAGATTCACAAAAAACTATAACCGAAATAATCAAAGGCAAAACCTTTCGATTTTGTTTCAGTAATTTATTGTAACCAGACAGCATCATTACTTCAATAATCAGGTTGGTAATTAATGCGTGAGTTGCTTCTGCTAATTCTATGTGCCACTGACTTGGCATCTACAATAATAATACACATTTTTATATTTTGTGAATGGCTTTATGACGAGTGAACATAAAACGGCTTGAACATTTTAAGGTTGAAAGAGGGACTAGTAAAAGCAAAGTGCACCTCTTAATTTTACCACGGCGCATAAGTTTGTAGAAAATTGTGAAAAAATTTTAGTTTGGGCCCAATCGTGTCCTCCTTAAAACCGTTGATTTGAGAAGGTACACAGGGGTATTTCAACATTTGCAATTTCTGAGATGTCCCAGTGGGCATTTTAGCTAGCGATACGCAAAAGAATGCATGCTAGTAGTACTCTTATTGGCGTCAATATACCTTCCATGATCGCTGCATTGATGAGTGCTTCTGTAAGGCCTACTTTTTGAAGGTTTGGAGTCTTTTCCTGTTATTTTATATAAAAAAATTTTAAAAAAAATTTTAAAAAAATTATATATGATCACATCAATTAAAAAAAAATCAAATCTTTAGGAAAAAAAAAATATTTTTTTTTTGTCCGAGTTGGTACGCGAACCCAGGTCTCCGAAATCTAACACATTGCATATCACATTATATGAAAACTTTTATATGGAAAAATTCTAAGTCTTTTCTATTATTTTTGTATGAAGAAATTTACAAAAAAATTCCAAAAAAATTTTTAAATGGACAGAAAAATTTGTAAAAAAATGTAGATTTTAAAAAAAATACAAAAAAAATTTTTTTTGGGCCGAGCTGGGTTGCGAGCCCGCGCTCCCGAAAACTTACTTTCATTTGTGGTGATGCAAAATAAGCTGAAGTTACGAAAGGGTGAGACGCCAGACCGCCAGCTGAGAGGACGTTGGTTCAAATCCGGAATTTGTCAAAAGTTTTTTTATTTCAAGTTGATATTTATATTGCTTTTCTTTCTAATGTACATTCTAAAGAAGGGCTTCTAGCAGGCTTCTTTAGAGTTGCGAGAGCGGAAGGCCTAGAAAATTTTCTAGTTTCATATAAAAAAGCTTATGGGCTTGGAAACGATCACGGAAGGGCTAAGAAATCCATATGATGGCCTGCTAGAAGCGCTTCAAAGACCTGCTTTTGCCCACTGGGGTACTCATAAGGGCACACCGACCAACCCACCTGCCCTAATCGTTTTCGCAGAAACTTACACTATTGCATGTGCTAGCAGAATCAGATGTATAGATTCTTTTGAAATTAAAAACTCGGAAGCGGGACTTGACTGTAAAGCAAATTGATTAGAAAATAAACAGCTGATTTGGTTTTGTTATTTATGACAACGAACGTTAGTGTTGGTGAAAAATCGACTAACGAATTGTGCAGCTCAGACTGCAATATCCATATATGTCGGAGTTACCGATCAATTTCAATTAAGGCTTTTCATAAAAATTTTTTACAAAATAATAAATGTGTCAGACCTAAGTTTGTAAAAAAAATATAAATGAAGCTTTAATATATATTATTAACTTCAGTACTATTTTAATTGTAAGAAAAACTGTTTCGAATTTTTAACCTTAACACTAAAAAACAATTTTCCTAAATTTAAAGGGGGCCGTGGCCCCTTCCCCATTACTACACCCAAGTACATAGAGCATATAAGTGTTTACAAAAAGGTGAATAGTAAAAAGTTTCAAATAGCGACTATAAATTAAAAAATTTATTTCTATTTTCCGTTAAATGTCTTTATGAGATGGTGACTGCTACACTCAAAAAAATCTGCTAGCCTAAAATTAAGAAACTGTGACTTCAATTCCTAGGCATGGGTTTTTCTATATTCTATAGAGGTTTCTCCTTAATGATATAACGACCTCACGTCTTGATTTCGTTGCAATGTTATCAAAACAGCTTCTTGGTTTTGAAGAAAAAATTTTTTTTTTACTTAAATATAAGAAATGACAGTATGATAGAAGTTAAATTTCCAACAATTTTATACAAGCAGAAATAATTTGAAGAAAAACTGTCAGCTCGCAACTTTCTACAGCATGATTTCTTAAATTTGGAGAAACATAAGTTACAAAACTTGGATATTTTATAGAAATACATGTAAGTTTTTTTTCTTTTGTACACCACAAGTGATTTATTTAAAGGATGCTTTTCTTATATTTCTAAAAAAAATGCTTTAAAATTACTTACGAAGCGAACGATTCCTAATGAAGCAAATTAAGCAACAGCGATGGTCGAATGGATAGGCCCATGCACTTACACTCACTCGGCCGAGGTTCAAGTCTCCAGATAATGGTAATTTTTCAATTTAATTTAATGTCGATAATAATAATGTTTACAGTTTGCAGTTTCTCAAACTCAAAATTCTCACAATAGTATGCTGTTTAAAATCTTAAAAATGAGTTGTTTTTTTTTGCAAAACTTACAAAATTTTTCCAGGGTTTAATGAAAAAGTTCTTATTTTCAGAGAAAATGTTGCTCTTACTTATAATCGATGATTAATAAAAGGTAGAAAATTTCTTATTTTCAGAGAAAATGTTTCTCGTAGTTATAGCCACTGATTCAATAAACGGCAGAAAATTTCTTATTTTAAGAGAAAATTTTTCTCTTAATTATAGCCGATGAAAAATAAACAATTGCGATAAGTATCTTCAATTTACCGAAATAGTTCGTAAATGATTGAATTATTTTCCTAAAATATTTCCCACTTTTAGTGTCAATTTAACGAAAAATATGTACTTCATTTTTTAGAAAATCGGCCTTGGCGCTAAATGAAGCCCGATTTTCCAACGATTGGGTACTATTTTTCTAGATTTTTTGGAAATTTTTTCTGAGTGTACCTTGTGCTTGCAATTCTTTCATTTATATTTGATCAATTTCACTTATATGTAAAAAATATTCAAATAAACTAGTTTTCGAGTCATACATAGCTGCATAGTCTGTACTTCTGAGAAAAATCTGCAAATAATTTATCAAAAGAAAAATGTAGACTTAGCACAGACGGTTTATCTTGCCAAAATTTTAAGTGGTTGCTTACTAAAAAATCGAGAAAATGATTATTTTTAGGAAATGCGTGAAAACACAAAAAAAAAATGCAAAGAGCAAAAAATGTATCTGAAGCCTAGAGATTTCATTCAGCCTCTTAGTGCCGTAGATAGCTGCCTGGATAATTTGCCAAGTATATACGTGCTATTAAAAATTTTAGATACACAAGCACACCTGAAAAAGTCATTGATGAACTAACAAACAAACCACGCCGGTTGGACTTTTCTCTTAAAAAAATTAACAAAAATTATAAAAATAAAAGGTAAATAATATCGTAAGCTTTTTTTATATAAAAACTTCTTTTTATTGTATTATAATTATAACAAACAATTTTTTATGTATGTTTGTCATGAAAAGACATTTCAGCCCCATCCATTGCAAAAAGCTATCTACGCAACTGATCTCCATGTCTCTTCATAACTCTGCGGCAATCCTTTGGAGAGTTAAAGGCTTGATCTAAAAATACTTAATGTTTTTATGTCGTGTGATAAAATGGCCGATGAGAAATTCTTGCGAATTTGTTCAAACAAGTTCAAGACTTAAACAGCGGGTTGGTCACAGTCTAATCACTCAAGATCACTAAAGATAAGGGGGTAGCTCCCTTCGAAACAGTCTGTCTAGTCTGCTGTGTGATTGACTCTATACAGAGTTGCTGTTACCTTCTTCAAACTGTCTTGATCTAAATAACTTACAGTTAAAATTATGTAAAGAACTTATATATTCGAATAAAAACCTAAAGACAAAGTTTCAAGAAAATCATACGATATGAGGTCGGTCAACCACGCCTCGCATTACGCTTGAAAGGGCGATATTATGTCTTAAGTCTATTTATCAAAAACTTTACGCTATTTTGTTTAAAAATAAGAGGAAGAGACAGTTGAATTTTGCCAGAAATGTGCTAAGTAATTTGTACTAAATTTGACAAAACATTTAAAACATAACATAAAAATTTATATCTATGAGAATTTCTTGTTTGTATCTATAACTGTTTAACGATGTGTGTAAAACAACATATTATATGGTCAAATGGTCAAGTGGATTACTGTGCCATGCTGGGCACTCTGGGTGAAAATGCCTGCAGCATATGTTGCTTGCATGATGTTCCTTTTCTTTCATAGCAGCAGTAGCAGATTTTGTTGCATGTTGCTGCTGCTATCTATCTTTACTGTGCAATTATTTGTAATCAAGGCGCACTGCTCTGCTACTGGTGCTCTGACTGTTCTTTTCGCTCGTGTTCTTATTTAAAAAATGTTCAAGTAGTAGAAAATCTACTGTAAATTGCACGCATCCAATTATTTGTGCATTATGCATAATATTTGCATATCTCAATAGATCGTGGTTAAAGCTATTCACACACTCACTCACTCACTCACTCACTCACAAAGACGTTATAAGTACCTATTCATGTGTTGATGGCGATGGTGTTTGTGTGGCCATGTTTAAATTTTCATTAGCTGTACGCATATTTTGCAATTTAAATCAATTTATTATTAATTATCTCTCAGTCAAGACGGCATGGCAATAAGCATCATTTGTTAGATATTATGATATACAGATTCTGGGTGTGTCTCGTATGCCAAATTTATAACATATCTACATACATATGTTAACTAATTTATTTAAGATAGATTAGTATAAAAACAATTTTACATTTTAGCTTATAGATAAACAGTTCCAGATAAAAATTCTTTCTATAAAGCAGCTTTAAAATAGTGGACTTAAGATTTTGAAATGTAAGTAACATAAAAAGGTATCTGATTTTTCTTTCCAATTTCAAAGGATTAGGGTAGTTAGTTAGGACAACAACTGCTAGCTATTCAGTTAATAGAAATATATTTAAGAGAAAATATTTTTTTTTTTAACAAAAAAGAAAATAAAACTTTAGAATTGCTAATCTAATAAAAGAATTGTATTGAACTACCATCACGTATTCAAACCATACAACTTCATTTTAAACTAAGAGATACATGAAATGTTGATCATGTCTTCCAGCATGATACATATCAGCGCTTGATTGCTAAGTTCACGCCTTTTCATTTGGCTTCTGACAGCGCAAAGAATATTAATATATCTGCATA
This sequence comes from Dichetophora obliterata, assembly GCA_963920525.1. Taxonomy (NCBI): domain Eukaryota; kingdom Metazoa; phylum Arthropoda; class Insecta; order Diptera; family Sciomyzidae; genus Dichetophora; species Dichetophora obliterata. The sequence goes on along the minus strand of OY986436.1, from coordinate 17,712,271 downwards.
ACTCCAATGATTACATTGTCTGAATATCGTTCAACTTGGTTGGACTATGAAAAAAATAAATTGAACCATTCAATTGAATGAGAATGGTGAATGCGAGGTGACTGAGTAGCCAGTAGTTTGGACAATGAATTTTCTTTGGTTGTTGTTCACCACAACGGGTGCCATTCCGGCACTATGGCAATTAAACATTTGTGGAAAGTATGGAGGCAATGGAATACAATGATGTAAGGAACGAAAGATAAAAAGAGGGAGAGAGAGAGAGAGAGATCATAATAACTGCAATTGGCGATTTCTCAAAGTAAGACTTTATCTAGAACGAAATTCGATCATGCTTAGTTGCTGTGTTTTTCTGACAGAAAACTGCTAACGAGCAATTGATTTATTGCGCAAGCGCAACTGAGCGCATGCTGCTGCAGTAGATGCGAGAGCGACTGAAGTGGAGTTGCGTATCCAATGGACACAAATAAATGATAGAGTAGAAATTTTATTGGAAAAAATATATAACTACATGCCTTATTTGATGAAGATTTATAAGTTGTGCGTGGGATCGATATGAATTAAACAATTAATTTTCTTACACCTTGAATATAAAGGAATTGAAACGTCATTTATTAGAGAATTGCTTGAATTGTAGACAATTCATTTTTGTATTGAATTCCTACAGATGCTGATTTTAGTTTGATTAGTCTTAATTTTGAACTGATTCAATCAATACGAAATTGCAAACTAACAAAACATAATAGCTCTTCTATATATACTATTATATAAAAGGGTACTCACGCATGTTCGGGACCGCAAACCTTAAAAACGGCATTTGCTATTTCATTAATTATTTTTATATTGGATAGCTATGTTATCCAATTGGTACATAGGTTATATAAATTTGTAATAAATAGAATATAATAAAGACCAAGAAAATAAACATAATTTTTATTAAAAATTTCCAAAATATTCTTGAGGTTTATCTTAAAAATGTAAACTCCCTTTTCTGACTAAACGTGAAAAATTATTCATAATGCAACAAGAACTGCAGAGTAACCCAAAAAAGCTGTTCACATTTGATAGCAAATGTCTACAATAGCATAATTTTGCAATCTAGTACAAATTAAATCGTAAACTTCCCTAGTATATTTATTTTACAAAATCAAAAATGTAAATTCTCTCAATATATAAAGGCTTGTAGAATATTTCAGTTCCACAAAACTAATTCAGGCCATTCATAAAAGCTTGGCCGTAAAAAACAATGCAATTTAACTAGCAATAATTTGCTTAATGGCACCAAAAACCAAATTCATGTCAAAAGCTCCTCACCTGATCGAATACACAGAAAAATTCAGTGAAAAATGCAATACTTGAAGCATAATCAATGAAGTGTGGCCTTAATCGATTGGCAGCCCGCAAGGTAATGCATTTAGTATATGTGTTTGCAACGGCCTGCTTCCTACAGAGCGGCCTACTGAGCTTTGACAGCTCTTAATACTGCTGCAGGTTGGGTGACGTTTTCTTAGCCCGATTGTGGTATTTTTAGTGTTTTTTTTATTACTAAACCTATTTTTGAACTTTCCTTCTTATTGACCATATTCATAGTGACACATGTATTTGCTGAAATTGTTGTTGTTGTTGTTCGAAGCTTTAGAGTGACAGTTAACAACTCTTCTTGAGTGCATTTTACAGTTGACCTGCCTGCCCGCTGCCTATCTTCAAGCTATTTTCTTAAGTGCAGCAGCTCACGGCGCATAACTCTAGTAAAAGCATAAAAAATTTCTAATACACTTAATGAGTATATTTCATAGTAGGTAAAAATGAAATTAGAAAAGCGCAACAAAACAAAACAAAAAAAAAAACATAAAAAAAATGCATTAAAGGGTCATTAAATGTGTTACTGTTACTTGTCTTAGGCTTGCAAAGTTGCAGAGTCATGTTCGATTGACCCAGTTAGAAACATCAGAGTGTAAGTGGGAAAGAGCATAGCAAAAGATAAAACTAAATCAATTGAAATATAATGTTGCTAAAAATATGTTATAGCCGTAACATATGTTTGCCTCACAAAATGTGTTAATTTCCTAGATAGAGGCAAGTGTTTTTGCGAAATCATTTAAAAGTATTTCTTGTGCATTGAGTCTTAACTGCCATCTTATTTTGAATGATCAAATAGTAAAACTACACAACTTTAAGAGGAATCCTTTCTTGAAAGTTATAAAAGTTGATATTTTGAATAAATTCTTCGTAAACTTGGCATTAATCCGTTAAAGATTTATCTGTAGTTGCATAATAACTTAACTAAAACATAATATAGACAGAAAATTTCATAGCTTGTTACAGTTTTTTGGCATGTTATGTTCTTGCGTAGTCTTCTGGGAAAGTTTTTTTTGTTAATTTATTCTAAAACTGTTTTGACTAGATCGAAAAAAGCTCTTTACTATTCATATACCTATCAGGATAAATCGGTATATTGATTCTATCGGTATACTCACTCTACTCACGCGACTCACACAAAAAAGAACTGACCAAGGATGCATATACTTTGAACAGTTTTTAAAAAAATTCGGTTTGAATTTATTGAATTGGCGCTTGTCTTACAATTTTTATAAAAAAAAACAATATTTTTAAACTATTAATAAATAATAATAAGATTTTTTTCTTCGACCTCTAAATTTATGATTTTAAGTTTAATTTGGACTCAAGGTTAGGGTGGGGCTATTTGAACACCTTAATGGGTGCTTCGCGTTTCTAATTCTTGGGATTGTACTCAGCAAAAAAGTCCACTAGACCATACGTCTACGGTGAAAAATCGAGCTTCCAGATTTTGACTTGCAGTTTTTTCTCAGACTTTTGTCACGTTTTTTTTTTTATATTTTGGCCTATAACAGCCAATCCATTGAGATTTTCAATCCAATACTAAGACAAAAATCTCAATGGTTTGGCTGTTATAGGCCAAAATATCCAAAAAAAAAGACGTGACAAAAGTCTGATAAAAAACTGCAAGTCAAAATCTGGAAGCTCGATTTTCACCGTAGACGTATGGTCTAGTGGACTTTTTTGCTCAGTACAACCCCAAGAATCAGAAACGCGAAGCGCCCATTAACACTTTTTTCCTTCCATACTAATCGCTCCACTCTACTCAAGGTCACTTTTTGAATTGGTTTTATTGTGTCCAATATTTCGAACTCCGCTGGATTGTTTTTTATTCAAAAAGTGACCTTCAACCCGAATTAAATTCAAAATCACTATTAATAAATTGTAGTAAATACTACTAACAATAATCGTAGCTCCCTAAAATCGTATATGTGCAGTAGTGTGTGCTAAAAATAAATACTTTTTTTTCTCAAGCTTTTTTTGAAAGCTTATGAGGTAAAGTATATTGAACATTAATTTTTTAGATTTTTAGAAAAAGTTTAGAGGTCGCACCAATGGGATTTTCCATTAAAATCAGGTTTTTTGAAAATTTTTCAAATTTCAAGCATAAGTTGGGTCAATAACAGACATTTTTCTTTGAGTCATAATTTTGAAACACAAATGCTCAAAACTTACTTCAATGTACATAAATCAAAAGTTTTCGCAATTTGCTTGGTCATTTGGGTGTCATATATTTAATTTTTTCGTAACATATTTTAAACTTTTAACTTTTAAAAATTCTATCAAATTGAAAAAACATAATGATGCAGTTTGAACTATGGTAAAATTCTTAGCAATTTAAATAAAAATCTTGATTTTACACTTGCCGTTCCAAAGTTATAGCTTTTAAATTTGCAAGGATTGGTTTAATCGCTAAATCGTTGATTGTTGCATAGATTAAGAAATTGCTAAACTTTGCAATTTATAAGTTATCCGCTATAGTATGTCTGCCAGTTACACGTATATCTTGTCTTTTATACTTAACGCTATATCGCGCCTTATTGCAGATCTGCAACATTTAGAAATTGCTCTAGAAAAATAACTCAAAGAGAACAATTAATTTAGTTTAAGTTGCAATAGCGTGGTTTTGCATTTGGCAGTAGCTTGCAATATATATTTTTAATATATTTGAATTTTACTAAAATTGTTATAAAGAGTGTAGATAATAAAAAAAAGGTTTTAAACTTTTTGATGAGTTATTAAACTACTTTAATTATGAATTATTATATTAAAACCAATGTTATATTATGTTCCCTGAACTCAATGCCGTAGCTAAGGGGGTCTCAGGGGGTTCAAAACCCACCCCCTTAGCAATACAGAACATTTGTATATATTGAATAAAAACACATATATTACAAATTATTGAAATTTGCCAATACATGAAGATAAATTGAAAATTGATTAGGAGTAGTTTGGTAAGAAATTAAGTTAAATATGATACAATATAACTATTTCACTTCATTTTTTGACTTTGTATTGTTGCTAATGCACTAGCCTTTGCAGAATGTATGCATATAAATTGAATAAAAATTATTCTGAACCTGGCTTTGAAATTAAAATGATAACATTGTGCAACAATTTATGGGTCAATTTACGGTGCCTTCATAGTGGTCAAGATCTCCCAAAGAAAATTTTAGGAAAAAAAGTATGTTTCCCCTTCCCGCAAGTTTAAAGTTGTTTTTAGAGAAAAACTGTAAAAAATCACGATCTATTGATTTTCGAAAGAAAAACTACTCAGTGGGAAAACTTATGGACTCACTACATAAATTAATGTACTCATGACATAAATTTCTGCACACATAAAGTTGGTGATTTTCTTGTATGAAGTACATGTTGAAATATGTATTGACTACATAAACCTTTTAAACAGTGCTGCATGTAGACAATAAAGAATTTTATGTACTCATCAAATAATTATGTGTTGTGAATGAATATATAGATGTACGTGGTGGGTACATACACACTGTACTCATCAAAAAGTAATTTTAAATAATACAGTTCTGATATATAGTACATAGATTATTTACCCACTACATAAAATATTAAACAACTGTATTTAGTGAGTACATAAATAATGGACCTATTACATAAATATTAAATATCTTTTTGTAATGAGTACACAGATTATTGACTCATTACGTAAAATAATATATAATTGTTTGTAATGAATACAGTTCCAATGAACGCAGTATATAGATTATTGACTCATTACATAAAATAAGAAATTTTTATATGTAATGAGTAGAGTTCCGATGTACCTGGTACATAGATTATTGACCCATTACAAAAATTTATGTACAACATATTTGTGATGAGTGCACTTACACATGACTTTATTTTACTAAGTGAATAAATTGATATGTAACCAGTACATGCTCACTTTACCCAGTACATTTAGCTCTCGTTTCGTTTCCATACAAGGTGAAATACATATATTTTACATAGATATCTCTGTACTGTATACATAGCTTTTCCCTTAGGGTACTTATCTTACTCTTATTGTCAAGTGCTTACAATAATTTTTTACCTGAAATTCTAGCGGTAACAGTTCGTTTTAAGCAAACTAATTTATGTGTGCAGTTACGAGTCCAGAATATTTGGTTAGAATGCATTAAATACACATAATATTTTCATGTACGTCAAATCAGACAATAAAAGATCTAATTGCTTAAGATCTAATAGCATACTGCGAACATATTAATCTTGTAGTCGAAACTCTGGAAAATTTTCGGAAGAACGATGAAGAAGCATTTAAAGATATATATAATAAAACTGAGATATGCTTTTATTAACTTGGAATGGAAATAAGTAAGCCCCGTTTATCAGGACGCAATGTAACTGCAAAAACAGCAGCAGAGGATGCTTATCGAATTAAGTTTTTCAAATCAAATTAAATTCCTATTTCCAGAGCACTTTCAAATAGTGGCAAATTTTGAAAACATAAGTCTTTTAAAACTAAATAAGTTAAATATACATAAAACCTTTTCAAACAGCTAAAGGGTGATTCAATACGAGGTCCCCTTTTCAACTGGGTTGGTTTGACTGCTGTTATGTGTCAAATAGCTTGTCCATATTGTGTTCAGTATTCAATACGACTCAATCATGAATAGACTTACTCCTGAACAACGTTTATTAATTGTGGAAACTAACTACCAAACTCAGTCATCAGTTAGTGAATGTTATAGAGTTCTTCAACATCATTTTGGTCGTTAGAGCGTCCACACCATCAAACCATCACCAAATTTTGAACCAATTTTACACTTTTGGACATTCATCATTCAACCAGAGTACATAGAGCCCGTAATTTTAAGAATATTGCTGCGGTAGCAGAGAGTGTTCGTGAAAACCGTGAAAAATCGATTCGTCGCCGATCTCGAATTTTGTCGAAATTTGAAAATTGGACCCACATAATGGAGCATTTAAGAGCTAGTTGTGGGCAACAATTTACCGAAATATTTTTTAAGCATTGAGTTGTAGGAACCGAACCATCATTCCAAATAAAGATTTGCATCAATACATTGATTGTTATGTATTTTATTTAGAAAACAAAGTAGTAAGCTCTTATTGGATCACCCTTTGTAAAGGACTTGTATCCAAATAAAATAGATATAGAAAAGTTGGGAAACGAACTTGAAATATGGAAAAACTAAATGGACCAACAATAGAAATAAGCAATGCAGAACAATATTTATAAACACTTAATATTTAAGATCTCTTAAAACACTTTTACTATTTTACGAAATTTAATAAAATTCTGTGGCCGAATTACAGCATCCGTGATCGAGCAAAATTGTACAAGATTGGTAGACAATTGTCTCGTCGTGTCCTTCGTCATTTTGCTCGATCACGGATGCTGTAATTCGGCCCTTGGTTATAATTGCTACTTTGCCCTTTAAAACAGCCGTCCAGTACGTTTTCAGCTACGTTTCTTTTGCACATTAAAGTTTTTGAAATTTTTTTTGACATTTTCACAAATTGACTTTGCTCTGTACACAATTGGTTTCGTATCAACAAATAAGTATAAATATGTTTTTCTTTTTAAAATATCTGTTTTCGTTGCTTTACTTAAATAAATACTTGTCGTCCTGCTCAAAACTGAGCTATTGAATCAATTTTGTGTGTTAAAAATTAAAGGTAGATATTATCTGGTAAGTTCGGTCGAAAAATGTTGTTTATCTTTTTCGTTAGCTATAACTGTGTAGAATATCATAAAACTTCAAATTTACATTCATAATAGTTCAAAAGTTATAAACCTCCGAGCCGACCGTGACATAGCAGGACTTTACTTAAAACTTAAAACGCGTTTTCTGGAAAACTTCGTTTGCGAGTATGAGAGTTGCCTCATAACTCAGTCAATTTTCAACGAATAATTATGTTTTTTTTTAACGCGTTATTAAATTGTCCATAGCCCATTATTATTACCAATACATTGCAAATTGGATTATTTATCAATAAAAATGTAACGAAAATTTGAAGCAAAAATTACAAGCAATTTTTTAACCGCCACCATTTTGTTATTTTTTTATCAATTTCAATAAAAGTGGTTTATTCCAAAATCACACTCTTACTAAACAGGAAATTTTTTTTTATTTTTGTTTTCAGATGATTCTTGCGACCGGCCATGTGTCGCCAGCTCGGTTCATGTTTTGCGCACTGGCGCACGTAGCCCCTTCCTGCTTTAGAATATTGATTAAATAATCTGAAAATTTTTAACAATTTTCTTCAAAGTACTTTTAATATACCCGACAAGTTTTAAGTACCTATAATTTTTACCTTTTTCAAAAAACGAGCATGAAAGTTGCCTATTTTTCGGCCTGTCTAACCAGACTGGACCTTAAAAATTATAAAATTTCAATCTATCTATTAACTGTAACTGTTGAAATCGGTTACAAAATTTGGAAAGATCTTAGGCCTTCATAAATCCCTATGGAAATGAAAAAAAATAATTTTTTTTTTGCTTCAGTAAAACCCCTTACGGCGTTGCCTGAAACATGTAAGCCTTTATATTTGCAAAAAAAGATTTTTTGCCAATATCTGTATAAAAAAAATTATTAATTTCAAAACAAAAGTTGTTTTATATATTTTTACGACAATTTACTTAGTTGGCGCTACAACCGTATGTCGGTCTTGGCCTCATCTAAGAATTTGCGCCAGCCATTTCTGTCTTTCGCTTGCTGGCGCCAGTTGGAAATTCCAAGCTTCGTCAGGTTGTCCTCTACTTGGTCTTTCCAACGAAGATGCGGTCGTCCTCTTCTGCGTTGACCGCCGCTGGGTACCGAATCGAATGTTTTCTTCACTGGAGCATCATCTTTCATGCGCTGAACATGACCAAGCCAGCGAAGCCGCTCGATTTTAATGCGCTTGACTATGTCAATGTCAGCGTTCAGATCATACAGTTCATCATTCCACCGTATTCGGTACTCGCCATTGACGCAGATTGGTCCGTAGATCTTACGAAGAATCTTTCTCTCGAATGCTCCTAAAGTCTTTTCATCTAAACTGCTCAGCGTCCATGAAAAAGTCGCACGATAAGGAATCACCTTGTCTGAAACCTCGTTTTGTAATAAATGGTGGGAGAGGTCCTTCCCGATTTTAACTGCACTGCTGGTGTTGCTCAGTGTCATCCTGCAAAGTCGTATTAGTTTGACAGGAATATCAAATTCAGACATGGTGGAGTACAGGTGCTTCCTTATTGGGCTGTCGAAGGCGGCTTTGTAGTCGACAAAAAGATGGTGGTTGTCGACTTGTTTGTCTTGAGTCTTCTCCAAGATTTGTCGTAGCGTGAAAACCTGGTCGATGGTGGACTTTCCAGGTCTGAAGCCACACTTATAAGGTCCGATCAGTTCGTTTACAATGGGCTTCAATCTTTCACATAAAACGCTCCAAATGACCTTATATGCGATATTAAGAAGGTTTATCCCACGGTCATTGGCACAGATAGTGGGATCGCCTTTCTTGTGGATTGGGCAGAGCACACTGAGATTCCAACCGTTCAGAATGCATTATTCCGACCATATTCTGCATAGAAGCTCGTGAATGCATTTAAGTAGAGCTTCGCCTCCGTTCTTAAACAGCTCAGCAGGTAAGCCATCAGCTCCCGCGGCTTTGTTATTTTTAAGCCGAGCTATAGCTGTCAGAACTTCATCATAGTCGGGCAGCGGAACCTCAACGCTGTCATCCAAAATTGGGGTTTCCGGAATATCGTCTCTATTGGCGGGATTGTTGTCAGCGTTGCCATTTAGAAGCTTAGAGAAGTGTTCCCTCCATAACGTCAGTGTACTCTGGACATCTGTCACTAGATTCCCGTTTTCATCCTTGCAGGAAGAGGCCCCGGTTTTAAAACCATCGGCAAGGCGTCTTATTTTTTCGAAAAATTTTCGGGCCTCATTCCAGTCACCATATATCTCAATCTTCTCTTGCTCGCGCTTTTCTGCCTCTCTTTTTTTCCGCCTGAAAATATGTCTCTCTGTTACGACAATTTAAGAGATTTTTATGTAAATAATGGAAATTAGCATTATTGCGCGATATGAGATTAAGGCCAGCAACGCGTGAACATTTTTTTGAAAATCGAAATTGCGAAAAATCGATTAATTACTTCAGATACATTTTGAAAATATGCTGTTAAAATCTTAAAGCGAAATGCGAAGCTGTTTTAAAGCTTGAAAACTGCAACCGGCTTCCATCAAACCCAAAACATTCAACGATTTTTTCTCAAAACTGAATTTTTATAAATGTCTGCATCATAGCTCAAACAAATATAAGCCAATCAATTTGAAATTTTGCACACATATACTTTACAATGTTTTCAAAAATATGCCAGAGCGAATGACCAATTTCGAAAAATTTTGAACCCGAATATCTTCTAACGCGTACATGGTATCATAGGGAAAACAGGACAGGATTTTAATTATAACTTCATAAAGAGGTTTGCATCAAAAAATTTTAACGTACATTTTTCGATTCCAATTAAGAAAATCTGTAAAAAATATGGCAATGAAATACAAAAACCTTCGGACAAAGTCAAAAGTTAAGTCGTAGAAAAAACTGAGGATGCAGAAAAATTTATTTTGACAAGGAATATAAAACAAATATATAAAGCCAGTGAGGTAAAAAAATCGTTCTACTCTATTATGTATAAATTTTTTTGAATCATAAATTTTATTTTTGTATTCTTAAAACATGCCTTAATACACCCTCAAACTTTAAAATAAATTGCCACAATAATTTACTCTTGAGAAATGTTTATTTTTTCAACCATGATTTCATGTATTGCTGACCTTATTAAAAATTTAATTATTCTTAACACTTTTTAATTACCAAATGCTTTAGAAACTTTAAAATCAAATAAAATATTTCTTTAAACAAGTAAAACTACAAGTAATAATTTCATATCTCACATAGATGCACTCAGAGGAAAATACTCTTACCTGATACAGGTTATTTTTACGTGACGGATTTGGTTAGGAGAATCACTCACATCGGATTTACCTGAACATTTTAGACCGAGTTTATCAAACACTGTCTTTTTTCGACCCGGCCTAATATGCACTTGTTTAAAATGTCAGCTATATAGAAAAACCCTTTATGCACTTAAACTGATGACACGGAAACCAACCCATCACTTTATTATTAAAAAGTTATAACATCTTATGACTTTTTTATGAGTCTGAGGTTGAAATTTCATGATTTCATCAAAAAACTAATATGACTAAAACAAGGGCCGCACACTTCTTAAATTCTTAGTAACAAAATTAATGTTTAATAAAATTTGAAATGACAGCTTTCGACCATTATTTAAAAAAAAAAACAACATCGTTTTGTAACTGAACTTTCCCTTTTATTGTATTGAATTTCGAAAAATACCTCCAAATGCAAAAGTGTGCAATACAATTGTCGCTCCCTGCAACAGCATCCATTTATATGGGTGAAACATTTTACATTTACGAACGATGCGGCCTTTGTAAAAAAAAAATCAAATTCAACAAATTGCTTAATTTAAGCCAAGACATAAATATTGAATAACTGCTTCTTAAAATGTTTTTTTTTCTATTCTGTCATTTTGAAATTGCTGTTGCACCCATAGAGGATGATGCAAATACGTATACGACAAACAGACAAATCAACATGATTAACCCTTACAAGACACACTTCATCTAAGCCACCTTAAATAACACACAAGTGCTAGTTCGCACCAACAACTTTTGATTGCTTATATTCAGCAACAACAAAAGGGAAAATCAACTGTTTTTAAGGTATAAATTAGTAAATTTTTTTAAAAAAATCTTGTGAATTTAGTTTTTTAAGGAACAAAAATTTCTTTCTAAAAATTCGCTTTAAGCAAAAACCAATGAAAATCTTTTTTGAAACAATTTGTTTTAGTTTACATTTGCCATAAATTAAAACTAAATACATGCATTTTTTTCGTTGAAACTGTGTTCTTTAAGAAAAAAATCAGAGAAGACCGGAAGAAAATACATTCAATTTTTTTTGGTTATAGTTTTTTGGACTTTGGTTTTTTTTTGGCGGGGACATTTTTGAAATATTCAACAACGAAAGAATAATGTCAATAGTTTAAGTTTTTTGGCAGTGCTAATTTGCACAGTGTGTTATTTAAGGGTTAAACAAACATTTAAAGAAACATAGGTGGGCTGACATTTCAATTAAACCCTTACAATGTTGCTTTAGCTGTCATTTCGACGATTGCAACGCAATGCAACAAAGTGTAAAATAATAGTTATAATTGAAGTATGTATCTATAATAGCGTGCAATCAAAGACAGCAACAAAATTACGTTTTCTTGAGTGTATCATCATCTTCATGAAAACTTAAATATTTGTTAGTTTGAGCAAGAGCGAGAAAAAAGAGGAAAACTATTGAATACAATTAATTGATGCATTGATAGATATTTAAAAAACCAGATATGCATTCATTCAGTATTTTGAATACAAAACGGATAGTTCAGACATTGAAATCGAAAGTGCCATATTGATTCGAGCATTCTATAAATACAGCTTGTTGTTAAGTAGATGCATAAATGCCAGCGTGTGAGTTGCTCGACTAAGTCATATGCTAGGTGTGTGTTGTTGAAACTGCATCAAAAGCTTAGGTAATTTCATAGTGTCTTGATCACATTTGAGTAGATACACATGGATCAAGGCTTGAAATATTAACATGGGTGTTTTTAGATTACAAGGGAGCGACAGTTACTCCTTAGACTTCAGCAAAAGACGAAAACTCTTATTTATTATAAAAAAAAATTTAAATAAATGGTAAATTTTAATACTTAGTTAATGCCTCATTCTAACTAGCTTCATTTGTATACATTTTAAGAAATTTACTTACAACCAAAGTAACTTTTACTACAATAACACGAAGCATCCGGTGCAATAACGAGATGCAATAACGAGAAATGTTGAGAAAACTACAAAAAACTACTTTAGAAATTGAAAAAGTAATTCTTGGCAAATACTAAGCTTATTTCAGAAAGCTAACATAAAAACACATATTTTAACATTTGAAACATTTCAAAATTATTTGTTTTTAGCATATATTTTAGCAGTTTAGTTTTTGATTTGTCTTGTTGTTGCACCGATTTTGTTAAAAATTAATTAAGAGCTTCTATTAATATTCATTTTCCGAACTTTCGGCTTCTTGGGCAAACTGCTGGGACACTTAATTATTATTGAATGAAATATGCGCCAGTAGAACATATTTTTTGCCAAAATAGTCACATCCTTATATAATTTTGAGGTTGAGAGGAAGATCGTTAGTATACATAATTGTTAGAAAAAGAGTCACCTTGCAGTTTAGCGTTTGCTTCAATATGACTAATAATAACTTATAGAAGCTGCAATGCTTACAATACTTCCTTCCTTTTTATACTGAAACCTTCAGTATTTAGAAATGGTTCATTTAATATTTTCTCTGGTGGTCACTGATTTTTTATAATATGAAGCCAAATTAACTTCATAATTTAGTATATCCTGATTATTCACCGATATCACGTTAAACTTTTTTGAACATTTTGCCACTAAATTGTTCCTGATTCTTTAGGAAATAAAGGCGTTCTACTCGTCTCTTTAGTTTTTCAATCACGCCAAAAGAGCAATCGCATGGCAAGAAACTATGTCCCGGTTCTGGCAAGTGATGTTCTATAAGGATTATATACAGTATCGGACAAAACTAAAGCACGGACTTCTGCTTGTTCCCAAATTATACAATAAAGTTTAAATAAAAACACTTATTTAATTTGTATTCTTTATTTTATGTGGAAAACATACTACATATACAAAAATTATAATTAAAAGGCTTTTGTTTTTAATTTAACCATGTTTTTTTTTACAAAGTTATGCCAAAAGCCAAGAAATGCCAGCGACAAAACTAAAGCACATAATCTTTGATACTTGCTGTTTTATTTGATTATTAGAAACTACCAACAAGTGTCGTTAAATAAGAAAACCGTTATTTGGAGAACATCTTGCGAAGAACATTGAGTGTTTAGAAAAATTTGACACGTGGATATCAGTCATATTTGATCATTCAAAGTAGCCGTGCATCTTTTTAAAATTTATCAAACAAAATGGCTCGCAATAAGTATTCAACTCAAATCAGAGAAAAAATAATTAGTGATTTTAATAATGGTGAATCAGAGACATGCATTTCTAAGAAATTTGGCATTCACCATAGCGTAATTTCCCGGATTATAAGCCGATTCAGCTCTTCGGGTTCGTTGACTACCATACATGGAGGTGGTCGACCGCGAAAAACCACCAAAAGCGAAGACCAGGCAATTATTCGGATTATTAAAAAGGATCCTTTTGTATCAGCAAGGTCTATTGCAAATCAATTGGAATTAAACATAACGCCCAGATCCATCCAAAGACGAGCTGTGGATGGTGGCTTCGCAACATACAGAAGCGCAAAAAAACCGTTTATTTCCCATAAAAATGTAAAGGCCAGGCTTGAGTTTGCAAAGGAACATCTTAACTGGACTACTTCTCGATGGAAAACTGTGCTTTTCTCTGACGAATCGAAATTCAATTTAAAGGATTCTGACGGATTTAAGCTAGTGCGTAGACCAAGAGGAAAACGCCTTGACCCACGCTATACTAAAGGCACAGTAAAGCACGGGGGAGGGAATGTAATGGTCTGGGGATGTTTTTCGGGTCATGGAATCGGACCAATCCATAAGATAAACGGTATAATTGATCGTTTTATGTATAAAGATATTTTGCAAGAAGTTATGCTACCACATGCAGAGGAGGAAATGCCACTAAAGTGGATATTTCAGCAGGATAACGACCCCAAACACACTGCAAAATGTGTGAAAGAGTGGTTTGTTAATAATAAGATCGATGTTTTAAAGTGGCCAGCCCAATCGCCAGATCTCAATCCCATAGAAAATCTATGGGAAATTGTAGATCGTAAAATATTACGCTAAACTTGCAAAAATAAGGACGAGCTTTTCCGTCAAGCAGAAATCGCATGGAAAGGCATTTCTGGGAATGTCTTGTCCAATCTTATTGAGTCCATGCCACGCAGGTGTGCAGCAGTTATGAAAAATAAGGGTTATGCAACCAAGTATTAGATAAATACATTTTTTTTTTAATATATTGAACCTGTGATTTAGTTTTGTCGCGTAAGGATAACGAATATTTTCAATTAAATATGATTCTTTTTGTTTAAAATAAAGAATATTATTATGTTTTGTTCTTTTTTAGTAAACTTTGTGTATAATCATTATAAAATAATAAAAAAAATTAAATCCAACCAAGTTTTGCAATTTTTTTTTTAACTACATAGTAGTAAGCAATATTCCGTGCTTTAGTTTTGTCCGATACTGTATATATATGTATTTTACGCAAGCCTACAAGTATTGCACGCGAGTGTTGTTTTTATTTTGAGCACCGCAGTTAGCAGAAAATAAGTACAGCTTGTAAACAGATTCACTCACAAAATTTGTAATGAAATATTGCATGTAACAGAAAAATGAAAAAATGATAGCCCCATAATTGCCATTTATAAAAAAGTCATTCAATGGTATTAATGGAAGTGTCAAATTTTGTTGGAATTCGAAAATTTTACACTAAACTGTTGAGTCTTGCAAGCATAAAGAGGTTCTCTTGCGTAGATCATCATAGAAAGCTTTTTCGTACAGTTAGTTCGTAATCTTGAGCGCACGTTTTTCTTCCTCAGAGTCAGCTGCAGCAATTTTTTTTTTTGCCTGGCTATCGCATGTTTGTCAAGGTATCTGATCTAGGTGATCCAAAGGAAAACTTAAAATGCGTCGAAAAATATTCCCGGTAGAAATTGTATATGACGATTGGCTTTGGATTACCACATTGTTCTCTCATCAACGCAAAAATACCAGGCTCAAGCTTTTCCAAAACAAAGATCATACATTTTTTTCACGTTTATGTCAGAAGATAAGTACTTCGATTCCTTTGCTTGACTGTAGTGTCAAGATCGTTTTGGAAAACTTTTTATATGGTTGTCAATATCTTGAACAACCTCTTCCAGAATCTTGTTAACCCTCTTGAATACCCTCTGACGGTCTCTCATGCCGTTATTGTCTTATTAATCCACACATATGCGCGTCGTTTTTTTTTTTGTTGCCCAGCTTATAACATTCCTAAAAAAACCTTCGAAAACAGATCCTGACATCCATCACTAAAATATTTTTTCTTCCAATTGCACGGCTGGCCCATAATTTTATTTGTAACGGTTCTTCCATTGAAGCTTCTATACTTCTTGTCTTCTGCGCTTTTCTTTTTAGCTATGATCCTCATCCAGGTGTTAAGATTTTGAACATGCTTTTTTCCTGTAATCAAATATATAATACCCAATCCACTAAAATACAAATAGATATATACATCATATACCTTTTAATTAGTACCAACACGTGATGTCTTCTCATCACTAGATTCATTTGTCTGTGGCGTTTTATAATACCATCTTAAATCGACATAAGACAGATCCACGGTTGCCAACTTTGTAGGAAAAATCCCATTTGTGGTAATCTTTAATAGCCGTGGGAAATGGGAATTCATATGGGATTTTTTAATTGAGTGTGGTTTTTTTGAATTCACGTGGGATTTTTTTTTTGTCTTGTGGGATTTTTTTATTTTTCAGTTAAAATATGTATAAATATGTATACATAAAAGTGTATATTTTTCATATTTTATTCATTGCCAAAATCGCCTCAACCCATCTATATGATTTTTGCAACGAATTTGTTAAGATTTCGGTTACTTTGGTTTGGTAGGAAGTTCTTTCACTCTTCACATAATTACATGCGTTGGGAAAATATGTTTCAGTGAATTTTTTTTTTCTATCAATAAACAAAATTGGTATATCTTAAAATTGATTTGTGATTGGCCCTTATTACGAGTTGCTTTCGACGTAATCTTCGCTGGTTATCGAAAAACGAGTATCGAACGTCAAATCCTGTCGAAATGTTCGTTGTTCATCGAATTTTCAGTCGAATAGAATTTTGCTTTTGATGCGGTGTGTGCTGAGCAATAATTGTTAAAAAAGATAAGAATTTAGTGATTTTGTTTTGCTTTTTAAAGACAGAAAACTAATTTGGAACACTTTTTGTATACTTTATACAGGTTTAAGTTGGATTAAACAAATTATTTTTATTGAATATTATTATTAAAAATATAATACAGACGACAAAATATACTAGTTCTTCTTATTTTTTCTAATTTTTCGTTTCATTTTTGATAATTGGTTATGTCTATATTATTTTCTGTGGTAATTTTTAATAGAATTTTTAATAGAATTAATATAATTTTTAATAGAATAGAATTTTTAATAGAAGATGGTAATTTTTATTTTATTTTTATTTTTTTTTTTTTAAAGATCAATGCACCAAGGCATGTGCCTTATACAAACAAGGTTTGGTCTTTGACCTGAAAGGAAAGGGATAGATTATTTAGAGAAATTGAATGGAACCATACGTGAATTATTGATTAGGCGAAACAGCCGTGAAAGAAAATTTTTATTGCTTTTAACCGAGGCTATTGTTATGTCTTAAAGTCGGCAAGCATTTCCTGCCTTTATTTGTCTTCCTGTCCTTTAATTTCACATTTTCCGCAAGCTATTTATGGATTTTTAGTTTTCCATAATTCTTAAATGTATGAAAGAACAAAGAAAGTGAAAAGAACCATGCCCGAGCCTAGATTCGAACCAGGGATCTTTGGGTTGATAGTCAAGCGCACTCTCCACTAGACTACAGAGGCCGACTTTTTAATACAAGTGGGATTAATGTGGTTTTTTTAAATACAAATGGGATTTTTCATGGTTTTTTGAAAATTGAAAGCGATGGATTTTTTTTTTTCAATTTTATATAATGGGAATTTTCGTGGTTATAAATTTTTGCTATTGTGGGAAAAAGGCTTTTTTCGTGGTGGTGGCAAATTTGAGGTGGCAACCGTGGACAGATCTTACTTATTGATATAGCTTTGTTTTACGCATATAACCACACAAAATCTGTGGCTTCTAGCAAGACCGTAGCTAAAGTTATGGCCCAAAAACGAAACAGCACGGCACACAGTGCGATTTTGTAATTTGAGTTTTTTTTTTGTTAAATTTTATAAATATATATTTTTAATCCTCAGATTATAAAACACGTACTGTGAATATGGTATTAGAAATTGGAATGCTTTTTTAAAAAAAATTCGTCAAAGATGCCACTTTTTTAACAAAAATAAGCTAAATAACCCAAAAAATAAAGTCAAGTTTAAACAATAATAATTGTGAGCACAAAGTATATTTCAAGGTTTTGTTTTTCGAACTTTGTATGTCTTAATCACCATTAAATTTACAATAAAATACAAAAAAAAAAAATGTTAATAAATAAAAATAGAAAAATCGTTGAATATGACTGTTAATTTTTCAAGGAATGAAAATACAGGAGTGTCATACAGGTCTAAGCACATTTTCTAAATTTAAGTAAAATTAAGTAGAAAATATCTAGCTAATTAAGCCGTATTAAAGTTAATGGCTACAACTATCATAAAATATCGTACTTCTACCTTCTGTTTCTGTAAAAACCAGCTGCATCTAGCTGCTATTGAGAAAAACATTAAGTGGTTTTTCATGAAGAAAGTCTTAAAAATCAAATTTTGGCCTAAAACGCACTGATTTCCAAAACATTTTGTAGGTTAAGTTTAAAGAAAAATAAAATTAAATTCATAATTTAAATCAAGTTGTCATCTTATTTTGTATTAGCAACCCTTTTTAAAAATTTTTTTTAAATTTTGATAATTTGGTAATATTGTTTTATGGGATATAAATCTAAAAAAAGTTATCCGATTTGAAATATTTTTAGCATGACGTTTAAATGAATTTAAGTAAGCTAAATTTACTCTTTAAAAACATAAATAAGCAATTTTATGCGGATTTTTTTTTATTAAAATAAATATGGTTTGTATGGGAGGTAAGCGATGCAGTTGACCTATAGTTCTAATTTTTTTGTGCAGTTATATATAAAGCGCACTGTGCGGCTGTTGAAAACTTTGAAGCAAGATTTCTGGAAACTTGATTTTTACACTTCAGATGTTATATTAAAACGCCACAGATATACTCAGAACCTGATAAGGAAAAATCTGTTTCACATTCAATTATTTTCACTGCTTTAGTTCTGGATACGTGAAATTTCGGTATTTTTTATAAAATCTGTTGCAATATGAAAAAACAGCATTCTTAATAGAGTATAGCGCCAAATCAAAATAATATTTTTTCGTGCTGATTTCTAAAGTATCTTTCAAATTGTTCTTTATCTTCTGGCTTTAAAATTGAATCAAAATTGCTTAAACTAATGATAGATTAAGATGAAATGAATAATTCAATTTGAGCATATTTCGAGACATTCTGTTATTCCATATGACCACAGAAATATTGGGGGGGAAAAATATTGAAATTCATATAAATTTAACAAAGTTTGCTACAAAAAAAAAAAAGTAAAACACACAACAAGTATAATAACTCCAGAAGTTGTCTTGTTATTGCTTCGTTTTGAATCAAAAGTTTATTATTTTTACCTAAAAGTAAACTTTAATATAATTTTTATCATTGAACGAAGCACATTTATTCAATTCTGCATCAAATAACGTTATTTTATCCGGTGCACGCTTCAATGCCGATTTTTTTTAATTTGGCCTTTTTTCATGGAAATAAACCCTTTTACCCTTTTCATTTTACTCTATTTACCCTTTTCATTTTATTTCTAAAAACATTCCATAAAATAAATATAAAATCATTATTAAAGTAAAAGCAATGGTAAAAAATGACAACATTTTTATGTAAATTTTAATGTTTTAAAGCCCGTATGATACTTCATTGTTTTGTCCAATTTTTATTCATTGACAATGAAACAAGAGAAACAAGTTGAAAAAGTGCTAAAGCTAAAATGCAAGAAGTGCGAGCGTATACGCATAAAGTGCGAATTGGAGAAAAAAATGTACGCCAGACAGCGTTTTTAAATTAATTTAATTCATTTAAAATTTTAATGCATTGTTCTTGACGTTTCTTTCAATTCGTCACTCGCAAGGTATATTCCAGGTACTATAAATAAACTGTCAGTCATGGAAATATAATGTCAAACATAGGAAATGATAATAAGCAATGTTGCTTCTGTACTAAAAACAAAAAAAGGGGCATTTTATTTTTTAATGGCCCAACTAATAAACACATATTTTCAAGATTTCGGAATTAATTGAAAGAAAATATTTGCTAATATAAAATTTTATTAACCCTATGGAAATTTAATTAATTTTAATTTCAATTAAGTAGGGGTTGATGCAAAATGCAGTTGCAAATATCAATTGCAAATTCAACATTTCGCACTATTAACACATCAAACACAACATTAAGAAAAATTCAATTTTTAATACAATAAAATACTGCAAACTTAGGAAAAAATATTTTAAGAAAAGTTGAAGCTAAATTTTAAAAAAATCCCCTTATTTGTTTGTTTGGGCTTACATTACTTGGTTTCGACATAAGATAGCAGATTTTGAAATTAGGCAAAAAAAAATTGTTAAGCACTTTTTCACAATAGTTTTAAGTTTTCAACTCTACAAAGGATATGATAAAGCTCTTTTTAAAAAAAATTCTCTAACAGAATAATAACAAACATGACAGCATTTCTGTCGTTCTAAAATAAAATTTCTCGAAGTGGTCATTTTTAAAGTTTTCTCATTAATTGGTTTATGTTGCATGCTAAAAGTATTTCATTGCAATCATTAACATCATCATCATAATCATCATCATCATCGTTATCGTCATTATCTGCCACAGTCTACCGTCCGTCAGTCAGTCAGTTAGTCAGTCACGCAGTCATTATCTACGTCAGTTCAATGAAAAAGTGCGATTTTAAGCACATGTTGTAGCTAGTAGATTGTCAGCCGCTTGTTGCACCAATAACTGAAATAGAGCACTTGGCCAACACCAATTGAAATTCTTTGCCAAACCGCTCATAATTGCAGCGCCCAAACATTTAACATTGGCTCTGTTTTGCAGCAGCAGCAGCAGCAGCAGCATTCGTTGCGGTTGTTGCATGCCACTTGTTGCTGCCAATTTTTTGCCAGAAGGCATGCCTCAGCGGCAGCTCCACACAACCGGCAATCGGCATCGTAACTAGAGCAATAAAAATTCTATTGCTATTGCTGTTGCTGTTACTGTTACTGTTGCTGTTGCTGCTGATGCTACATGATGTCGGCAGAGCTCTTAAAAATTGCATCTAAAAGGAAATAATATAAATTATCTTTTTGTGGCAGCTCGAATTAGTTGCAGTTTTAATCATTGACTTTGGAGTAGCGCATCACATCGCATCGCATCGGGCATCGCATCTGTGCGCTTCTTCTACGAATACATTAATCATTGCAGCGCATAGTTACAAACATACATGTACATACATATGTATGTTCATCATACATTTATCATAAAGCTTGAATGGTGTTGCATCGAATAATATTTTTAAAATTTGCTAAGGAAAACTGTTAAACAGAGCGCGCCCACACAAGCATTGATCAAGCACCGCCAAGAAAAACTGGCTGCTGCGCATGCGCATGCGCATGCAGTGTGTTTTATCGTTACACACGCTTGGAATGCTGTAAATTTCAACTCTATCAATTATTTAATTAGTTCATGTTTAAAAGGCAGCAGCAAGCAGCATTTATTGTTAATTGATTACTGACACCAACTTGTTTTTGATGATTGTTTTTAGGAAGTTATTTGTTTACTTCATACAATTTTTCATATATATGAGACACATAAAATCTAGGTTCAAAAACAAACATTTCTCAAGAGTTAATTATTAAAGCGATTTATTTTAAAGTTTGAGGGTTCATTGAGGCATGTTTTAGGAATAAAAAATATTGTAAAAAAATTTTGACTCAAAAAAATATATATGTATATTAGGTCGGGTCTATTTGTGGGGAGGCAAAAAAATCGCCCATTGCTCAGTGAAAATCGTATTCTAGGGATCAAAATAAGAAACTTTGCCCGAGGAACTATACCTCTAAAACGAATTCTAATGCCCCAACTTTTGACTTTTGTCCCGTAGGATCAAATTTTGAAAAATCCCTCTTTGACCCATTTAGAGTGCCCCAATCGAGTCCAAATGTATGACCGACTCCCACTAACTTTGGAGGGCCGATCCATCCATGCCAGTCGCACATCCCCTGGAACCCCCCTGGGGTGTTCCCCATACAAGCATTTAAAAAATCACCATTTTGGCACTTTACATGAAAGGGGGTTCCAGGGGGTGTGCCACTGGCATGGGTGGATCGGTCCTCCAAAGTTAGTGGGGTTCGGTTATACATTTGGACTCAATTTGGGCACTCTAAATGGGTCAAAGAGGGATTCTTCAAGATTTGACCCTACGGGACAAAAGTTGGGGCATTAAAATTCGTTTTAGAGGTATAGTTCCCGGGCGAAGTTTCTTATTTTGATCCCTAGAAATCATATAAAACAAAACGAAAGATTTTTTATATCTCCGTAATTTCTCTCTAATATGCCACAGCCAGATTTTCAATTATTTTTTTTTTAAATTCAACAATGGCGTTAAAAAATTAAAAAAATCGTAAATTTTTTGAAAAGACAACTAAAAATTTCTTTAAATATATTTTTTTTTGTCAAAAATCACGCTCTGACATATTTTCGCAAATATTGTGAAGTTTTTGTGTGCCAGAGTTGCCAACTCATACCATTTGGCCCGGAAACTCCAGTTTTTAAGGGCCAATCTCCGGATTGTGGTTCTCACAGGTTTTCTCCGGCTTTGGCTCTTTAAGATTATTTTTAATAAAAAAAATTATAGTTTTATAAAAATTTAATATAAAAAAATTTTCTTTTAACATTTTCTTGGAGTTTAAGTTCATATGCACTTAAGCACTTTAAAAGCGGGCCAATAAAAAACTATTCCTAGGAGCTTATAAAAAAAGCATAGTGTATTTAAAAAATGATTGGGGAAAGTCCTATGAAAATTCTAGATTATTTATATATTGTGAAGAACTAACTCACTCGAACGTATATAAAAAGTTTCGAAAATTATTAATGCTTAATTAGATTTTGACAAACTTTTAATAAAGCTAACTTCATCAATAAAGCCTTGCCAACATTAAGGAAAACCATTTAATCGAAGCTGATATTTTGATATTTATTTTAAAAACCAATCCAAAATTATTAATTAAACAATTTTTTTTGAAAGTGTTAGGCATACCAATAAGCAACGCATTCGTTGAACGTTTATTATGATTAAGTCTGTATGGAGAGACGACTGAAACAAAATGAGCACACGTTTGGTAAAAGAGCAACAATGCATTTTCAAATACTAAAAATTTAAATTTGGATTGCCAGCAGTTTCTGTTGTATTTTCAACACCCGGATCAACAAGAACTTGTTAAAAGCTCAAAATCGCACCACAAATATAATTTTTGAAAGATGCGATATTGAATCCGATTTAGTCATATATTTAAAAATATTGAAATAAAATATAAATTGTTATGTAACTATTTTTAAAACACCAGATGATAAGGTTATTTAAAATCTAACTTTGTTTCTACATTGTTCCAAATAAAAAAAAAATTTTTTTTCTTAAACATATATAAAAAAAATTAAGTTAAGAAAATTTAAAAAAATATATATTAAAACAGTTCCGGGCGGGTGGGGAGCCTCCAAGGGTTGGCAGCACTTATGCGAAGTAGTTTGTCGATGTTTCAAAATTTCGATTTTAAAAAAATGTTCATGTATTGCTGGCCTTTAGAGAAACCTATTAGGTTCTCCGAAAGTTCAGCCATGTAACTTTGTATTAGAGGTGTGCGTTATTCTGGTCCGAGCAAATTCTATACAGTGCACACTCGTCAAAAAAAGTCTATTTTTGGATGTATGAAACTAAAAAAGAGCCCATTTGATCCTGTTAAATAAGAGTAACACTTATTACCGATATAAATGATAGGATGACCGACCTTCATAAGACGCAGTCCTTGTGGCATTTGCGCAAAATGGTCTGTAAACGTTGAATGCAATTACATTTTTAAAGCAATTAACAATTATTTGTCAATTCATTTATTATGCCCTATTTCATTTTTTTTTTTAAATGCTATACCTATCTAGAAAGAAAAATGCCCTTTATATGAGAGAAAAGTATCTTGCATTCTGAGTAAATTTCATTGAGGAAATATATTAAACTATTTCATTAACTAAAGTAGCTATTGTTTTCGGTATCTTGTTCTTTCTCTTTAATCTTTATTTTATAAGTTTCACGAACTCAATAGTGTTCCTCATTACCTCATATAGGTAGAAATAAATTTAAAAAAAAAAACAATTTAATATACAACATAAAAGACATAAGCGTAGGTACTAATAAAAACAGACATTGGCTTTTATGTTCAACAATACTTAAAAGATCCACTAGAGAATCGTTGATTTTAACACAGATTTGAACACACTTTTATTCATGTACGATATGTATGTATATTTTTCTTCAATCAGCTATTCATGTAAATCCGCATAATAGGCAATTTTATAGAGCACCGTTGTTTGATTCCAAGTTACGATGATGAGAGTAGGTAAGAAGCGCATTAATTCGTATATGTGCCATGTTTACGCCAAAAGGCTTGTATGCTAATTTTATCCAAGTGCTGCTCATAAAATCATCGCTGTTGTTATTACCGTAGTCGTTGTTGTTTTGTTGTTGTTGCTCTTGTTATTATTGCAAGCAATTAGAATTTTGTGTGAAAATCATGTATGTCTTAGCAATTTTTATGGCAAATCAAAAGTAACCACACCTTAGATCAAATATTTTTTTTTTCTTTAATTTATGCTATGAACCAAAGCTGGTTGGTTGGATGCCGCGATTTTAATTGGGTGACACCGTTACTAGCTAGTTTTACAATCTTATAACTGGTAATGAGTGAATGAGTTTCTATGGAGGAAGTTTGAGGATTCATCTTTTAGTTGTTATAGTTTTTAATTAGAATTCCAACTGGTTGATACTAGAAAGTGTTTGTCTCTATTGAAGGGATACTTATAAATGTCTATTTGGAGCAAAAGTTTTTTTTATGATTAATTTATGATTAATTTTTGTTTTACGGAATTTGAAGATTCGAAAATTTTATGTGAAATTGTTATTATAAGAAATCAGCATGTGATAGTAAATTCCAAAGATATGCGTTCTTGATACATCCAAACATGTTTTTTTAAATCAATTCACTAGAAATCTACGAGAATACGATAACTGCTACATAGATTTCCGAAATAAATAAAATCTCAGCATTTTTTTCGTACAAATCGTAAGTAAAGCTAGTTTGTAGATGCCCTTATATATTTTTGAAAAATATAATTTAGAAAGTGTTATCAATAATCTGAATCATCGCACCATCTATCATTGAAAGAAAAATATATTCTAAACACTTGTTAAATAGACTTAAAAAGAACACAAGTTTTGTTTGTGTTTTTAGCTTAGCTCGGCTTCCCGTCATTAAATTTTTTTTCTTTTTGATTGTATATCGAAAAACAATTAATTTCTTTGCAACAACAACATTTTCACATAACAGTTTCAAAGTACGTATATAAAATGTACGAAAATCCGCAAAAAATTTTTAGTATGTACAATAATATAACAGAAACTTTTTACCGAATAAAATAATTTTGGCCACCTAAATCGGTCAAATACCCCAATGTACAAATACCCCATTTGCAATGTTAAATAGTGTTGAATATGTTCCAATGATCGTGTAGGGTTAAAATCAAATAACAGACTTCAATAGAAACTATTTGTCGACTAAAATAATTTTGGCTTCGTAAATCGGTCAAATAACCCAATTTTCGCTGTTATACGAAATTTTTGCAGTGTTTAATAGTGTTGAATATGTTCCAATGGTCGTATAGGGTTAAAATTAAATAACAGACTTCAATAGAAACTATTTGTCGACTAAAATAATTTTGGCTTCGTAAATTGGTCAAATAACCCAATTTTCGCTGTTATACGAATTTTTTGCAGTGTTTAATAGTGTTTAATATGTGACAAAGGTCTTACAGGGTTAAAATCAAATAATAGACTTCAATAGAAACTATATACCTTATAAAAAAATGTTGGCCGCCTAAGTTTTTGCTTTTGTAGCATTACTGGTTCTCTAGATGTTGCGAAAAGTTTGATCCATTTGTATGGGAGATGCCACTAAATGATGCACTTGATGACTGCCAAAGTTTCTGTTGTCATGGCTTTACTGGTTTTTCAGATATTTTGAAAAATAAGATCCATTTGTATAGGAGGTGCCACGTCCACTTTTCCAAATATTTTTAAACCATTTATTGTACTTTTCTGTGCCTAAAGCACTAAAAACGTCATCAAAATAATTTATTCCCTCTAGTTTGTACCAATTATTCCATTGTGCAGTGCTCTGTATGGCTCGCACAAGGCAGGTTGTGCAGATTTAAAACATTTCATAACAGACTTGTTTATGGAGAATACATAATTTTTATTTTTTTGTATTATTTCTAATTTTGTATTAGTATGTAATAATTTTTTCAAAATTTTCTATGTGGTCCAAATTGTTTTTTTTTATTTTTATAAAAAACTTATTAATATTAGAGAAAAAAATTTTTTAAAAATCATTTTTGTAATTTAACGTGGATTAAGAGTACTTGACCCAAAAATCAAGAAATTTACAAAGCCATTACTTAGCAAAATTTATTTTACTAAAACAGTGGCCTAAAACTAAATTCTAAGTAACTCATTGAAAAAAATTTTAATAAAAATTGCAATTTATTTTTTTTTTCATAAACACTTCAATAATGTCCATTATATATATAAAAATTAGGACTTCCTGTTTTAGGTGGCTAGTTTCACGAATTTTCACTCATTTAGAGTAAGCAATTGGATGTATCATTATTATCTTAAAGCTTAGTATGCTGTAGGAACGAAAATTTTTAGGCATTTAATTCTACACGTGGAATTTTGATGTAGACTCAGCACTAACACATGTTTACTATAACTTGTTTGTTGAATGTGTTAGTTGAACATTATTGTTGAATGTCAAATTTCCACGCCAATTAAATGTGCGAACATATAAAATACAGCGAAATTTTGACATTTTAACTCTCCAATCATGGTTGTGAACTCGGCTGCATTGAACAAATTTTTCGGTTCAACAGCATACTAACCAGCATACTAAAATGTGGAATATTTTTCGTATTCCTATATTTTTCTAAAATTGCAATAAAAAATGTCAATTTGGTTACTAAATAATTATTTTTTGGCTATCGACATTTTATATTTTTTCATCTCTGAACCACCTTGTTAAACGCAGTATAAGGAACTCGTTTTGTGGTTAGCTTCTTCGTTGTCAATTTTATTGCAATTCATTAATTAACTTGACGCAGATTAATAAGTGAAGTAAATTTGCTTATATGTTTGTTTGATTGGATATTTTATGAATTATGTTGCAGCAGTAAGTAATTTACTTAAGAAAACTTTATTGCAAACAATAGCTACAGTGGCTCACAACGAAAGTCGGGCAGGCATTTCTTAGCACTTTCGCTTTGGTTTCAGAAATGAAACTGTAAGAAGAAACTTGGAGTAAATATTTTTTTCAAAACATTCTTTATTGGTGAGCAAAATTAAACAAAAACATAGCCAAAAAATTAGAACATAACGGTAAAACAAAATTAAATCAAACCAAAGATTTAAAAACGAGCTCACATTGCAAGTCGGGCAGATAAGGAATTCAATGCTAAAACTAAGAATGTAATATTTTGTTGCCAACTTTTTTTCTTATATGACTTCCTGCAGCCTTTTTGAAATGGGTGCAACCAAATTTTTAAAAACTTCAGCTCCAATCTGATTCCACTCTTCACTTAGGATACTTTTTTTAGGGTTGAATGTTTAGTTGCCCATCTCTGATACTGCACTCAAGATTCAAGTTCATCTCATAGATATTCTACATTTTAATCTGGGCTTTGTGAGGTTGTTTTTATCACATTTGGACAAATATTAAGTACACTCATTGTCTTGGTAAGACTAAAAATTGTCTGCAATTCCTTATTTACCCGCACTTTCTTTTACTTGCGCCATGAGAATGTCAAGGAACATATTTTTGTCCATTATACCTTCAATAAAATGAATCCTTCCAACATCAGACGCAGCCCCAAACCATGACTGATTCTCTACGTTTTCGCTTTCCGTCTGAACCATATTAAATTAAGTAAACTCTCATCGGTAAAAAAAACCTGTACTAAAAGTTTTTTGTTTAAAAGTGCTAAAGATCCTAATGTTTTCTGTTTTATTACCTTGCTCTAAATAGAAAGTCTTTGGTCATCAGCTCATGCATGAAATTGGGGCGTTATATTACATTTTTCTTTCTAATACAGTGCTTTTTTCGTGCTACTCCTCAATTTAAACATTTTTTTCTCAAAACTCTTCAAATTGTTTCTGAGTGTACTCTCTTCTTCAAATTAAGTTTTAACATGACCTCCGGTTTTAGTGCAAATAAAAATAGGTCTTTTATTATTTCTCTTAAAAAATACCTTTCATCTTTGGAGCTAAGTTTATTTTTAGCTACTGTACGTTCTTTATTACATATTCTCTTATCTTGTATATAATGCTTGATTATATCGTGCACTATTGATTAACTTTTTAAGGTTGATTGTAAAATTTGTCGCTCGGATTTTCTTTCAAATAATAATCTTTCACGATCTGCCTTTCTGCCAGTGTTGATTGATTCACTTTTCGAGAAATGCTTATTTTTTTAAGTTTTGCGTTTGACTGAAGTTATTCCAACAGTAGTAAAAAGTTGTAAACAGGAATAACGGTTTAAGGACCACAATTTTAATTTTTTCTTTACTTGCCCGACTTTCAATGTGAGCTCGATTTTATAGGTTTGTTTCGATTTAAATTTGTTTCACCGTTATGTTCTAATTTTTTAATTATGTTTGTGTTTAATTTTGTTCACCAAAAAATAACGTTTTGAAAAAAATATAAATTGTAATATTCTTTATACATTTTCATTTCTGAAATCAATGCGAAAGTGCTAATAAATGCCTGCTCGACTTTCGTTGTGAGCCACTACATTTCTTTTAACTATTTTAAAAGGTGGCTTCAAAGCAATAAAGCAGAAAAAAGTAATTGATCAAAGTTCGGAATCTGGAGAAGATTTATCAGAATTTGTGCTTTCTTTGCTTAGGTTACCATGTAGTAATGCTGAGGTTGAGAGAATTTTTAGTTATATGAATCTTATTAAAACGAAAATTCGAAATAGAATACAAGAAAAACTCTTAAATAATTTGTTGAATGTAAAAACATGGCTACATGTTCTAAAAAAGTGTTGTAATACCTATCAAATACCAGATAGCTTAATAAAAAAATTTAGAAATGCAAATATCTATGATTATAATACAATCAACAATTTAAGTATTTATCTCAAAGATGTGACTGAATTTTGTATATCGCATATCGTTACTTAAAATTAAAAAAAAAACCATAACAACGTCAATACTTTTTTATTGGAGAAGCCAAAAACGTTTTAAAATAGCACTTATAGTATATTTTCAAGTTATAATTTCTTCATAATTTCGTTTATTAAGTAGATATTTTTAAGTATTTCTCCAAAAACGGCTTTAAAATCTAAAGTGACATACTTAAAACGTTTTGGCTTCCATTTTAAAACGTTTTTGGCTTCTCCTACAAAAAATTAAAAATGTTGTTAGGGTTTTTATATTTAAGGTGACAATATGTAATACACCTATATGTTTCTGATTTAAAAGTAAAGTTTTCTCTGTGAAAAAAGTATTTGACTATTTTTAAAGGAATATAATTCTTGAAAAGACTTTTGTAAAGTACAAATGAACTGATATATGTTTTGTTTACGTCTTATTAATATAATTTATTTAATATAACCCTATGTTTTATAAATTTAAGTGCGATAGTATTCAAATAAATAAATGTTTTTAAACTTGCTTCTGTGTTTCTTTTATATGCATATTTAGTCTTATTCAGATGTATATCTTTGAAATTTAAAGTGGAATATTTTTGTGGAATATGAAAATTGAAAGTGGAATATTAAGCATATTTTTCCAACAAAAAGCATATTTCTTCAAAAATCTTCTGGTCGCACTGTACGGCATACTTAGCTTAATACATAAAAGGGAAGCATGCTGCTCCGCACACAGTATTTCTCAAATTGCAATTATTTTTTGATAGTAAAGTAATTTTACAGGACTGTTCTCTTGTTCTCAAAAATATTCAGCCCGAAAGTATGCACAGAAAATATATTTGATACTTATCAGTGACAATATTGGGTAATAAAGTTACGTTTAGATCTAACTACCTCTCTTTTTCATTTTTTTATAAAAAAATTATGACGAATTTAACGAAATTCTTTTGAGTCGATTTGAGTCGATTGTACCAAAATATATAATTGTATCAGACACCTGAAACGACACCTGAGTTTCTACGCTTATTAAGGTTGTAAGGCCAATTTGTATAGTTGTGTTTGAATATGATTGTTACCAAACTCAACTTTTTGCACTTTTACACTTGAACTAATTTTCAACATTGCTTTAACACATAACTTGTTATTTAAAGTGGTAAATTTATATTTTGCAAAACTCAAGTGAATAAAAATTCAAGCTTTAACAAGAGGAAAAAGTGCTTTCTGCAAATGGCTCCAAAAAGGAAGTGTGCGGAGGACCTGTCGTAGGACAGGCTTTTATACTAGTTACTATTATAACTAAAAAATTTTCGTGATTAATGGACTTAATCGATTTGGCAAGTGAAAGGAAATGAATAATTCAAATTCAGTCTTAAATTTGCATTTTTTTTATTGTAGGAAATCATCATTATACATGTTTTTAATAAAGATTTTAGCAAAAATTAATAACAACTGTTCTGGTACATATACTGCGAGTAGTATTTTTTGTTCAAACTGATTCATTACCAATATAAAAAAATGTATTCATTGTCATCTAATTTTGAGTTCTCGTCATGTTTGATTTGTTCTTAGATGTTTAAAATAGTCATGTTTGATAGGGGGAATGAACTTCAACAAGTTCATTATATCTTTCCTCTTTTCTCTTGTCATAGATCGGCCTGTTGGATACAATAATGGCTGGTCCACATTTTGTCTAATTTTGCTACGGACTTTCTTGCTTTAATGGAATTAAATTCTGAATTTTCGTTGAAGTCATATTTGAATTGTATGAAAAGTAGTCTCGACTTTTCTAATCTTTTCAATTTGTTGGTATCCTGGTGACTTTTGTCTTTATTTTAACGATATATTTTTCTTGAGTACTTGTAGAGAAAAATTTCTGATGCGCCATTTGAATCATATGAAACGGTTCTTTCTTTTTTGGTCATATCGATCATATCATCGCGTATATAAAAGTAAAGTATATGTTTATTCATAAAAAGTAGACAATTTCGTTATAAAAAAGTAATTTACTTAAATTTGTATTACTATTTACATTAGGGTGTGGAGTTAATCAGACTTGCTTCTGAAATAAATTATTTATTATTCAATGGATAAAAAAATTTGTGTTAATATTTATTATCAGAAAAATTATTTTTAATAATATATAGCTAAGAGTCAATAAAGTGTTTTGACATCAAATTTAATAAAATTTAAAAAGTGGAGTTAATCGATTTGGCAAGTAAAGCATCTAAATATTGCTTGTTTAATAGTATAAGATGATATAATTTTGAATAGATAACTTATGGCAGAACAAATGCAGTTTTTGTAAAAAAAAATAATTTTTTATAAACTTAAAACCACATCCATTCCTTCTGAATGTTTTTTAAAAACCCTTTAACGAAGCATTTTTATTTAATTTGTTACTAATTTAAATATTTTAAATCTTAAAAAAAACGTTAAAATAACCATTAATTTCATTTATTTGATTATTTGCTAGTGGTAGCGATTTTCCCTTGCTAATGGTTTTAAAGAGTTATTGCTCTTTTTTTGTTTTTAATGACAAAAAATATGTAGAAAGAATGACCCTGAAAGTAGCCCATTTGTTTGACCTCAATTTTTAAACCAAATTTTGGGCTGACCGAAGTTTTATGATGAAAGATATTAAATTTTGAACAACTCTCATTCAACTAACTCGATTAAGTCATACTTTATTGTAAACTTTCAAAGCCGAAGCAGCAAACAACTTGAAACTTCTCTGAGAGTGGTGTTTCAGCAGTGAGTATACTTTATACGCAGCACCCATTTTGGTTCAGAAGTCCAGGTCTATCTAATAGGCTAATTTTTGTCTAGTTTTTCTTCACTCCTTCAAGTTTCATGTTTTATATAAAGAAGTCATGGGCTTAGATATTAATGACAAAAGCTGAATATTATTTTATTTTAGCCATCGCTGTGCTCACAATGCGATTTGTGCGTCATCTGTTGTTGCGTAGTACATTTTAGAGCAATTTTCCTATAATATACGAAAACGGTTTGTGCACATGCTAAAATTATAACTTGATGGCATTGTGGTTTTGGCCTTTAATAAAAGAATTTTTTATACCAAATAAAAGCAACTAATTACGGGATTTTCTTACATAGTGTTCTTTCAACATTGAAAGTAGCTTCTTATGTATAATTTTAACGCAGTTACTTTGAGAATGCACCGACAGGGAGTGCTGACAGCAATAGAACGGTAAGCTGCAATCGAATGAAAATTTGTTAGACCCCTTTTTCACACGCAAAGTTTTCTTTCCAGCAAGTCTGCAGTAAAGGCAAGTATGTGTTGGCAAATATTTCTGTGCTGTTCTTTCTTTGATGCTGTGCTGTTCTTTCCTTTGTATTTTCAACTTACTGGCAAGAAAACTACCGTGTGGAAAAGGGGTACTGGTTCAAGCACAACCCGCACAGTCAGCGTTTCCATATTGACAGTTTTAACTGTAAATTACAGTTGTTTCAAATGACTCGTAGTGCAAATTACAGTTTTTTAAAAATTTCATATATGAAAATAAAATTACAATATTCTGCACATACATTACCACAATTGCTAAAAAACGACTTTAGAGAACATTGGGTAAAATCTTATGTTACAAACAGATTGGGTATGAAACAATATATAAATTAAATTTTAATTTGAAAATTAATTTTTAATAGATTTGGAACTTTTGCCCCCAGCTAAAGTTTTAAATACTTATCAACCATCTATATCGCAATTGAGTCGAAATTTCACAAATGATATAAGAAGCATTAATGAAACGCAAGAAAATGATGATGAAAAGCGCGAATTACTTCAAAGTAATTTTAGTTATTTAATTTTAAGTGTTAAGTAATATCTACTTTTTGTTAATCTATTCTAGTACACTCAAAGAAATAATTCTTAATATTGACAAATTCCAAGGTTTAGTTGATAAATTGTTTGCGATCATACACTATCAATATAATATAGTTAACAAAAGCTTTTGTCAATTAGATTTACGGTTACATATTTAAATCATATTGACAAAATTAATTTTTTTTTAAGTGAATATTTTTATTTGATATAACCCTTTATCATTTAATCAGTTAATAATTTTATCACTAAACAACGCATTTGATAATGGAATGACGCTGATCTACTTCGCCGCAACACAAAAATATGGTCGTAAGTAGAACTAGATTCAAGCATCTCAAAAAACCAGAAATCCAATTGATCACGTTTTGATCGACGGAAAGCAGTCTTCGAGTGTATTGGATGTACGTACGACCCAAGGTGCAAACATTGGTTAAGGTCACTATCATGTCGCAGCCAAGATCCGAACACGTCTGTGTGCAGCTAGGAATGCAGGAAACCTTAAACAGAGAAAGCTATACATAGACACGAGGCAATGAAAACTGACTGCTTTCACCACTCGACTCTCACTCTGCTTCAAAGCACTCCTCTAATCGAAAAAATCTGCACGCAATGGACACTCATTTCCCCTTTTATGCGTGTGGTTCCTGAAGAGGTGATTGGCTACCACCGCCTTCGTCAAAACCAGTGGTATGATCAGGTTTGTCGCGACGCCACTGCAGAGAAAGACGCCACCTGCAAAGCGGGGTTGATATTTTCGGTATAATTGTACTTTTTTGGTACAATTTTATATTTTTCCTACTTTCCTACTACCAAAGCGTTTACGGTACATTTTATTTGACTCTATAATAAACACAGAATTTAGAACTCTAAGTAAGCAAACGATTTAAAAGAATTAAAAAAGTTGTCTAGTTCTAAATTTTGGTGCTCTGTAAAACACATAAGGATTTTAAATAGTCGATTTTCTCCAATTTATATAAAATTGCTAAAAGAATTCTTTCAATTTCTCACAGCAAATGTTTAAAGAATATTTTATTTTTAAAGTTTAATTAAAACTAATTACAGAAATTGCAATAATTTATTTAATTTAATTTAAACAAACATTTTTTTAAAATCTAGTGAACTAAATGCAAAAATATTGATATTAAAAGCAATATATCATATGAAAAAAATTTCTTAAATTTGACTGAAAGTGAAGAATTGCTTGACTGAAAGAGTTACCATCTAGGAATTTCTTATGTTACCTTAACATAAAAGGCCCTAACATTTAAAATTTACTTTTTCGGCTTGATTGGTTAAGATTTCGGGTGGATGGATGGTTGACCTAAAGGCATCTGCGAAGAACTGCCTTTCTATATTAAGGTAAAGAAAG
The DNA here is from genome assembly GCA_963920525.1 of Dichetophora obliterata. Classification (NCBI taxonomy): domain Eukaryota; kingdom Metazoa; phylum Arthropoda; class Insecta; order Diptera; family Sciomyzidae; genus Dichetophora; species Dichetophora obliterata. The sequence continues at coordinate 17,678,223 of OY986436.1, read as the reverse complement.
AAACTCACACGTTTATAGTTATTTTTGTTTTGTAATTATAAAAAACCTCTAAACTTGATGTATATATGATTTTTTATAGATTTTATTGAGCTCATTTTATGAATATTATTAGACCAATTGTGTTCCTTTTCTTGATTATAAAAAACTTTGTGACTAATTAAAAATACATAGAAACCTTTGTAATTTTTTTTATAAGGTTTATTTTTTTATGAAATTGAATTGAATTGAAAACTGAATTGTTAAAAACACATTCACTTTAATTTAAATAAAAACTAGCAAGAAATTATCGTCGACTGGGTCTAAGTTTAGAAACCCCCACAGTATATTCTTAATTATGAATTTTTTAAAGTTTGATAACGTCACTATCTATAAATTACGGTTTTGGTGTTCATCAAATTTTTGCGAAAACTCAAATGCAGAACACGATTAAGATATGGAAGATTATGTGTTAAATATGCTGTTAATACACGCATTTTTGTGGAATTTATAAAAGCTATGCTACTTTGATGACGTCACTTTGTATGGGATATGGGTCGAGTTTTTATCAATATTTCCAAATTCCAAACTCAAAGTGAACATTAATATTTTTAGTATATGTTCATAGTTTTAGTTTATTAAATTAATTTTTGCGGAATTTTTAGAGACTTAACTGTTTTTATATAGTAACTTTGCTTAGGAGGTAGGCGTGGTTTTTATACTATTTTGACAAATTTGAAATATATGGTGAATATTTGAGACCACAGTTCATATGCAAAATTTCAAGTCATTACATTACTTTTTGTGGCATTTTCAGAGATTTACCAAATTTGATAAAGTAACTTTGTATGGGAGGTTGTTGCGTTATTTTTTTCGATTTGAAAAATTTCAATTGTATGAGCAAAGTGTATGGGCAAATTTTTAATCATGCCATTAATTTTTGTGTCATTTTTAGATATTTTAAAGATTAAAAAAATAACGTTGAATGGGAGGTAGGCGTTTTTTATCCGATTTTAACAAATTTGAAATATATGGTGAATATTTTTCTTCAAAGCTTATGTGCACAATACCAAGTAAATGTTAAAATTTTTGTGGCGTTTTTAGAAATTTTATTGTTTGAAATTTTATTGTCTCGAACTTGATGTTTGTTTTTTTAATATAAGCACATACATATACCAAATTTCAATAGCTTTAAAATTGCGGCTGCAATCGTGTCGACAGACTGACCTAGCGAAATCGCTCAGGAGGTGATGCTGATCAAGAATATATATACTTTCTATACCTGCCACGCCTCCTTATCAGAGTTTCCAGCGGATTGAAAAAGGTATCGCAGTATGCGTGGAGTCTAGGCTTGGGTAGTTCACGAACGAACTAGTTCAATTGAACTATTCGCACTCATGAACTATGTGAACTAGTTCGTTGATTCTCGTTCTAGTTCAATCGATTTTGCAGCGAGTCAGATCGAAATGAACTACAAAAAAAATTTGGTTTCACTCAACAATGGCTTGATTCCGTGCTGATAAATTTTTTCACTAATGAACGGTAAAATAAAGTTTGTGCAAAAACAAATTTTTGTGGCAAATACTGTGTGAAATGCCCCATATGTAGTATTTTTACGTAAATTTCTTCTATGTCCGCAGTTAATAATTGATTCGGTCATATAGTTCGTTTCATTTTTCAGATCTGATCATGAACGAGCAAACAAAACAAACTAAAAGACCTATTGAACTAAAAAATGCAACGAGCTAACATACCTAACGATCTAAAACACCAAACGAACTATAAGACCTAACGAACTAGCAACATGAACGAGTGCACGAGAACTAACGAACTGATTGAACTAAATGAACTAAAAGAACTATATGAACGAACTAGTTCATTAAACTCAACTGAACTAAAAAGAGCGATCTTTTTAGTGAACTAAAATGCCCAAGCCTAGTGGAGTCAACAAAATTTATTCCATACTAGTTTTCTTCATTTCTTCAGTCAGTTGTTACGCGCGTTGCTAAGATTAAGGAACAGATATGTATTATCAGGCGGTAAAAATAGAGGCAGAAAAACGCGAACATGATAAGATTGAGATGTGGCAACAGGAATGGAGCCGAAAACTTTTCCAAAAAATAAGATGCCTTGCAAGCACTGCTGCGGAGTCGGAGTCGGTAGATATTTTTGTGCAAAGAAGTCGGATTCGGGAAAAATGCATCGACTCCGACTCCGGCAAAACAATCCTGAAAAGTAAATAATAATTCGCATAATTTTGTAAATTTTGCTAAAAACAAAATAAAATCAGTTTTTTTTTAAATTTGGTTCATCCTGTGAAATTGTCGACTACACGTTAAAAATGAAACACTACAACTATGATGACTGAAATGTCAGTGATAGCTTGAAACCGGAATTTAAACATTATATTGTATTAACGGTTAAGAAAATGGTAAAAAAATGACAATAAAATCAGCATTTTTGACTATTTTACAATTACATCCGACGGAAAGCATTACTTGTGTCAGTGTTCAATTAAAAATGAAGATGAAGAAACAAATTGTGATGCTAAAATTAGTAGTTTTTGTGGAACGGATAAAAACGCTCCATCAAGAGTATCTAACCTAAAAATGCACCTTCAACGATTTCATCCATACATGAGTTATTTTTTTCGGTAAAAGTTTTATAAATCGGTTCAAAATCGATTGTTAAATATCTATTTGATCAATATGTTACATCAAAATACAAAGTTACAGGTCTGAATATTAGGGATTCTGGAGTAAACTGTCTTACCAGTCACTAAATTAAAATAAAAATGTTTTTTAATTATTTGGTCGGAGCTCCGATATTTTGAGGAGTCGAAGTCGAGATTTTTGGCCCGACTCCACAGCTCTGCTTGCAAGGATGGAAATGGGAAACTTGTGACAGATATCCAGAGTATCTAGACGTTATGGAGTGAACAATACTTATTTATTTATTTATTTAATTTAGTCAATGAACAGAGTTCGTACAGACTACGATCACAAAGAGAAATTTAAACTTAAACACTAAAACATATTATTTAACAAACCCTTCATAGCTTCCTTAGACATATCATAATCAACTAAGCATCTTGAAGATATATTATTAAAGTTAATTTGGGCCCTATACAAGGGCGAATTTCAGGCATAGGTAGATTTTCATAGGCCTAAATAAAATATGCTTGTATGGCGAAGTGTCCTACTAGGCACATTCAAATTAATTAATTTATTTATTTATTTCTATTTTAACTATCAACAATCGTTTAACAGTTTGAGTAATAACATATAAATTATAAAAAAAAATATGATATAAAACTAATAAAATGTAAACATAATTATATTAAATAATATTACACTTTTATAAATTCATTTTAAACAATTCTTAATAAATTTTGTTTAAAAGTTTGTCTATTCAGAGTGAGATCTATTTGAGCACTTATGGAATTGAACGCTAAGCACATATTATTAATAGGATCATTACGGCCATAGTTTGTCCTATGATACGGAATGTAAAAAAAATCTCTTTGCCTAAAATATCTCCCAGGCGCATATATTCTTAAAAGAGCGAGGAGTGGCGCGCAGTCTATATGTGACATAATTATATCGCGAACAAAAATAACAAGAAAAAATTTACGTCTGGAGGCTAAGGTATTAAGACCCAGAAGAGCACACCTAGATACGTACGTTGGCATAAAATTCCAATTTAATTTAAACATTATGTAATGAGTGAAACGTTTTTGTATTTTTTCCAATCGCAAAGAATCTACCTCGTAATATGGATCCCAGATCACACATCCATATTCCAAGATAGACCTTACTAAAGATAAAAATAACGTTCTAAGGGTATATGGATCCTTAAATTCCTTCGAATTACGCCTCAAAAAACCCATCATTGCATTAGCCTTAGTAATTATGCAATCGTAATGGTTGGAAAAAGAAATTTTTCTATCAAATAGAATTCCCAGATCAGATGTAGACTCGACACGTGAAAGACTACTATTTGCGATTAAGTAATTAAAAAAATTTGGTTCTTTTTTCATATAAAAAGACATAATATTGCATTTGGCAACATTTAAATAAAGTCTATTAGCTGAACACCATTTAATCATATTGTTTAAATCACTTTGAAGAAGTCGATGGTTGGAAGTTGAAGAAACCGAATTAAACAGTTTAACATCATCAGCATACATCAAACAGTTAGTATGCTGTAAAAAGTTTGGGAGATCGTTGATGAACAAGACAAACAATAGAGGTCCAAGGTGGCTTCCTTGGGGCACACCAGAATGGTTAGTAATAGATTTTGAGTAGCAGTTACCAATACGAACAACTTGATACCTATCAGAAAGGTAATTCCTCAGCCAGGATAACAAAGAGGAATGAAACCCCATTAGGGAAAGTTTTTTAACCATAATGGAGTGCTGAACTCTATCAAAGGCTTTGGCGAAATCAGTAAAAATTACGTCAATTTGATTGCCTTTTTCCATTTCAGTTTTAATGAAGTGAGAGAACAGTGTTAGGTTTGTAGAAGTAGATTTACCACTGACAAAACCGTGTTGGAATTCAGAGATAGAGTTTTTAATTCTAGCATAAATGTGTTTTTTGACAATTGAAGCAAATAATTTAGGGATCAAGGGCAATTTTGATATCGGCCGATAGTTCGCTATATTTTGCCTAGAGCCAGACTTATGGATAGGGACTATAATGGATTCTTTCCAAATATTCAAAAGCTGCCCTGTCTTTAAAGATAAATTAAATAAAAGCGCTAATGGCTGGGCTAGCACAGCTCCGCAGTTTTTTAGAAATATTTGGGGGAATATTATCAGGACCAGTTCTTTTATTAATGTCTAGAGTGAGCAAATCTTGTAAGACATCATCATCAGAAAGAACTAATGAACCCATATCAATAATAGGGTTGTCATTATAATAAAAAGGGCAGTTCACGTCATCTCCGTCGTCTAATAAAAAATTCGATTGAAAATAATCAGCAAAAAGATTTGTGACGTCTGAAGTGCAGTTTTTTCGTTAAAAAACATATTTTTAAGGAAACCCTTCGTGTTCCTTTTTTTATTTAAGAAATTTCAAAAGTTCTTCGGATTTTCTCTAATATCAGACTCCAGCTTATTAAGGTGAGATTTGTAGAGCGATTCTTTAAGAGATGCGTATTCACTACGCGCCTGTAAATAGTTTTGACGAAAAGATATATTTATTTTACTTTTTTTGAACAATTTGTTCATACGGTTTTTTAATTTTGACAGACTTTTATGGAACCACTCCGGCTTAGAACTTTTCCTTATCTTTTTAATAGGAACAAAGCGAGTAAATCCTTGATTTATAATTTCGATAAAAAAGTCATAATTATCTGACAAGATATCACCAAAACCCAGACGCCAGTCCACACTCGATAAAAATGTAGATATCGCTGTGTAATCAGCTTTTTTAAATGCAAAAACAAAAGTATCTTCTTCTATGGCAGATGTATCATTAATAACTTATAAATATGAACAATCAATTTTTCCATTAATGATATCATATTTAAATAACATAGATAAAATTTTTACTCTAATTTCAACAGTTTTTAATTTTAAAAGATCAAAACGAGCATTATATGACGGATTTGGAAGGTTAAAATTACAATTTCGTAACGCAAACCACAAAAAGATTTCTGAACTCGTTCTAGGCGTAAAGTGTGACATGCATAGAAAGGGTTCCAAATCATGGACGCATATTTCAGTTTCGAACGAGCAAAGGAGGTATAAAGGATTTTTAAGGTATGAGGGTCAGTAAAGTTTGAGATAAAAGCGAGAAGAGAGTATACTTTGGGTATGATGTGGTTGAAGTGATTCACAAAATTAAATTTTGAGTCGAATATTACACCACGGTATTTCACCCCATTTACCCTTTTAAGCGGTGAATTTGCTAACGAATATGTAAAATGTTGGGGATAGTTAAGTTTGGCAAAAGTGGCAGTAGCATATTTATTTATATTCAGGAAGAGTTTATTTTTTAAGCACCAGCCATTAACCGAGTTTAAGTCTAATTGGAGTCTAAGAGAGTCTGTATTATTCTGTATTTTAAGGAACAATTTCAAATCGTCCGTAAAAAGCAGACACTTTGAACTATTAACAACAGTGGTAATGTCGTTTACGAACAAAGTAAACAACAATGGGCCAAGGATACTACCTTGAGGAACCCCCGACGATGCAATGAAAGGCAAAGACTTAGCACCTTTAACAATGACGAAGCAGGTCCTATTGCTTAAACAAGAGTGAAGCCATTTTAAAACACTAGAATGAAAACCTAGCCTGGCTAATTTCGTCACTAAAATAGAATGCGAAACTTAGTCGAAAGCTTTCGAAAAAATCAGTGTAAATTGTATTAACCTGTAACCCATCTCCAAAAGCTGAAATACAATATTCAGAAAATATTGTAAGGTTAGTAAGTGTTGACCTACAAGGAAGGAAACCATGTTGAAGAAGTGATATAAAATTTCATCCTGTGAAATTGTCGACTACACGTTAAAAATGAAACACTACAACTATGATGACTGAAATGTCAGTGATAGCTTGAAACCGGAATTTAAACATTATATTGTATTAACGGTTAAGAAAATGGTAAAAAAATGACAATAAAATCAGCATTTTTGACTATTTTACAATTACATCCGACGGAAAGCATTACTTGTGTCAGTGTTCAATTAAAAATGAAGATGAAGAAACAAATTGTGATGCTAAAATTAGTAGTTTTTGTGGAACGGATAAAAACGCTCCATCAAGAGTATCTAACCTAAAAATGCACCTTCAACGATTTCATCCATACATGAGTTATTTTTTTCGGTAAAAGTTTTATAAATCGGTTCAAAATCGATTGTTAAATATCTATTTGATCAATATGTTACATCAAAATACAAAGTTACAGGTCTGAATATTAGGGATTCTGGAGTAAACTGTCTTACCAGTCACTAAATTAAAATAAAAATGTTTTTTAATTATTTGGTCGGAGCTCCGATATTTTGAGGAGTCGAAGTCGAGATTTTTGGCCCGACTCCACAGCTCTGCTTGCAAGGATGGAAATGGGAAACTTGTGACAGATATCCAGAGTATCTAGACGTTATGGAGTGAACAATACTTATTTATTTATTTATTTAATTTAGTCAATGAACAGAGTTCGTACAGACTACGATCACAAAGAGAAATTTAAACTTAAACACTAAAACATATTATTTAACAAACCCTTCATAGCTTCCTTAGACATATCATAATCAACTAAGCATCTTGAAGATATATTATTAAAGTTAATTTGGGCCCTATACAAGGGCGAATTTCAGGCATAGGTAGATTTTCATAGGCCTAAATAAAATATGCTTGTATGGCGAAGTGTCCTACTAGGCACATTCAAATTAATTAATTTATTTATTTATTTCTATTTTAACTATCAACAATCGTTTAACAGTTTGAGTAATAACATATAAATTATAAAAAAAAATATGATATAAAACTAATAAAATGTAAACATAATTATATTAAATAATATTACACTTTTATAAATTCATTTTAAACAATTCTTAATAAATTTTGTTTAAAAGTTTGTCTATTCAGAGTGAGATCTATTTGAGCACTTATGGAATTGAACGCTAAGCACATATTATTAATAGGATCATTACGGCCATAGTTTGTCCTATGATACGGAATGTAAAAAAAATCTCTTTGCCTAAAATATCTCCCAGGCGCATATATTCTTAAAAGAGCGAGGAGTGGCGCGCAGTCTATATGTGACATAATTATATCGCGAACAAAAATAACAAGAAAAAATTTACGTCTGGAGGCTAAGGTATTAAGACCCAGAAGAGCACACCTAGATACGTACGTTGGCATAAAATTCCAATTTAATTTAAACATTATGTAATGAGTGAAACGTTTTTGTATTTTTTCCAATCGCAAAGAATCTACCTCGTAATATGGATCCCAGATCACACATCCATATTCCAAGATAGACCTTACTAAAGATAAAAATAACGTTCTAAGGGTATATGGATCCTTAAATTCCTTCGAATTACGCCTCAAAAAACCCATCATTGCATTAGCCTTAGTAATTATGCAATCGTAATGGTTGGAAAAAGAAATTTTTCTATCAAATAGAATTCCCAGATCAGATGTAGACTCGACACGTGAAAGACTACTATTTGCGATTAAGTAATTAAAAAAATTTGGTTCTTTTTTCATATAAAAAGACATAATATTGCATTTGGCAACATTTAAATAAAGTCTATTAGCTGAACACCATTTAATCATATTGTTTAAATCACTTTGAAGAAGTCGATGGTTGGAAGTTGAAGAAACCGAATTAAACAGTTTAACATCATCAGCATACATCAAACAGTTAGTATGCTGTAAAAAGTTTGGGAGATCGTTGATGAACAAGACAAACAATAGAGGTCCAAGGTGGCTTCCTTGGGGCACACCAGAATGGTTAGTAATAGATTTTGAGTAGCAGTTACCAATACGAACAACTTGATACCTATCAGAAAGGTAATTCCTCAGCCAGGATAACAAAGAGGAATGAAACCCCATTAGGGAAAGTTTTTTAACCATAATGGAGTGCTGAACTCTATCAAAGGCTTTGGCGAAATCAGTAAAAATTACGTCAATTTGATTGCCTTTTTCCATTTCAGTTTTAATGAAGTGAGAGAACAGTGTTAGGTTTGTAGAAGTAGATTTACCACTGACAAAACCGTGTTGGAATTCAGAGATAGAGTTTTTAATTCTAGCATAAATGTGTTTTTTGACAATTGAAGCAAATAATTTAGGGATCAAGGGCAATTTTGATATCGGCCGATAGTTCGCTATATTTTGCCTAGAGCCAGACTTATGGATAGGGACTATAATGGATTCTTTCCAAATATTCAAAAGCTGCCCTGTCTTTAAAGATAAATTAAATAAAAGCGCTAATGGCTGGGCTAGCACAGCTCCGCAGTTTTTTAGAAATATTTGGGGGAATATTATCAGGACCAGTTCTTTTATTAATGTCTAGAGTGAGCAAATCTTGTAAGACATCATCATCAGAAAGAACTAATGAACCCATATCAATAATAGGGTTGTCATTATAATAAAAAGGGCAGTTCACGTCATCTCCGTCGTCTAATAAAAAATTCGATTGAAAATAATCAGCAAAAAGATTTGTGACGTCTGAAGTGCAGTTTTTTCGTTAAAAAACATATTTTTAAGGAAACCCTTCGTGTTCCTTTTTTTATTTAAGAAATTTCAAAAGTTCTTCGGATTTTCTCTAATATCAGACTCCAGCTTATTAAGGTGAGATTTGTAGAGCGATTCTTTAAGAGATGCGTATTCACTACGCGCCTGTAAATAGTTTTGACGAAAAGATATATTTATTTTACTTTTTTTGAACAATTTGTTCATACGGTTTTTTAATTTTGACAGACTTTTATGGAACCACTCCGGCTTAGAACTTTTCCTTATCTTTTTAATAGGAACAAAGCGAGTAAATCCTTGATTTATAATTTCGATAAAAAAGTCATAATTATCTGACAAGATATCACCAAAACCCAGACGCCAGTCCACACTCGATAAAAATGTAGATATCGCTGTGTAATCAGTTTTTTTAAATGCAAAAACAAAAGTATCTTCTTCTATGGCAGATGTATCATTAATAACTTATAAATATGAACAATCAATTTTTCCATTAATGATATCATATTTAAATAACATAGATAAAATTTTTACTCTAATTTCAACAGTTTTTAATTTTAAAAGATCAAAACGAGCATTATATGACGGATTTGGAAGGTTAAAATTACAATTTCGTAACGCAAACCACAAAAAGATTTCTGAACTCGTTCTAGGCGTAAAGTGTGACATGCATAGAAAGGGTTCCAAATCATGGACGCATATTTCAGTTTCGAACGAGCAAAGGAGGTATAAAGGATTTTTAAGGTATGAGGGTCAGTAAAGTTTGAGATAAAAGCGAGAAGAGAGTATACTTTGGGTATGATGTGGTTGAAGTGATTCACAAAATTAAATTTTGAGTCGAATATTACACCACGGTATTTCACCCCATTTACCCTTTTAAGCGGTGAATTTGCTAACGAATATGTAAAATGTTGGGGATAGTTAAGTTTGGCAAAAGTGGCAGTAGCATATTTATTTATATTCAGGAAGAGTTTATTTTTTAAGCACCAGCCATTAACCGAGTTTAAGTCTAATTGGAGTCTAAGAGAGTCTGTATTATTCTGTATTTTAAGGAACAATTTCAAATCGTCCGTAAAAAGCAGACACTTTGAACTATTAACAACAGTGGTAATGTCGTTTACGAACAAAGTAAACAACAATGGGCCAAGGATACTACCTTGAGGAACCCCCGACGATGCAATGAAAGGCAAAGACTTAGCACCTTTAACAATGACGAAGCAGGTCCTATTGCTTAAACAAGAGTGAAGCCATTTTAAAACACTAGAATGAAAACCTAGCCTGGCTAATTTCGTCACTAAAATAGAATGCGAAACTTAGTCGAAAGCTTTCGAAAAAATCAGTGTAAATTGTATTAACCTGTAACCCATCTCCAAAAGCTGAAATACAATATTCAGAAAATATTGTAAGGTTAGTAAGTGTTGACCTACAAGGAAGGAAACCATGTTGAAGAAGTGATATAAAACTTTTGACCGCAAAAAATAGCTTGACTTTAACAAAACTCTCAAAAAGTTTTGAGATGCTTGAGAGTTTTGAGATAGGTCTATAGTGTTCTATGTTGTTTTTTTTCTGATTTGAATATGGGTGTTATGGATGAAATCTTCCAGTCAGAAATAAAATTGCCTGAGTAGAGACTTAGAGACTTATTAAAAATGACTAAAAGCGGTTTTATAAAATAAATACAACACTTAAGTAAAAGTGTAGCAGAAAAACCATCAACGTCAGATTTTGTTAACGCCTTCATTAAACCCTCCACAATATCTTTCTCAGACAGATTTAAGAAACCAAAAACCATGGAAGAGATACCATCATAATTTTCATCTATTGGGTTGCCACAAGTCGCTAAAAAGTTTGATTTAAAAAATTCTGCAAATAAATTTGCTGTTTCGTCAGCATTATTTGATTTATTGGCCCTTATTCTTGAACCCTCGCTCGCTCTCAAAACGACGTCGAAACAAAATTGTTATATTCTCAAAACTTTCAATTTCGACGTTGAGACCTGCAGTGATTGTTCATGTCAACTATTGAGCAAATCTCGTCAAATAAATGTTAACATTTTTGATCGTCGAAATGAGCTTCGACGACAATTCATTGGTTAAAGTGAGCTCTCGACGACGACATTTACTCGACGCGGATTCAAGAATAAGGGTGATTATTTTTAAAAAATATCGACGATGGAATATTTGATGTTTTCTTTTTTGAATTCAAATAAGTCCAGAAAGTTTTTGGATATGATTTGATATTAAATTCAAATTTCATTATATATTGACTATAAAGATATTTATCGCGAAAATTAAACTCCCTCATATAATGTCGTTATTTGTTAAAATGAATCGTATCATTTGACATGGCAAACTTTTTATAGAACTTATTTCTAGGGTTTTTATCTATATCTCTTGATCCGTATACGAGGAATACAGCTACTACACAAAATTGAAATTTTCGTTTTAAAAAAGTTAAATGAAGCATCGACTGAAAGGGTTTCGAGCTCGCTTTCCCAATCAATAGCTGCAATCAAATGATTAAGATGATCGAAGTTACAATTTCTTGAGCCAAAATTAAAACACTTAACATTTGTATTTTCATTGAAGCGAAAATTATAGAATTCTAAATTAATAGACAGCGGAATGTGATGCATGTTAAAAGAAGAGTTAGGGAATGCATGGACATTGATTTTAAAATTAATATTTTTATCAATATACACAAGATCTAAGTTTCTGTTAAGCTTATTTTTACACCAATTTATTTGTGATAAATCTAAATCGAATAAACCATCCACAACACATATCTCAAGATCACTATTAACATTAGAAGCTTTTAGACCTACATCTTTACTCTCAGAAGACCAGACTAGACTACTCACATTAAAATCGCCTAGCACACAAACATTTTTTTCGCCAATTACATAGTCACTAGATAACGAATATTTTTAATATGAGCTTCGAAAAATGATAACAAACTATTTGGAGGTATGTATGAAGCACAAACATATAGGATTTCAGCCGAACCACAAACAGCGACGTAATTTTGATCTAAAGATGAATCTACATTTGTTAAGTCCACACGGGTAGCACGAAGCTCCCGCTTTATTGCTATGATAACTCCTCCTCTACGTCTGCATCCAGTTTTAATAGTATTTTGATCTTAGCGAGAAACTTGATATATATTTTGATCAAAAAACTCTTCATCATAAAAATCATCGTTGAGCCACGTTTCAGTAAGAACAACAACATTCATTTCCAACTGGGCAGTTGCAGCAAAAATAGTATTTGTTTTAGTAGGCTACCGGATATATTTTGATAATAGACTTGAACAACATTGCTGACATTTAATTCATTTACACTCTGAGCTTCTTAATAGCGACGCTTAAAATAATTCCGCCGAAAACTGCTGAGCTGTTCAAGAACGGAGACGAAGTTCTATTAAAATGTATTCACGAGCTTTAGTGCAGAATATGGTCGGATGAATCCATTCCTAATAATTGGAATCTCAGTCTGCTCTGCCCAATCCACAAGAAAGGCGATTCCACTATTTGTGCCAATTACCGTGGCATAGGCTTTCTTACTATCGCTCTAAAATGTAGTTTTCGACTTAGGAAGTCTACCATCGACCACATCTTCACGCTACGATAAATCTTGGAGAAGACCGAATAAAAACAAATCGAAACCCACCATCTTTTTGTTGACAACAAAGCCGCCTTCGAGCCTCCCAATGAAGAATTTGGTATTCCTGCAAAACTAATCCGACTTTGCAGGATAACACGGAGCAACACCGGCAGATCAGTTCAAATTGGCAAGGTCCTCTCCCCACCATTTGTTACCAAACGAGATTTCAGACAAGGTGATTCCTTATTGTGCAATTTTTTCAACCTAATGAAGGAAAATATCATTCACGCTTCTGATCTGAGATTTAGTGGCACAATATTCTTTAAGAGTGCTATGCTGATTGCGTATACTGATGACATCGATATCATTGGCCATAATACGCGCGAAGTCAGTGCAGCATTCTCGAGATTAGAAGTGAGTCAAGTCGAATTTGTCTAGCAGTGAATGCAGATAAGACGAAATACTTGGTATCAACAAACAAACTGTGCCAGCGTCTTGAAATCCACGCTACAGTTGACACTACTTCTTTCGAGGTTGTGAAGGACTTTGTCCACCTCAGATTCAGCATTAACTCAACCAACGACATCAGCATTGAGATCAAATGAAGAATAACTCTTGTCAACAGGTGCTACTTTGGGCTCAGTAGGCAATTAAAAAAGCAGAACCCTTTATCGACGAAGGAAAATCGAGCTCTATATCTCACTCATCATGCCTGTCATATTTTATGCATCGCAAACCTGGGCGCTTTAGACGAAAAGACTTAAGGAGCCTTCGAGAGAAAGATCCTTCGCAATATATATGGTCAATGGCAAGTACTGAATACGGTGGAATGATGAGCTGTAAGAGCTATACGCTGACATCGATATAGTTAAGCGCATTAAAATCGAGTGTCTTCGCTGGCTAGTCCATGCTCAGCGCATGAAAAACGATGCTGCAGTAAAAAAAATATTCGATTTAGTTTCCAACGGCGGTCAACGCAGAAGAGCACGACCGCATCTTCGTTAGAAAGACCAAGTAGAGTACAACCTTACCAAAGAAGTAAAATCTATTCAACAAGATATCAAACATAAAAATACATGCATTTAAGATACAACCTTTTTTTACTTAAAATCGCGAGGTTTTTCCAAATTTAATAAAAAAAAAATAAATGTATCAAAAGGAGGCCTTCGGATGCTGCTTAGGGTTTACAAACCTCAGTAAGTTCCACACAGGCTTCTCTGTCTACAGCAGTTCTGAATGTAGTTATCTTTTTAATAATTCTCTTTTTAATGTATTGCTTTCGTTAAAGAGAAACCACTAGTCTTTCAGACAAATTCTAATTATAAAAAATTATATCTTAATGAATTCTTATGGAATTCTAAATTTGACACCTCGTTGAATAGATACGCACATTACCTTTGTTTTAATATCCATAAAGCTTAGTTTTGTTGAAAAACTAGAAAAACTGCAAGATTTTTAGGTAATTTTTCTATATTTGAAGGCCTATAAATTCTAAACTTCAACTTTAATTACAAATGATATTAGGTTAATTTTTTAAAATCCTTATTTTTTTGGGTGTTTCTGCCTAGTTGTTGTGTAAAAATCAGAAAAATTTAACAAACAGGTACTAAATCTGATTCACTATGCTGAAAACAAGAGCGCCCCAAACATGTATTCAACTGCGAAAAATGACTGCGCCCCTGAAGCAGTGTTTGTGTTTTGACAGATGTGGTTTGATCAAACTGGCGGAAAATCAACGGGGTCTAAATTGCATTTTTAAACCATTTTTAATAAGAAATATATACATTTCTAACACAAATAAGTTAAAAAAATATCGTTAGAAACTAAATAAAGCACTTTTTTTAAAAGAATTTAAACCGTATGGACATATTTACCTGTGGAACGAATGCGCATTGTTTTTAAGTTTTCGGGAACTATTACAATTCTTAACCGCACAACTCATATTGCATTTGTTTTAGTGGTTTTTTTTCTTTAATTTTGTTGCTTTTTAAGCAGTGAAAAATGCTTAAAATTAAATTATTTTCAACTATTTTGCTGAGGAGTCTTCCAATCAGATGCCAGGGTTCTCAAAAATGTCAAAAAACACACACTTTCTCGCTCGCACAATTTACGAATGGTGCGACAGTTCACGTACAGTGTATGTGTAAGCAACAGCATTTCCTTATATTTTACTTCTTTGAACCTTACGAATCTTGGAATTTGCAGCTGGCACTAGCAAGCGAGAGACAGAAATGGCTGGCGCACGTTTTTAGATGAGACATAAGGTTGTAGCACCAACGAAGTTAGTAAATAAGTAAGTAAGAACTGATAATCTTCTTGCTTCGTAAAGGAATAGGTGAAACACACACATGTAAGCAAAAGTGTTTTTTTTTTTATAAACAGAACAATCTAGTTTTGACTCTCTACATAGATGCATGTTGAACTTAGATTTCCTGAGCTTAAATCTTAAAATTGCTTTAATTATGGTTCTATAAACCAACAATCCAAGCAACAAAAAATGTTTTCATCATGTGCCATTTCACGTGCACTTAAAATTAGATTTTGAAGAAACACACAATCATTTTTAACCATTATCAATATATCTGTGGTCACAAGGAATAATGACTAAACTCAAAATATCGTAAAAAAGCGATATGGAATTTACTTTATTGCCAATTTTTGGAAGTATGCAAATGTCCATTTTTGGCCCAGAATTGATCATTACTTATGTATGCATGTATTTTGTTTGTAACGGTTCATATATTTCAAAAAAATGGGTCGTAGTTCGTGCAATTAAAATATCGTTTTTTACGATACTTTGAGTTTAGTCGTTATTCCTTGTGACCACAGATATATCTTTAATATTGTATCAAATTTCAAATGTAATTATAACAAGTGTCCGGCCGAAACCGAAACCGAATATTCGGCCATTTTATAATATTCGGCCAAAATCAAAACCGAAACTGGTTATTAATATGAAAATTTAAGTTTTTACAAATGATTTTTTTTTTATTAAAAGGAAACAAAAGTACTTCTAGTACAAAACAAGTATTATTTGAATATTGAAGTTTAAAATAATTAATTGAAGTTTACTTTAATAATAAATGAGATAATTTTTTATTTTATTTTTTATTACATACTTCCGTACACTACTATTCCGTACACTACCTACAATGTATATTTTTTTAGAACTACAAAGCATAGTGTTTCTGTTTTTTTTTTAAGATTTAGTTTTATAAAAACAGAAATATGTATTTCGTTTTATTTTCCCAGCGGTTAAAATAGGCCAGAAACAACACATTCCCTCAAGCCTGAGCGGCAATGGTAAGGCCTGAGTATTCAACACACCATTTGATTTCCTTTTTTTATTAAGATGCCATACTTACGTAACACCTGCTATCGTATAGTGTACACTCAGGCCTGAATATCCCCAAGAATATTCCTCCGAAAATTCAGGCCTCAGGGAACGCTAAAAAATCAGGCCTTCTATCAGATATTGAATACTCTGGAGTTAATATTTAAATAAAAAAGCAGGTTATATATATAATATAATATCATCTTTTATTGTATATACATATATAAATTAATATAATATGTATACAATATTTTTTCCATTTAAATATTTGTCATGAAAATATTACAAATAATCTTTCCAACGTTCCCCCTTTTTTAACTTTTCAGAATGAAAAATTACGCGTCGACTACTTCGCATTCTTAGATTTTTATTTTTTAGATTTTAGAAAGTTATTTGTTGGCATTACGACTTCGCTTTTAATCTCAACCGTCGTCGAAATAAATTCAGTCCCGGGCTAACTGAAAGCACTCATAATCGTTTGACAGCATTGCACCTTCGCTTCTAAACTCAGGCGCATCTTTTGGTCTGAGATTAAAATAAAACAAAATTTTTACAGATTGGACAATTTCACGGAAATTTTCAGAAAGCTTGAATGGAAATGCTTATTCTAAAATCAGTAATGATATCATTCCTGAACTTTAAAGCAAAATAGATCTTATTTCACACCAGATTTCATTAGAGATTGCAATTGTTGACCGCTGGGTTCCTTTATTCCACACACACAGAATTCGTGTGGAGGTTTAATTATCAATTTCTTGTTTCAGTAGTTATAAAACGTATAAATCTATAATATTAATTGCAATAGAGATGATAAAATCGAAAATGATAGCATCGAACGCATTAAGTTAACCAAAATGTTTTGCGTTAACACGATAAATCAAATTACACAGTAGCACATTTTCCAACTTCAAAATCTTGAACCAATTAAGACCCTCAAAATCTGAAAGCTTATGATGGTGGAAGAAAAACCCCAGCTGGTTTTTGAATTATTAGCTAAGGTTTTTTTTTAATTCATTTTTGAAGTTTTCGACTGGGGGGTGGATTTTAGTACAGTTTTCAAAAAACATGTACTGATTCTTAAGTCTATATCTCGTGAACTATGCGAAATATTGCTTGTCTCTCTTCGGCAAATTTTTAGCTCTTAATCAGTTCTAAAAATTTTATCTTGAGATAAAATCAAAAAAACAACAACATCTTACTCAAAACAACAAAACTGTCAAAAATCATAAAATTTCGTCATATTTTTCTAGGTTTTTCACACTTATTTCAGAAATTGCTACGAACTCCACCAGACAATATATGACAAAAGTTTATTGAAAGAGTTTTTTATTGAAGACATGTCGCAGCGACATATGCACCGTGTAAACACCGTCCACATGACGCAGAGAAATCTGTACCATGTAAACACAGTCCGTTTGAATGATTGTTTGATACAAAATAACGGCGTATTTCAAATGTCAAAAAATTTTTATTGTTTTGATTGCACGTTTATATTCCGGCATACATTGCAGAAAGAAAAAGTTGAAATGGAAAAGTGTTGGAAGCTGAACTTGTTTTGCTACGTTTGTGGAATTTATTTGCCCAAACGTTCAATGAAAACGCAAAAAAACAAATTTTACTGCTGAATTTAGAAATGGGTACCTCTTATATTATTCCGACCAGTTGGACTTATTCGATTGTTCGTGGACACCAGATGCAGTATGCAGACGTTGTTATTGTTACATATTCAGCTGGATAAACAGAAAACCAAGCCCACTGCTTTATGGAACACCAGTGATATGGACGGACCCAAAGGGACACGATGAAAACACATGCTACGGATGCCTAAATTTTAAAAGTGGAATGAATCGAAAAAAAATTTCGAAGGTAGTGTACATTCCTGGTCCTTATACTTCTCTCCCGCAAGAACATTCTGAAGCAAACCCACCACCAAGACCACCGAGTCCAGATAGAGCAACTGTATGGACTGCGGAAATGTTTGACAATGTGCTGGCTGATCAACCGTTCGAGCCCGAAGAAACAATCAACAAGCCTGAGCTCGTAACACAATGCGAAATGAACTATGTTGTCGCCAAGTTAGGTTTGTCAAAGCGTAAATCAGAATTTTTGTCCGCATTTCTTAAACGAAAAAAGCTAACGGACGTTGATGTTAACAACTCGATACACCGTAGCCGTCAAGCGGAATTTCAAAAGTTTTACAGTGTTAACGACGAAAACTCTTACACCTACTGCAACAACATAAAAGGATTAGCCAATGAAATGGGATAAGAATATATCGCTGAAGACTGGCGACTGTTCATCGATAGCTCAGTCACTAGCTTAAAAGCAGTGTTACTGCATAAAACGAACCTGAAGCCCTCAATACCTTTAGCATTTAGCACAGACTTAAAGGAATGCTATGCAACAATGAAAATTTTGCTAAGAGACCTTAAATACGCAGATCATTTATGGAAAATCTGTTGCGACCTTAAGGTTGTCAATATTTTGCAAGGCATAAAGGGTGGATGGCCAAAGTATTATTGCTTTCTGTGCCGTTGGGACACACGAGCAAAAGTCGATCACTACTCGCACACGTGGGAAAAACGAAAGTCGGGAGTGAAAGATCCCACTTTAGACATGACAGCAGAGCCACTAATAAAAAATGTAAGTGACATATTGTTGCCACCGCTGCATATTAAGTTGGGCATAACGAAGAAGTTTATAGAGACGGTAACAAAAAATATGGACAACGTATTTCACTGCCTTAAGAAAATTTTTCCAAGACTCAGTGATCAAAAAATTAAAGCCGGTAATGTACTTCTTAACTAATCTCTTCAAATTTGTATTTATTTTTTGTGCATTTTTTTGTTTGCTTTAAACAGGCGTACTTAATGGACCAGACATTCGAAAGTTGCTAAAAAGTGAAGATTTCAATATTGTTTTGCACGGAAACGACTTAACTGCTTGGGACGCACTTAAGGCAGTTATAGAAAGAGTCTTAGGAAAAAATCGAGACGACGAATGGAAAGTTTTACTAAAAAATATGCTTAAGTCATTCCAAGCAATCGGTGTGTCTATGACATTAAAACTTCACTTTTTAAATAACCATTTGGAAGAGTTCGAAAAACAATTGCCAACAGAATCTGATGAGCAAGGTGAGCGCTTCCACCATTTCTTATTTTTCATTCCTTATGTTCAAAAACATCAATTTTTCTAAGCTTCTATTTTAAAATATTAGAAGTGTCCTTATATTTTCCATCATCAACAATAAAAATCTATGACAGTAAGATGTTGTTGTTTTTTTGATTTTATCTCAAGGTAAAATTTTTAGAACTGATTAAGAGCTAAAAATTTGCCGAAGAGAGACAAGCAATATTTCGCAAGCATAGCATTTTTAATTTCGATAAACATACAATTTAAAGTGATTTCTTGGTCCTTTATTGAATTTTCGATGACTTTGTGGGGCTATAACTATGTGAAGTAGTCATCAAATGAAATCGGTTTGTTAAGAAGAGTTGTTTGTTTAGCTTTTGGTATCTTTTTGTCATATATTGTGGAGTTCGTAGCAATTTCTGAAATAAGTGTGAAAAACCATAGAAAAATATGACGAAATTTTATGATTTTTGACAGTTTTGTTGTTTTGAGTAAGATGTTGTTGTTTTTTTGATTTTATCTCAAGGTAAAATTTTTAGAACTGATTAAGAGCTAAAAATTTGCCGAAGAGAGACAAGCAATATTTCGCATAGTTCACGAGATATAGACTTAAGAATCAGTACATGTTTTTTGAAAATTGTACTAAAATCCACCCCCCAGTCGAAAACTTCAAAAATGAATTAAAAAAAAACCTTAGCTAATAATTCAAAAACCAGTTGGGGTTTTTCTTCCACCATCATAAGCTTTCAGATTTTGGGGGTCTCAGTTGGTTCAAGATTTTAGTGCTGCATAGTGTGTAAATATTGTTAATAAACCAAACTTGTATATTTTTATTAAATGACTGATACAAAAAATTTTGAAATAATTCAAGAATAGCGACTATTTTTTTTAATATTTTTTGTTTCATTATACGGATTTTAACCTCCCAAATCCAAATCCAAATTTCAGGACGCTGGCAATTGGTTTAGAAGTTATAGATAGGCCTCCAAAGTTGCAAAAATGGGCTAAAAATTTTTAGTGTTCCGAGTTATGGGTATCAAAAGAAAAGTAATGCGAGTAACTATTCAACGACGTAACAAACATGAAAATTAATTTATAAATTTTTAAGATACACCTATTATTATATATACAATTTGTCTGGAAAATTAGTGGTTTCCCTTTCACGAAAGCACTACATTAAAAATGTTTATATCTTTAAAAGTTATGCATAGATTTTCATATTTAAATAGGTACCTTGTTGAATAAGTACTTAAATTACCTTTCTTATGATAACCATAGAGTGTAGTTTTGTTAAAAAATTTAAAAAAATAGCTACATTTGTAGTCCATTTTTTCCAACTTTGAAGGCCTATTACTGCTAAACCATTTCTGAGCGGCCTGCAATTTTTTCAGATTTGAAGTTAGAAGGCCAAAATCAAAATTAAAATTCGAGTTGTTGCTATTCTTTAAATGATCCGAAATTTTTACCAAAAGTTTCGGCTAGTTTCGGTTATTCGGCCATATTGAGGCCGAAACCTGGTTTCGGCTATTCGGCCATATTTTTCCGAATAACTTTCGATAGCCGAAACTAGCCGAAACTGCCAAAAAGGGCCGTAACCGAAACCGAAACCGAATATTCGGTCGGACACTAATTATAACATTTAATAAAAATGCTGGTCAAAAATAAAGCTTACACTTATTTTTCACCACAGCTTATTCAAATTAGCTAAATTATTTATTGTTCCAAGAAAACACGATGCATACTTAACTTTAACATTACTTTACGCGATTTTTGCTGTAAGTTTTTCCTACAACATTATTTTAAGCATATTTAACTTTTTTTTTGCCTGTGCGAAAAAAGCAATTTACTCCGCGCATTTTTACAAACTGCGTCAACATAACTTTTTATTATCTTTCAAAATCTCATTTGAATAATTAACAATGACTGTCAATTTGTGGAGCGAATTTGCTTGCGGTATTCTTACCTGCTTGACCTGATGCTAGGACGTTATATTGGCCCCCAGGTTCAAAGTTGAGGTTGGAAAAGATAAAAACCACATGACCGCAAGGAAGAACATGATGAAAACTTTGCCACAATGATGAAATTATACTAAAAAGTTGCTTGAACTTTTCATGCGTATCGTGCTATTTCACATTTTTCTTTCATCATAACACAGATTTTGTCTCAATTAGTTTTGGGGCTTCCTACATTTTGTTTGGTTTGTGTGTGTGTTTATAAGGAACTACATTAAAAAGCTGCTGTTTAAACATTTTATGTATATTACTGTAATCAGCGATAAATATGCAAACATTAAAGCCAGTTGTTGACAAACAAGTTTAAGGCGTTATTTTATAATGTCTTATTTAATATATATAAAGCTGGCAGGACAATTAAGCTATCGAAATGAGTTGATCCTAAAGCTTTTACCTAAGTTATGCTCTTTTTATGGGAATAAATATACCTAGTTGAAATTGTAGAAATAGTCTAGAAAATTTAGGTATATATACATGTTGGCAGATAAGTAAATGTGACGCCCATCAACAGTAAAAGTATCAAAATTTATACGCTATTTTAATATTTCATCTTTCATTTAAGCACACAAAAAAATTGTGTATTTCAATGTGTCAATTCATTCTTTCTTTATACGTACAAGCCATTTCAAGTTGATGTGTCAGTGTATTGTTATGCAATGAAAAAATCCGAATATCGTGCAATAATACAATTCTTTGTTTTGATAGGTTTATCAGCAAAAAAAAAAATGCATACAAAGATGGTGAAAGTATTAATGAAATCTGCTCCTTCATTATCAACTGCACATAGATCGATTTCCAAATTTTAACGTGATCGTACAAGCGTTGAAGACGAACCACGTAGTAAACGTTCAAAAAGTGCAACAACAGCAAAATCATTGAGCAAGTGTATGATATTGTTTGTGAGGATCGAAGTTTGACTAAGCATGTAATTGATGATGCTATGGGCATCACAGACTAAAAAATATTTCATATTTTACTTGAAGAGTTCTATATGGAAAATCTGTTCGGAAAGTTAATGACACATTCGTTAACAATTTAATAAAAACTGAATCAAAACAATTTCTCAGCTTAATTTTTAACTTTTTATTGTGAAAATGTTGGTTATGAAAAATTAAGGTGACTCCATAAATTATGATTATCTAAGTGGACTTTCGGATTTTTCCGATTTTTCCGATTTTTTGAGTTTTTGTGTGAGAGCACCTAAGAGGGGGAAGATAGGGGGTAGGAATGTTTGGAAAAAGTGTTGGGGGTAAAAAATAATTAGCTGCTTATACATTTTTTTTTTTTAGACTGAACCAACGCACACTGGAGCTCGTCTATACAAGATTGAGCTCAAAACTCAATTTTTAATATTTGTTTGTTTGTATTTTTAATTTATACTAAAGCAATCCTTATAAAGTCCAGCATAAAAAAAAATAATAGAGCGTCCCTGGCTGCTGTCAGCTGCTGAGGTATTTTGTTTATAACATAACAGTTTTTTCTTGTATAAGTTTATAGGCTTCCAAAATATGACAAATAATATTCGGCAGTGTACATTTTTTATAATGAATTTTTTAAATTAAGTTTTTTAACTGACGCAGAGTTCTATTTCTGAAATTTTTTTTTTATACAAAGAGAAGGCATTGTACAGTAGTAAATAAAAGAGATCAGCAATAGAACTTTGCGCCAGTTTCAAAAAATTAATTTTTTTTGCGTATGTGGAGGCAGCTTTATTTTATGTTATTCTTACTTATTCCTCCTTTTAGTGCTGCCAATAATATATTTTCCCTACGTTTCATTAGAAATTGTCACATAAATCTAATGTTGCGCATTTTATTACAAAAAATGTAATAAAGTGCAATTTTTTTACCATAAATAAATAGAAGAGGATTCGAATTCCCCAGAAATGTTTGATTTATTTTACATTAATATGTCCTTGTTTCAGATGAATTCGTTTCCATTAAAAATCAAGACCAATGTAAGAGTTTATTCAAAAGTCATCAGAAAGCAATGCAAAAAAAGTTAATAAATGTAGAACTATATATTGCGAGCCAAACTAACTGCTCGGATTCTAAGAGCAGTGAGCTGAAAATAGCATTGCGTAATTGTAATAAGAAGTTTAAAAATTTAGCAGTCACAAGACCAAATTCTATGAATCTCGGAACAAATGGTTACAATATGTTTCTAAATTTAATTTATACCAGATGCCTAAAGAAGGAAGGAAGGAAGGAAGGACATTTTGAAAACTTATGCTTCTTTGATGACGTTAATATGTATAGGAGGTATACGGACTTCTTAGACGATTTTGCCAAATTTCAAACTTAGAGTTAATTTTAAAATTCTAAACATATGCCCGAAATTTTAAGACATTTTAAGTAATTTTAATAGCATTTTAAGAGATTTTATCGTTTTCATAAAATCACTTTGTATGGGAGGTCACCGTAGTTTTCATCCGATTTTTAAAAATTTTAAATATATGGTATAAATTTGACTCCAAAGCTTATGTGTAAAATTCCAAGTAATTTATTTTAATTATGAGCGAGGTATGCGTGGTTTTCATTCGATTTTGACAAATTTAAAATATGTATTTCAAATATTTGACCCAGAAATTTATGTGCCAAATTCGAAGTTATTGTTTTAACTTTTGTGGCATTGAAGAGAATTTACCGTTTTGATAAAATCGCTTTGTATGGGAGGAAGTCGGGGCTTATTTGATTTAAGCAAATTTTAAAGATGTATATGGTGAATATTTTACTCCAAAACCTTAAGTGCAATATTTCAAGTAATTTTTAAAAAATTTTTGTGGCACTTCAACCCGCCGTTAGTGTGGTGGAAAAAAGTCACGCCATTAGTGTGGTGGGGTATGACATAACCCAAAAGTAAAAGTCGTATAAATATTGTACTACAAAAAAAAATTTTATCAAAAAAGTTCAGATCGCTTCTGATTTCTTGATTGAATTACTATTAAAAAATTATATATTTAGTGCGTTGCAATTTAAACAAAAAAATAGTTTTATTGAAATCTACACATACTGCTTACAAGATATGGAAGGAAATAAGGTCTCTGGGGTATGTCATACCCCATTACACTAACGGCGGATTTTGGTGATTGTAGTGAGCAGTCGAAACTCAGAAAAACTGCAGAGCTTTGTCATGCTTATTCCTTTGAAGAATTAACATACGCAGCGCAAATACCGTGAACGCTTCAGCCGAAAAACTTCGAGGCAGGCTTACCTTGAAGATGTATTTCAACGTGTACTAGTTTCTTCGGATCCGTCAATAACAAGTTTGGTTCGGAACCAACTAAAATAAAATATTTTGATCTGGAAGTCAGAGACATGCTTTTGGAAGAGGACTTGTCATATACAGAAACTATTTTTGATGCTTCTGAAGACGAGGTGCATTAGTTTTTTACTAAAATTAAAAAACAAGAATCATTATTAAAAATAAAAACATCAAATGCAACTGCATTTAAAAATATAAACTTAAAAGTGTTTTTGTTCACAGGGCGCGTGTTGTGGGCGAATTGAAAGTTTTAATCATAAAGCTTTGTTGATTTTATTTATTACAAATAGGTCTCTTCGTTGAAAATGAAAATAAATAAACTAATTTATTAAATTCTTTTCCCAACGCGTCGAGACGTTTCGGTAGTTTATCTCTACTTTTCTCAGGGGAGTGAGTTTTGTGATTATTTGATGTTAACCGTTTCGGAACGACAGGGATGTTTTTATCCCAGAAAAATTTTAAAAATCATATCTCTGAAAATTCTCACACGATTTGGTTGAAAACCGTCCCAAATCATTATTTATATTCTTCTCTACAAAAAATTTAGTATAGCTGTCAATATAACACATCAAGCTTATGTCAAAAGTCACAAATCAGTTCGCGCGATTTGAGTTGCTAATAAGACCATCGACAAAAGCTCAAAAAACAAGTGTTTTAATTGTGGAAAAAAGTGTCATTTAGTAAAGTTTTACTCAAACAGTTGTTATTTCATAGAAAATATAATCGAAAACCAATAAAAAGATATTTTTCTGAATTTGCGGCTAAGGTAAGTTTCGTGGGATAAAATCATCCCAAAACTGTTTATTTGTGGGACGTTAACATTCCAACCGTACTCATTCACATTATTTTTCTTAGAAAGATATGGACGGAAAACGTAAACTGGCGACTCCAGATTTTCTTAATAATTCAAGCAATGACGAGGATGATCCATTTGCTGCTAGTGATTCTTCTTATAGTCCCAGTCAGGAAGGCAGTAGTGCTTTAGAAGAGGAACAAGACACGGATCATAGTAATGAAGGAATGGAAATTGTTGATGCGAATGAAACTGCAAATGATATTTCCGATGACTCTGACGAAGAAATATTTGAAGTGGAACGTCTGGATGAAGAAATTGTTTCTGATTGGCCAAACAATGTTATAATTTGGTCAAACCCCCTACCAACATTCAAACCACGATTTACAGTTAGTGAAGATCGCACCGTTAGCCATGGAGGAATACCTCGAGGATTGAAGCCTGTGGAAATATTTTTCAAGCTGCTGCCTAGAAGTTTTGTTCATCACATTGTTCATTCTACTAATGAAAGGATTGATATTTTCAATAGCAGCCATCCTAAAAACAAACGTGCTAAAACCGATTTCGGCGAAATACTTATATTGCTTGGATGTACCTTTGTTATGTCATATAATCGAGTGCCATCTTTGAAGGACTATATTCCAACCTGATCCAAAACCAAAAACTTATTTCGTTGATGATTTGGTAGATTGTCTAAAAAAAAACTTTCAAAAATATAGATCACACTCTCCGTTCCAAAGCATTGATGAATCTATGACAAAATTTCTAGGCCGCTCTACGTTGAAGCAGTATATGCCACTAAAACCTGTAAAGAGAGGCATAAAACTATGGATGCGATGCGACAGTTTGACAGGCTATACGTACGATTTTAATATATATTCCGGAAAAGAAGACCATTCCTATCAATCATCCACATTAGGCGAACGCGTTGTCATGAAATTGTCAGCGACTATCAGACACCCTGACACAACGTTGTGCTTTGATCGCTTTTTCACGTCAGCAAAATTAATTAATAATATACCGTTTCCAGCCTTAGGTACTTGTATATCTAACAGAAAAAATTTACCAACTTTTACTGAGAAACTAAGCAGAGGAGAATATGTCTTCAAGAGCAATTCGTCTGGTACTTTGGCAGTGGTTTGGCAAGACACAAAACAGGTTATGCTGCTTAGCAACTGCCATAAAGCTTCAGTGGACACTGTTACAAGAAAACAGAAGGATGGCAAAAAAATAGATATAACATGTCCGCATATTGTAAAAACGTACAGAAATCTAATGGGTGGCGTAGATTTGGCGGACAAAATGAGTACGTTGTATGAACTTGACCGGAATTCAACGAAATGGTGGCGAAAAGTTTTCTTTATATGATGACATGCGCTGTCAATGCATGGATAATCCATGCGGAAAAAAATCATCCACGGCAAAAAAGAGAACCATTTTTGGGATTTTTAGTGGAGCTTTCCGAATCTCTCATTGACGAAGGAAGCAAGCAAGCGAAAATACGACGCAAAGTTCGAACAGGACCCCTCAGCACTATGAAAAAACGTATGAAACAAAATCTGGGCGACCATTTACCAACACGAACAAACAAGCGACAACGGTGCGTAAATTGTACTAAAAACGGAAAAGAAAGTCGCACAAATCAGCTTTGCATTGCCTGAAACTTGGCGTTTTGTAAAAAATGTTTCACACCTTGCCATAGAAACTAGTTAAAATAATTTTATGCTACAATAAATATTATAAAAGAATAAAATAAATTGAAATAAAGTAAAATATATTCTGATTTTATTATTCAAATTTTGCTTTTCAGGTGTGTTTGGGATGTTTTTGTCCCAGGATGATATCTCCTTTTCGGAACGTCCTAAAAATATATTATGAAATTACTATTCTTAAAACAACATTAGGAGACTATATCTAAACTCTTTTTTAAGATTGATGGCCACAAAAGTTCTCGTCCCGAAACGGTTAACCTGGTCACTAGTAGGCTAAAACACGGCTATAAACTGGTTAATTCATATTGAATATAATAAAACTCGATCGGTGTAAGTTATTATAAAAAATAGTTTCTAATGGGTTAAGTCATGGTGACTAATAGGTTTAGTATAGGTTACGAATGATTAATGATTAATTTTTTTTTTAATTTGCGTAATAAAAATATAATCAATTAAGTTTTGCTTAAGACTTAATAACAAAAAATTTGGTCACTAATGGGTTAAAACTTGGTCTTCAATGGGTTAAGTCATCAAATATTTGTTGCAAAAGTAGAGATCAAGCGAGTTTAATGAAAAGAAAGTGATTTCAGAGTTTTGAGCATCTGCTTATATGGGGCAGACCCAGTGTGCAACGCTCAGGGGATGCCCCGTATAAATGTGTCAGCATTGTGTTGAGTCGAAAGATAGGTGATAGTTAGTTGAAGGGTGGATAGAGAGAGTAGTGTCGGTGAAGATTTGTGTTAAATTTGCACAGCTCAAAACTGCCGGGAAACACGCCCGCAGGGAGACTATTCCACAACTTTACCGTGCGACTAAAAACGATTTATCTCGGTTATGCGAGGTTCTACTGGAAATCAAGGCAATGGTAAAGGAGTGGATTTGGGAAAGACACGACCTGGTGGCGTCAGACCATGTATCTCCCTTGAACACCTCCCATGGCAACCAACATTGCGTCGATACCCAAGAGAGTGTAGAGAGAATGAAATACTTTCATCCTCTATCAAATATATCGTACGACGTTTAATTTTATCTAGAAGCTCCAAATAAGTTATTGAAGCCCCTGCACAAATGTGCAAATTGTACTCCATTTTCGGCCTAATATATGAGGTGTAGATTATGCAAAGATCAGCTGAAGTGAAATATTTCTTGCACCGTTTTAAAAAAAATAGGCACTTGTCCGCTTCTTTCAACACATCGAAAATATGATCATTCCAACGAAGATCAGATTCGATCGATATGCTCAGATCGTCAAGAGCGGCTAATTCCACAAAATCCACATCATTCATAATGAGAGGAGCTGCTAACCCATACGCTTGTGGGTTAACATAAAGCGGTGGCTCTTGCTTGCATTGAACTCTACTCTATTAGCAAGAGTGTTTCTTTCATATTTTGCTTCTTTATCTCAATCTCCATAGAGCTTGGACGTTTTTTAAATTATTATTAATTACAAATGCTTCTGTCTTCCGCAATCGAATGTATTGGGTTATGCGTCAACGACAGAAGGTCGTTGATATAAGCCAGAAATAAGGTTGCGATAGGACTGAACCCTGTTGTACTCCTGCGGTGATCGAGTGCTTCTCGGATGAAATACCGCCAACTACTACCCGAATCTTTCTGTTCTTGAAGAAACACGCGATCCATACAACAAAATTACTACCAAAACCATATGCAACGACTTTTGAGACGAGTGCTTTATGCCACACTCGTTAAAATGCTTTTGAAATATCCAAAGCAACAACCCTACTCTCGCCGCAAAAGTGAACACGCATTTATTCCATTCTTCGGTTAAGAACGCCCTACGGAAACCATATTGACGTTCACTGAGCAGTTGGTTGTGCTCCAGATAGTTCACAACGTTGAAGTTTATTACGCTCTCCATAACTTTGGAAAGCGTAGAGCATATTGCAATGGGTTAGCAGTTTGCAGGCTTCGTTGCATCGCCATTTTGAGATACCGGCTGGACATTTGCCACCTTCTAAAAAGATGGAAATACCACTGTTCTGTAGGAGATGTGGAAAAGGTTGCGCAAAAGGCTGAGCCAGCAAAGAAGAACACATTTTAAGCACAATTGGCGTTATGCCGTCAGGAGTAGAGGCTTTGTTTACATTGAGACTTGAAAGGACCCTTTTACCTGCTCTCGTTCGAAAGTATATCTCTTGAATTGCAGAAGATCTACCCTCAACAAAGGGCAGTGGCTGATTGATATCCGCGAGAGTGGAATTTTGTGCAAACAATCTAGCCAATTGGTTTGCTTTATCAGCCAAGTCAGTGAAGATTTGGTCATCTTTTAAAAGAGTTGTAATCGATGACGATGTCTGATTCTTACTCTTTTAACAAATGCTCAATAATGTTGCTCCCTTTGGGCTAGAGAAGAATCTGCGAGCTTCGTGCAGAAACTTTTCGCATTTTAAAATTGCATTACAGCGATTCCTTGCCTCGATGCGAAGTCTTTTAGTATCAGTATTCTTGTTAGAGCGCCAATTCTCAAAGGATTCCTCTTTGGACCTGACTGCAATCCTGTAAATATCATTAAATGATGAGTGATCTTTTGGTTTGATGTTTCTCATCTTATTGGGAAGGAAAGACTGAAAACCCAATAAAAGAATTTTTTGAGCCGCGGCAATCACATTTCTATCTGCAAAACATTATTTCAAACTGAAGTTGCGATAAAATTTATTTAACATAGTCCAATTTGCCTTTCCATAAAACCATGCAGTCCTCTTCGGGGCTTAAAGGTGCAGATTAGAAAATGGAAACACAGCGGAGATGGTACAATGGTCCGAGCTACCAAGAGGTGCTTTGAAACTCACATCATATTTTTCATGATGCGAAATCTGAAAAAAAGGTCAAGGATATTATGGCTTTGCATATCACTTTGAGAGAAAAAAATGGGTTCCTTTACTAGTTCAATCAATTGGTTCGATTCAGCAAATAGCTCATTTTATTGCCCAAAAGGTGTCAATGGGCCCGAGTGACGTAACCAAGCCGGGTTGTGGACATTGAAATCGCCTGCTACAACGATATCACTATCAGGACACAACCCTGAAATGTGCGTAATCAAATCAGAGAGGGAGTCCAGCTTGTTAAAAGTGGGCCCCCTCCACAGATTCTGACTTCTATAAATAAAACAAAAATGTAGCAAGTTCGAGCGAAGCCAAAGCCTATCCCACATTAAGCCAAACTCTGAATCGGTCACGTTAAGACTCCTCTCACGCTGGTATGCTACATCCGTTCTTGTAAAAAGGCAGATGCCCCTTTGCAAAGAAAACAATGGCAGTAAGCGATATCCAGATACATGAAAATCCAGTGAATCTGCATCGTCGGCCACCTGGGTTTCGCCTAGTGCCATTATTTGAGGCCTATGAAGAGTACAATGCACATATATCGAGAAAAAAAATCGCTCTCAGACCACGAATATTGCAAAAATCTATGCGAAAATGACACAATTCCGCACCATGAAAACATCAAAAAAATAAGGACAGCTGCAAGATAACTGCACAACATGAGCAATACAAAAAGTACTGATGCAAGCATTGGCGTCGGAAGCGGGGGAAAAGGGGGCAGTTGCCCCCCACTTTTTTAGCTAGATAAACAATTTAAAAAGAAAACTTCAAAAGTTATTCAAAATGTCAGTTTTTTTTACAACGATAATATTTTTGTATTAGATATTTTCCTCTTCTTCTGTGTTTGCAAAAAGATAGAACAAAATGTAGAGTTTCTACTGCAAACCCACCACATCAGTTTAAAAGCACCCTTAAGTATGTAGCTTAATACTGTAATATTGTAATCGAAGCCTTCAATGGAAAAGTGCCTTCTGAACAAAATCTAAAAACAAAACTAGATCTTTATGCAGATGACTTTGATGTGAGCGACCTCCACGCGCAACTTAAATTGCTGAAGCAATTGCCTGGCCAAACACCTTCAAATTGTAGTGGCATTGTATCCCAATTTGCAAAAAATTCGGATACTGTAAAAAAACTATTAAATGAAGTTGAAAAACTTATTGCTTTGCTTTTGACTGTGCCTGCATCAGCAGCTTCATCTGAGCGTTTTTTAGTGCACTAAGACGACTTAAAACGTATCTTCGAGCAACTATGACACAGAAACGACTCACTCATGCGACACTTATACACATTCACAAGGATAAAACCGAAGAATTGAATTCGATGGAGGTGGTGAAAGAGTTTGTTTCTCGCAAGGGCAGAAAGAAACATTTTGGCATAATTTAAATTGATATATTTTTTGTACCTTATTGCATTTAAACCATGAAAAGATATACCTAGTCTTGCTTTATAAAAGTAACCATTATTTCTTATATTTTCATATTATCATATGAAAGATCCTGTAAGGAATGATCTCTAATATTGAAATTGGAAAAACTTTTAAAAATAATGAAATTTTAATATTTTTTATATATTTTTATATTTTTTTATTTTAAACTAAAATAAAAAATTTGTGTATTCACATTCATGTTTCTTTGAAGAAATTTTGGTGAACTTTTTTGCACCACCATTTGTACTGCCCCCATTTGTACTGCCCCCCATTTGTACTGCCCCCCCATTTGTACTGCCCCCCAGATGAAATTCGCTTCCTACGCGCTTGAATGCAAGTGTTATGCCTTTACTTCAGCACAATTCAGCCCACAGTGCAACCCTACTTACAAACGTAACTAATAGGAAAGGATGGCGGAGAAGACGGACACGAAAATAATAACAACAATAACTAACACAGCGAGGAGCATAGAAAAGCCTCTCGCGTGGTCAGCAGAAAAAACTAATGCAGTCCAACGATGTTGATGCTGCAGCTGCCGGGCAAGTGGCGGCTCTCTGCAAAACAGGTTTTGCTGCTGTGCTGTTGGTGCTGATATTTTTGGAGCTAATGTATTGTTGTTGATGTGTAAGTTTTTTTTCTTGTATAGCTTTACATTTATAGTGTTTTTATAGTTTTTACATTTATAGTTTTTATTTTAATTAAATTTTTACTTAACACATGAAAAATTTAGTTTAAACTTGTTTTTAAGCATTATCAAAAAAAAAAAAAACACACGACGAAACATTTAAAACAAACAATGAAAAACAATGAACTTTTAAAATTGAATTCAATTAAAATGTAAGGGATGGACGGAAGCACGTCATCGCCCTTCGAGATCACGAAGGAAACTCCTAGAAACTTACATGAGTCACTACTCCGAGGTAGTTATTACGAATTTTTTGGAATGTTTTAATTTTTCCATATTTTTGTAGGGTTGCATCGAAAAGGGAGGAGAAAGAGAATAGATATGTTCACAAAAAATGTTGGTCGTAAAACATGTAACACACGTAAAGCATGTCCTAGGACATGCTCATACATGTGAACCTTCTAGGAGCAACTCCTGGAGAGCTATGAGCTTTTAAACGATTTTTCAAAAAAAGTGTGCACTTTATAGAGGAGCCGCTAAAAAAAGTACATAGAGGGTAAAGGTATATGTTCAGAGAAAATGTTGGGAGTCGAAAAAAATAGGAACAAAAAATAGGAACTTCTCACATATATGACCCCTCTAAAAGTTACAGCGAATTGTGAATTATTTTCTTTAAATTTTTGCAAAAGTTCCCGCATTTATGGCCAATGAGGCAGATGTTACCACCCTGCGATCGAAAAAAAATGTTGGCGCAATCACTTTTTTGAGTAACATCACATAATGAGCCCGTACAGGGTATTATTTTCCCTTTATTTAATTTTGCATACAACGCTAATGCCAGGCTAACCAGCATTTTGGGATGCATTTCTTTCAGTTTTAAAGTATAAATATTATAAAATTTTTTCTTTCAAATGTTTGATTTTTAATTTGCATACACTAAATATGAATTTTTTTTTATACATAAATATCATATGAGGTTCCCTTTATTGCTTTCTATTTTTGCCTTAATGACTTTACTCTTAAGATACAGCTAGTCACGACGAGTTCTATTAAAAATATGTAAATTATCTTATCTCATCGAAAACATGCAATACCAAAAGCAATTTAATAAAAAACAAACTAACAACTTCTACTCTATAAGTTTGATTTATATAAAAATCCCTTTCCTGATATAGAAGAAAATTTCTTTCGAAAGCAATTTTTTGCTTGATTTCACATAGAAATTGTACGCTTTGCTAGGAATAAATATTGATTTGAACAGAAAGAAGAGAGAAAGAAGAAGAGTTCAAATACAAGCAAACCAGTCGGTTGAAGTTGTAGAAATCGGACAAAAAAAGGAAATGATAAGAAGTTGCAACGCGTAATCATAGTATTTGCTGTGTACTTACTCAAAACTAATGTTGCTTTCATATTTCTATTGACAGAGTTGCTTGCTCTATTCGAATGAGGTATACGATAAGTTCATTTATCATTATTATATCATAGCGTTGGCAGTTTATCAGACAATCACAGATTTGCTACCTTTGAATGTGGTTAAAATTGAAACTCCAACAAAATGGACAGATTTCAAAGACCACAAACATGATTTCTGAAATATTAAAGTCATAGCAACAGCCACATAAATTAAAGTTATCAAATAAATTTCTGACCCAATGATAATCGCATGATTAAGAACAAGTCTCATTTAATTAATGATGTTTTTTAAATTACATATATAGATATATATTTAACATATTTGTGTTTTTGTTTCTGCTTTCGAGCTCTTGCTTGTATATTTTAAACGTTATTGTTTTTTTATAGGTACGTGCGTATATGTACAATAAGTGCTTACGATTGTTGTATATTTTTATCGTTAAAGCATCGTTAACTCGAAACTACTCGAAGTTAATTTATTTTGTTTGTTGCAAATACCGAAGTGCGCTATTTTTGTGCATAATTAAGCCAACAAGTTTATGCAACTCCATTAACTGCATAATTGCAATTTTTGTACCAAACGGAAGTGCTGGCACGCACTGTAATTTAAAAGCTCTTTCCGGTTTTATTGCGTGCATCCGGTCAGATGTTGCTGCTGTTGTTATTGTTGACGATGATGATAATGATGATGTGGCTGCCAATCGACACGAAATTTTACCACATGAAGGACACTTGAATGTTTAATTGTTTTTATTCAATTTGGTAAAAGACCTGAGCCTGAACAATAAAAATTAACGATTTACATAAAATGTTTATGTCTGACGGCAAATTTTTAGTAATTCTTTTTGTTTTTTTAACTTTTATTAATAATAATTATGAGAGTTTCATTAAAATAATTGAATGTGTTTGTGGAGACATTTTTTATATACATTTTTTTTATTTTTGAAGTACCATAAAGTATTTATAGCATTTTGTCGTTCTTTTTCTATCTCACAAAATATGTATTTTTTAAAAATTTTTAGCTGAAGTATGTATCAACACAATAGAAAACAGTATTGAATAGTTCAGGGAGTTATTCGCTGAACCCTAAGTTTATACCATAAGTTTCACAATTAAGAATGAGCCAAATTGGATAAAACTCGCCTACCTGTCCAATTCTGTCTAATTCTTTCAGCTATCCCGTTTTAAAAAATGGTCTAAAATCAAATTTTACAAAAAATTCCAACATGTTGTTAGTGCATTAATACACAAAAAAAAGTAAACAAACATATTTTTGATACTCTATACCGCACAGTTGGGCATATTAGTTTATAAAAGTTTAACTTTTACTGAGAATAATAAAATTGCATATTGTTAGTGTAAACTATCTCTTTTATATGTTAAGACAAATTTCTTTTAATAGCATGTTTAAGTAATCGAATTTAATATTAAAGCTTTTATTAATATTCCTTAAAATTTATTTATTAATTGTGAAATGTAGGGTGCTTTCATGCAAACTTTTACCACCCTTTTTCTATTAACCGTATCCCCTGTTATCATCGAATAGAAATATTAAATTTAAGAATTAATTTAATGAGTTAGACCTTTATATAATCTTCTATATTGAAAGCGAGAGAAATTAAGATCTGTAATATACTTCATACTATTTAAAAATTTAGCGTAATGACTAAAAAAATTGTTAAAATAATATCAATAAATATTTGTTAGCAAAAACAAATTTTTTTAATAGTGTAATATTGTGGTATGCAAATGTGCATAAAATCGCATAGGTATATTTAAGGTACATCAAAAACAAAACATTTTTTCGACACTCATATTCTGGGAGCTGGATTCAAGTAGATCTTAAATCCAAAAGGATATCGAAATTGGTGGAACCGTCATCCAGCGGTTTTGATTTAAAAAAAAAAATCACTTTTTCTCCAAAAATCACCGGTTTTTTCGCCGTAACTTTTTATCAATCTAAAAAACCTACCTAAAAAATGGGTGCAAATGAAAGGTAACTGGGACACCAAAGTTATAAATAGGAAGATTTTTAGATTCAAGAAATTTTTAAGTGCAACAGTGTTCAGAATTCTGTCAACATTTTTCACTAAAATCGCTATAAATTTGCTGTTCATTCGCTATAAATATGTTCATTTTTGATTGTTCACCACGAAAGGTGAAGCCTCTTTAAAACCACACTATTTTAAAGATAGAAAATTTTCTACAATTTTCTGAAAATTAGTGGATTTATAGATTTTTGTGAAAAATACCCTTTCGAAAATATTTACCAAAAAAGTAAAAAAAAATCCACTGTTTTTATTTTTTTTTATTTTTTTATATATTAATAGATTACACCAAGTCTTTTTGAACAATACTTAATTTTTCCAAATTTACTGAAAAATGGCAAATTTATAGCGATTTTAGTGAAAAATACCCAAAATGTTGACCGAATTTTGAACACTGTTGCACTAAAAAAATTTCTTATATCTAACTATCTTTCTATTTACAACCTTGGGGTCCAAGATACCTTTCATTTGCACCCAACTTTTGGGTAGTTATTTTAGATTGATAAAAACTTACGGCGAAAAAACCGATGATTTTTGGCGAAAAAGTGATTTTTAAAATCAAAACCGCTGGATGACGGTTCCACCGATTTCAATATCCTTTCGGATTTAAGATCTACTTGAATCCAGCTCCCAGAATATGAGTGTCAAAAAAAGTGTTTTTTACCCCTGAACAAAACGATCCACCTTAATGTGTATGTATATTGTATATATTGTATGTATGTATATATTGTATTGCGCACCGAGCAACCCTGCTTAACTCGGTGCGCACTACAATATATATGTACCGAGCAACCCTGCTTAACTCGGTGCGCACTACAATATATATGTATTTCCTTTAAACGAACAAAATTTTATATAAGAAAGTTGAAGCTTTAATCTTTAAAAGTATATATATATTTTTTTTTTAAAGAAATATTTTTACTAATGTCTGTAAAAACAGATAAATTTCGATATTGCAACGTTGTTGTAAGCGAAATCTTTTTAAATCAGCGAGCATATGTTAATCATCGTGCGAAATTTCTTAAAAATCGAACGACTCCTTGTATTTTCTCCTCTCTTTTGTATGAGCTCAAAGCACTGTGTTCCGTGCCTAACTTAACCTTACCTATGGGAGGCAGGCATGATTTTAAGGCTGTCAGATATTCTGGTTTTATCAGCACATCTACTGATTTTCTTTAAAAGTACTGTTTTTAAAAAGTTTTAAAATCAGTTTGCAAATGTACTGATGTACCAAATTTTACTATCACAGCTTTTGTTTCTTATTTTAATTGCAAAATTACTTTGAAACAAATATTTGTTTTCGATTCATAAATTAATAGATTTATGATATATTAAAAAAGACATTGTTTGAGGAAATCACTTGCAAGGTTTGCACAAGACATTGTACAATAAAAGCATCAGAATAAAAGAATTCTGAAATGAACAATTTAATGTTTATATTATTTATGTGTCCAACAATACAAAGGTTAAATTATAATCGCTGAGTTTTTTTCTTTTACAAATTCATTGAAGTTAATTTAAAACCTTTAATTATAAAGGATATTGTTAAAAATGTGATGACAGCAAGCGTATTGTTAACGTTCCTTTTATAGATATATACTACCTCAACCCACGCTTCTCCACCCAGCCACTTAAACAAACAAGCTCTGAAAACCTTTTGTTTCTCGTCCAATAAACCGTTCTCCTTATTACAACCACTGTGATGCTTTAATGTATATGGTTTGCAGAACAAACCATTCAGAGCTGTACAAGGACACTCGAAAAAAACCAATTGTTGAAATGGCACAAAATTTATGTGGCATGCAAACATGTATGAACAGCGTTGAAAGGATGCCACTGGGAAGCTAGGCATCCTTCTGTACATCAAAGCTGAGATTCACAAACCATGAGGTAAGTCAGCCACCAACCAACCAACCCAAAGCGATCCCAAGCAATGTCTGTAGATGTCAAACAATAGAATGCGCCAAGATCAATGCATACAAAAGCTCAACATGCAGCAAGCTATGAATACTATGAACACACTGGCTCATCGTATGTGTCGTGCTGCCTTTGTTCCATGGAAAAAAAAAATTAAAGATAAAACACTAAAGAATTAAACAATAAAGTGCGACAAAATGAATATATATTTATAAAGAAAAAAGAACAAAATAATTTTGGCTGCCAATTGTCCGGCATGAAACGGATAGCGGTCACACTTTTGTGACCAAAGCATTCTCTTTACCAACGCAGACGCACACATAAAATCGTCAATTTTCGATTAATTTGGCTGAAGTTTGTAAAGCTTTAGTCTGTATTACAGTGTTGTTCAGACAATTAGCACACAAATAAACAGCATTTCGAAAGCTGAGCTACTTTAATTATTTGTTTTAAAGTTGTAAATACAGTTTTAAAACTTACTAATAGTTCTAATGAATTAGTATATTTTGAATTATTTTTATATGGTCACAGGAATAGCAAACTTATTAAGACCAATTGAACGAAAACATATGATTGAGACAATGTACTGTTTTTTATTTTTTACGTAACTTCTATGTTTTAAGTTGGTTAGTGGTCTGATTTTTTATTCTTAGTTCTTATTTTTATGATAAAATTTTTACAGTAACAATTTTAAATGATTTAAACGTACAAAAAACTAAAAACCGACTACTAAAAATCACGCTCTAAAAAGTATGAAACAAGAAAATGTTCTCTTCTGAAATTTGTATGTATTAACTATTAAATGTTTTTTGTTTAATAAATAAACAAATTATACATAATATATTTAATTGTATTTTATACATATTAATAGTGATATTCAGAAGATATCCGTAGTCGTATGCCACCTCATATACCATATATGGTTATATGACACCCTCTAGATGTATGATAATATGTCGTCCTCTTGATGCACTTTGCCCTAAAGCTTAAGATCGCTTACCACTGTCAAAATGTATTGTTTTGTTAGGATAGGTGGCATATGACCACGGATATCTTCTGAATATCACTATTTAGTGTATGACTTCATGTCCTATAAAAGGCCCCACATTCAATTAAATGTGACGTCACAAAGCCTATAATAAGCGGACTAAAAGAAAACGCGCCCAACGATACCTGATTTATCATAATATGATAAATAACTTAGGAGATAAGGGTTAAGTTAATTTTCTGTCCTCAAGAGAACGCTTTAATCTGTTTAATAGCCTTTAATCAGCGGACGTGGAAAACGCTTTCAGCGATACCTCATTTGTCAAGATATGATAAGGTTTAGTTTACTTTCTGTACTCTAGAGGGCGCCTTATTAAATTCAGTTTAAAGTCACATAGCCTTTAACCATCGGAGGAGGAAAACGCTTCCAACGATACCTCATTTGTTAAAATATGATAAGTAGCTTAGAAGTTAGTGGTTTAGTTTACTTTATGCCCTCTAGAGGGCGCTTTATTAAGTTGTATGTTACGTTACATAACCTATAACCAGCGGATGATCAAAACGTTTCTAACGATACCTCATTTGTTAAATTCTGATTAGTAGTTTAGAAGTTAGGGGTTTAGTTGATTTTCTGTCCTCTAGAGGACGCTATATTGAACTTTATGTGACGTCACATAAAGTTTTCTTCATCGGACAATCAAAACGCTTCCAATGATACCTCATTTGGCAAATTATGATAAGTAGTTTAGAAGTCAGAGTGGAACAGATGAACGTACATACATCCATACATACCGGTCAAACAAATATACCTCTCCTTTTGCTTCACCGTAGCCGGGTAAAAATACTAGTTCTCACGAAATCGATAGATTGCCAATTTTTTACAGGAACGAGCTACTGATCAGAATTTATATAAAAAAGTGCCTTACGTTTGGTATCAGTTCCTTATCATCTTAAAGATTTCCTGAGAATTTTCTGACACGATTCTTAGGCTACATACACTCAATTGAGAACGCTTCTAAGGTGTATAACTTTATTCTTATCAGTCTGTTTAAAGCGATTGTATTAGATTCTTCGTATATTTCTATCTTTCTTATGCATGGATCCTAAAAGAGTCAACCAATAATTTTTTGATTATGATTCTATTGACTCGGTTCGTAGTTTTTTGTAGATGAGCTTCACTTTTCTTTTTTTTATTTATCACATTGAAAAGTCTTCCTTCATCGTATACATTACTTTTTAGAGGGTCTCTTCCATCGAATGGAGAAATGTGAAAGGTAAAGCAATGTTAAGTCTCTCTGTCATATTGACTCTGAATTTCTTAACAATTATTTTTTGTCTGGCTCGCAAAACCTTGTTAATATCGAATTTGTCACTCCAAGATATCATGTTGAACAAGTATTTCAATTTTCTGCGGTAAGTGAAAGTGATGTAGGAAAATGCGTTCAAAAAATAAAATCAAATGCAGCTGGAGCAGATGGAGCAGATGGAGCAGATGGAGTCCATATAAAATTTTTAAAGCTCATTCTGCCATTTATTCTCAGTCCATTATCACATATTATAAACCATTGTTTCACAACCTCCTACTTTCCAAATACCTGGAAAGCTGCAATCGTTTCTATTGTTCCCAAAAAAAAAAAAAACAGCAGCGAGCGAGCGCAATGATTTCAGACCAATCTGTATTTTATCTTACTTATCAAAAGTCTGAATCTCTAATGGCTAATCAAATATCAAACTACGTACCTCAAAAAAAATTTGCCAACTGCGCTGCAGTCAGGCTTTTATGTTGGACATAGTTGTTCAACTGCTATGATCAAGGTTTTGGACGATATAAGATACTCGTATGATGATGGACTAACACTGTTGTGCTTGCTTGATTTTTCCAAAGTGTTTGATATGGTAACCACTCCTTGCTTTGTTTTAAGATGAAATATTTTTATGGCTTCTGTGACAGTGCTGTTGTATAAATATCTGTTGTATAACTATCTCTCAAATAGAGTACAGAGAGAAAAGGTCGGCGTAAACTTGTCGAAGTATTCGTCTGTTTGTAGTGGGGTACCTCAAGGGTCAGTTCTTTTTTTTTTTTTGATTAGCTCGGAGGTATGATATCTTCCAAACGTGATTATGCATCATTCTTCTGCTTCTAAGGGAAGGTAGTAAAATAATCTTAAGGCGTATTTTATACGATTGAAGCATAATATTGGGGTTCCAACGCCAACGACTATGATGTAAAGCAAAAAGTAAAAACTGTTTTTGAACGGATTCTAGGGCGTCGATGTAGACATTATATTTTGGGTTCCATATAACTGATGCATATTCAAGAATTGGCCTTACGAGAGAGGTATATAATAATTTAGTTGTAAAGGGATCACTGAATTCTTTGACCTCTTTTATTTTCCATTTTCATAAATGATATCTTCAGCATATGCAAATATTCATCGTTGCATGCTTATGCTGATGATATCCAGCTACATCTTTCTCGTAGATCTGGGCTCATGGAAGATTTGGTATGCAGGTTCAATGAGGACCTTGAAAGTATAGAGTAGTGGGCTACTTGTAATGGGCTTCAGCTCAATGCGTCTAAGTCATATGTGTTACCCATCAGTAATTTTTTTTTTTTAAAGATATACCAGATCTGATTTTATATAGCAAAAAGCTCAGTCTCGTTAGAAAAATTAAAAATCTTAGTTTTTACCAATCACATTAACAGCGTAGTACGAAAAACTTATTTCATCTTAATTTACACCTATTGAAATGAGACGTAAGCTTGTCCTTCAGCTCATACTACCTGTAACAACCTACGCCGAATGCGTTTATAGTAAATTAGACTCGCAATCTCAATTAAGATTATGTTTAGAATTTAATCAAGATTCTAGATATGTCTTTAGGCTACGCAGATTTGACCATATTTCGCAATTCAAAAAATATTTTCTTGGATGTGATATAATTAATTCTCTTAATACCCGAAATTGTATCTTTTCTGCATAAGATAATGACGGATAAAATGCCTCCATATTTGTTTCAAAAAATTCAATTTGGTCGCTCAACAAGAAGTTACATGCTTACACCACTCAGCTTTAATTACCTAAATTCTACAAGAATGTTTTTTATTATTGCCACTCAAGCGACAAAATTTATATATGCTGAATTTCAATACTTTTCTACTAACTAAACAGTTCTCAGCCAGTTTTCTTCAACTCTACTTCTTAAAATTTATTCTTCTTGCTATCTCTTCAAAGTCACTCTATCGCTAATTTAAATTAGGTTAAGCTTTTTAATATGTTTAATAATTAAACATATATAAATTTAAAAATTTTATTGTAATAAATATATGATAGCACCGTGCAACAGTGGTTTTCACACTTGATGAAGACCATATATACGTGAAACTAGAGACCTTATGTAGTAAAACTGCGTTCTCAGTTTATCGCCATCACGTCAGGATTTTTTTTAAAAGGACTTTAAAGTTTCAAAGGATACACCACTTTCAAAAATTAAATTAAATATTTCCACGAACCATATGATAACGATATGGGTATCAAATGAAAGGCAAGAATCTCAGCAATGCACACAAATAACAGATTTTAATGGTTCTGGACCAAAAATTTCAAAAATGTCCTTTTGAAAATTTTAAAGCTTAATATCCTTAATATCCTTTAAATAATTTTCCCTGAAAAAAATGTATGTTGAAGAAGAACATATTCTGTAAATTATATGTAAATTTTATCGATAACAATAGCCGCGGTCTGCACAGCTGTTACCTTTTAAGACAATTGGCACCACTGGACCTGAAAAACGACTTGCATCACTGGCCAAGCATATTGACAGATTGCAAAATGGCCGCCATTACATGAAAATGATTAATGTCTTGTGGTAATTGAAGTGTGCGCTACATCTATTACTCTTTGTTAAAGTGTAGAGAACATTCAGAAAGTTATTAAACAGTGAATTAAAAGCTAATTAATAGTGATTAAACATGGAATTTCCCAATCGTAACAAATTTTGTGTTGTTTGTGGTTTATTCGTTCCTTTAAAGAAATCGCGTAAAGTCTCAAAAAATTTCGTGGAAAATTATGAAAAATATTTTTTAATAAACTATATACGAAAAGTATGGTATGTACCGGAAGTTGCATGCGACTATTGTTACCGTTGCATTATAGGATCCAACTGCGTTGAGCCGAAACAGCATCCCATGAAATACGTTTACCCAACGATTTGGTTGCTTCGTAGCGAGCATTCTGTGGAGTCGTGCTATTTTTGCAAAACGAAAACAGCTGGTTTTACCTATCAAATTCGTCATCAAATTCAATGCTATTCTTGCGAATCTATTAAATCAGCAATAAAAAATTATTTAAAATTATTTAAAGGATATTAAGGATATTAAGCTTTAAAATTTTCAAAAGGACATTTTTGAAATTTTTGGTCCAGATCCATTAAAATCTGTTATTTGTGTGCATTGCTGAGATTCTTACCTTTCATTTGATACCCATATCGTTATCATATGGTTCGTGGAAATATTTGATTTAATTTTTTGAAAGTGGTGTATCCTTTGAAAATTTAAAGTCCTTTTAAAAAAAATCCTGACGTGATGGCGATAAACTGAGAACGCAGTTTTACTACATAAGGTCTCTAGTTTCACGTATATATGGTCTTCATCAAGTGTGAAAAAAAATTGAAAATTGTTGCAGGGT
Organism: Dichetophora obliterata; assembly: GCA_963920525.1. Classification (NCBI taxonomy): domain Eukaryota; kingdom Metazoa; phylum Arthropoda; class Insecta; order Diptera; family Sciomyzidae; genus Dichetophora; species Dichetophora obliterata. Next base: position 17,635,246 of record OY986436.1, on the reverse strand, counting down.
GTAATCTTTGTAAAACCGTAGAACTAAGTTCTTATAGCACTATGAATAACTAAAAAAAATAAATTAATCATTTTCTTAGTAGATCCCTAAAATTAAACAGATTCTCAAATATGGCAACTATTATGCTTTTTGTATGAGATAGAATTCAAACCCATTTTCGCATAGGTTTAACTTTATTTATGAAGCACACTAATTTTTTATTATTTTGTATTAAAATATTTAATGACAAAACGAATCTTGATAATTTAATATAAATTGTGTTTACTTTATGAACAATCGAAAGCAAACTTGCATGGGTTAATTTAGCAAAAACTTAATGAAACAAAGGAGACATATGAAATTTTTAAAATTTTCTAAATCTAAGATTTCAGATTAAATGCTTAAATTTAAAAACCTCTTGTTTCTTGCAAAATTCAAAGCTAACTAAACTAAACTTTTAAGTTTAACGACACTTTGTTTAATATTATTCAAAAGTGTACTAATTCTCTGACCAACACTGTTATTCAATATTGGCTGGCTTTATTAAGACTATAATGGAAAAATGCATGCAGAATGAAATGGAAATTTAAAAAGTATTCAACAGAAATAAATTTATTAAAAAATTGTACAAGTGGCTTAAATCCTGAATGTTGAAGGAACTAATGATCAAAAATACTTTTGAAATAAATATTGTTCTTGCTTTTTAATAAACTCTGAGCAGGTAAAAAAACAAAAAATAAAAGCTTGTCGTCGAAAGTCACTTGCATTATATCAATCTAACATCTCAAAATTCTAGACTGCATAAGTTTATTGCACCCTTTTAGTGCTCCGTGAAAGAGTTACGTATTTTATACAGTAGTATTTTTACATAAATGGGAGCGAACATGTAACAACATGTGAAGCTCCAAAAATGTAAGCTTTGTAAACTTTCTAAACTCTTTTTTATGTTTGTTGCCGAAGAGTCGAAACAGTTTTGGCCAAGGTTCATGTTTAATTTATGAGTAAAAAATAAAATGTTTTCTCACAAAATGTTGCTAATAAATTCATAACACCAACGAAAAGTGGCTTAAAAGCAAACAAGCATTAAATGCCAAAAAAGCAGCGGTTCCAACGATGTGGAAGGGAGCACGACTCGATTCTCTTGCTAGTTAGCTCGGTCGCTTGAACCAGCAGGCAGACAGGCGGTTTGTACGAACTTCCCAATGTGCAGTGTTGCATTATTTATTACTATTTATTTATGTATGTTTTGTTGCTATTATTGCTGTTTCTGTTGTTGTGGAGAGGGGGGAGGAATTAAGTTTTTGACGTAGCATTAAAACATAAAATAACATCAAACCGTGCTTCAGAAAAGGCTTAAGTTTTAAGTTTATAGTTCAAGTTTAAATAATGTTTAGCTCCAATAATTTAGCAGCTAGCTAATTAAAATCAAATTTCCTTTTTGCAACCTTAAATCAGACACTAACTTCAAATAGTTAAATAATTTAAACATATTCTTCGAGGTTTCTGGTTACCTGCCGCTTACACTCAAGCTCAACGATTTCCTTAGTAATTTGCACTAACAACTTTTTAAACGTTTCAACATTTATAGTTATGAAGATGTCTGTGGTTGCTACTTACATTAACAACAAACAGCGTTTATGAATTTAATTAACAAATCATTAACGTAACATACAGCATAGAAAATGTAGGAGATCCCTTAAGTGCAAGAGAAGTACTATAAAATTATTTTACTGTAGTTGAAATTAATTGCTTGGGTACGTACACTCAAAAATTTAATCACACCAAAAAGTAAATGCCTAAGATTTTTTAAAGCACCCAAAATTGTTGTGTTCTTAAAGTACTTAAAAAAAATCAGTGCAAATAATGCTATTAACAGCAAAATTTTATTTAAAATAAAAAATACTTTGAAATGTTATGAAAGTATGAGATCCAGTCTTTTACCAAGTTGGCTTAAATTGTTTGAATGGTTTCGTATACATTTTTTTTTTAAAATATTACACAGAAAAATTATTGAAATAGAGAAGTTTTGATTTTATGAACCTGCAAATTCATGGCTTTTAGTGTTTCAAAAAATTTTTGGACATATGTCCACTGCAGATGCGTCTTATGATGGTCATTCTTGTGTTCTTTCGTTACTTTATCCAGTATTGCAGCCTTTAAGCTCACAATAAGCACTAAATATTGACTTCTAAGTGAACAAATGTAGCTGATTAATCAGCATTGATGAGTCACTTAACGCTCCTCCTCAAAAAGAAGTCCAATGGAGTCAAATCGCTTGATCTAGGTGGGCAATTCACATGCCCATTAATTTAAATGATTTGCTAATTAAATATTTTTCCAATTATGTGATAGTTTGAAATATTGTTTAATAAGGTGCGTGCGTCGTCAAACAATACGTTGAGTCTAAATAAAGAACGGCAACAATAGAATGTGTTATCGGATCTTTATAAAACCTTTCATCGTAGTTGAATTGGAGTTGAGCTTATAAAAAAATTAAAATAGATTTTGTGGTAGTCTTAGACTTATTTGACAAATTTAATTTGAAAATAAATTTCTTGACATTTTTGAAAGATTATTAAAAAAATTGGAGTCTGATGCATTTATTGTTGTATTGTATGCACGAGGGTTGCTATAGGGATATCTTTATTTTAGAAATTGTTGAGCACCCGGGTTTTTGTTCTTTTGCGTCTAAAAATAATTCCGTAATTTTTTTTTGTACAACAACAATAACACATGTACAATATTTTTCTCATCCCCAACCCCCAAAATTTCACAAAATAATTTTTTAGTTAAAGTTTTATAAATTAACTTTCAACTTTAACTTAACAACGGTAGTTGAAACTTAAGATTCGGTTCAGAATGGTTTGAGATATGAATTTTAGTAAAAATTGATTTTCGACGTTTTTGTCGATATTTGTGCATTCTGCAACTCCGCAAAACATAACGTCATAGTTTTTTTTTCCAAATTAAGTTTTTTATTTCCGTCTGTAAAGCTCCATGCAAAATTTCGCTAAAATCGGAGATGGTTTTTCCGTAAGGCCGCCTTATAAAAATGGAATTGCTGTTTTATTTTTTTTTTGTCATATATAATTTTTCTGAATTTCGACCTCAACGTGACACGTGTTAATAAAGTCCAATATTTTTTAAGCTTTTGTTGTATGCCTTTTTAAATATAGGAACTCTTTATGAACAAAATAATATGCTGCTCAAGAAAAACAAGCGAATTTTTTGTTCTCCATACCAAAAACGAGCAGTCTACTAAATATATTTCATTAATAAATATAAACACCGAATTTTTTTTATTGAAAACAGCTCTGTTGTTTTCGAAATATTCTCATTTAAGATTTGTTTCCAGTTCTCAAGTAAATAATATTTTTCACATAAAAAAGTGAAAAGTAATAAAAACAAATTTCTTTTTTCAAAAATTTTAAATGTGAATCCAGCTCTTAAGAAATAACATTTTTTTTACTCATTTTTTTCAATGATAATCAGGCACGGAAGCACTGCGAATGCAAAGAAATATATGCTCGAGCCATTGTTTCTTTAAGCAAAGTTGTGAGAAGTATCTTTGCAGATAAATTCATTTATTTATTAGCTGAAACCAGACGCGTTGCTGCCACGCCCCCGTTGCCAAAGTTCCATAAAATGTTATCAGTGAACCTGCATGTGTAAATTGAGTTCGAATACTGAATTCTTAATTCCATGGCTGAGCGAACTATAACTCAAAAGCTATTCAATATCTATAGCTATTCAATATTATCAGTAAAACAGCATGTGTAAATTGTGGTCGAATACCAAATTTCATGGCTGTGCGAACTATAACTCAAAAGCTATTCGATATCTCAAATTTGGAGGTGCCTCGCCCCCTTGTCCAACGCTGTCCGTATTACGACTAAAACCTGCGAAATGTTTTCAAGACACACAAACAAACAAATAAACCAACAAACGTACATTCATTTTTATATACATAGATTTTAACTATAATTTGGTGATTATTAAAGAAAATGATGATGTAAATGCATTCTGGGTAGAGGTTCCGAAGAGATTATGGAATCCTTGCAAAAGAAAAGATTTAGAAATCAAGAGAATGATTCAAATTCTATGCTCGTGTAGGAAAACGGTTTCATACAATAAAAGATACAGAAAATAATACCCCATGGACAAATCTATTTTTTCTTACATTTAATGCCATTTATTTAGAAATAATCTTTGAAGAAATAATAAATTGAAAGTTAAATTATTGAATACAGTTTTTGTTTCGTAAATAAAAATTGCATATTAGTCCAGCAGAACTGAAATTACTTCAGTAAATTAGATACCATAGCCTAGTACATTTGGACAGTCGAGACAATCTGTACAAGTTTTATGAAGATCGGTCAACTTTTGTATCTACCTCCTATACAAAATTATGTTAAAATTGAATAAAGGCCCAAGGGAGGTACCTCCAACTACTGACTGATTTTAAACATTTTTGGTATTATTTTTAGAAAGCCTTAGCTTACTAAGCATATACAATTTGATTATCATAGGAGCACTCCTTCTATTTATTTCCAAATTTGTATGAGCGCAAAGCACTGTGCGATCACTGAAAGGAATGCCTATTTGCATGACCTTTTATAAAACCTATTATTTGGAAGAAAAAAAAAATCTAGAAAAACGCTAAACTCAATACATCAATCTTAAGGAGACTATGCTGTAGAAATTTTAGCCGAAAATAATACATTTCATTTAAAAATTAACTGACTTATCAAATTGGCCTCGCATGTATTCTGAACCATTGCAGAATTATGAGGTAGGGCCTACTCGGAGAGGAATGAAGTAGAAAGAAGAAAAATGCGAGCTAGTTGTCAAAATATGCTGTTCAGCTCGAGTTTCTTTATGTTCATGTTTCGCAGTAGATTTTAGGTTAAACTTTTTTTTTTTGTTTTTTTGCAAATTAAACCTGTTTTTATAATATTTTCACTCAAATGAAGACAAACTTAATACTTAATACACAAACTTAATACACATCTCCGCACTGCTTACAATTTGACAACTAATCAACATTTTCATGAGCCATGTACTGAACATAAATGTCAAAATGCTGATTTGAAAGATTTCGTAAAAATCTTCTTATTTCTTAACAAAGCTTGTGTATAAAAATTGTTTTTTTTTTCAAAGTTAGCTTCTTTTAGTTTTCATGTGCTACTAAATGTTTTTGTTTTACTAAAATTGTAATGAAATGAGCTTAATTTATTTTATTTTAAATTTCTTCTTAAAACTCAGTTTTTCACAACCGTTTATTTAAATAAAGTTCACTCAATGAATCCCAAAATAAAGTGGTTGGTTGAGATTAAGTGGTTACGTGTGTGTGTGCCACTCATGTTCAATCCACACATGTCTCCTGCTCTAACTGCAAAAGACTTCACTTCGTGCTAATAAATTTCTGAGTCATCTAAAATAATATCTCTTTACTTTATATCTCGATGCTTAAAGCGTTCTCTAGCGAGTTGAAAGTATATAGATGTGTATACATAAATACCATATATACCATTCGTTGTAGTAACAATCTGACTGAATTTTCATAAATGCCAGGAAATTGAGTTAACTTTTTCTAATGCTGCACAGTTTTCTGCGAAGCAGTGATCAAATATATGCATTGAAAGTTTATATTCTCATTAAACTTACATATTCATACTACGTTTCTATCTGTAAGTACTCACAGGAGTATAATGCAGCTGAACTTAGTTAATGCAGCTAATCCTGCATCCGCTTGAAGGCAATTTAAGGTGCGAAAAACTGTTGAGGTGTAAGAAAATTTATTACTTTCCTTCAGCATTTAATATTGCAATATGGTTATTATTGCAAAAGTCTTCAAAACAGTTAAGCTTTTCTGGTAGTTAAAAGCCGGATACTAAAGTTAAATGAACTGCTTTATTTATTGTCAAACTCTTTTGAGCACACGCAATAATGTTGTGGGATGAAATTTTGTGAGTAGAATTGGACTGGTGAAGAGCACTGAATTGTGGTGGTGAATCAGTCTCAAAAAATTGTTAAAAAAAATTCGATTTATTTTTATAAATAAGTAGAATATGGAAAAATACATATTTATTTAGAAAAGTGTTTATAAAAAGTAGTCATTATAATTAATTTATTAAAAAACTTTATATTGCCGACAGTCTGACCCACTTGAACTAAAATTTTTGCCAACTGACTTTTTATAAATTTATGTATCATGGTCATCATTTCATCAGCCAAAAATTCTAAAAATTGCTTTATGCTCTCCTACTTGGACAACATTTTTTTTTGTCATTTAACTACTTGAGTTGTAGTAAATATTTGCATTTTTGTGTGTGCAACAGAAAATGTAGCAATCTACATGCCGCGCATTGCAATTGATGCCAGAAAGTAAGCAATCAGCAACCAGCAACCAAGCAGGCAATCTTCAAGTACGAGTTGTTGGAATATTTGTTTTGGTTTTATGCATACGCCAGCGGCACAAAAATTCATTATACAAATACAAACACTGCGCATCATGCGTCATTGAAGTTGCATGCATCCGATGAATTGCATTTTACTACATGTATGTGTAGGCAGTTGCGTTGTCAGAAAGCAAGCTTGATGAAATGCATACACGTGGTTTAATTTCGATAGATGGTTAGATGGATTGTAGTGCAGATTTCAAGTTTATAGTAGGTTCTAGTCAACATGCAATAAATGTTTTTTGTGCAGTGCACCAAATACGATAAAATATTTATTTTTTTAGAATAATACAAGAGGTTTTACTAGGTCAAAGGAATGTACTAACTTGTAATATTTACAAAATTTAGTTAGGTTTTTTAAATGTTTTAAGTTTGATTTTAGCTCTAAATGAGCATGCACTCAAAAAACTAATTGTTTGAATTTGTGAGAAACAAAAATATATTTTAAACTAGCTGAACCCGGTGTGCTTCGCTACCCCCTCGTATAAAATAAAATTAAAAGTATTTATATATAGCTGAAACCCAGCGCGTTGCTGCCACTCTCCCTATTCAAACGCCCATAAAATGTTATCAGTTAAACAGCATGTCTAAATTGAGGTCAAATACTGAATTCTGAGACTGTGCGACCTATATCCACAAAGCTATTCGATATAACAAATTTGGGTTGTATAGGAAGTGCCACTCTCTCTTAATCACCGCTAATAGAATGTAATCAATTAAACTGGATGTCTACATGGAGGTCGAATACCGAATTCCAAAACTGTGCGACATATAACTCCAAAACTATTCGATAGCACAAATTTTGATTGTATGGGAGGTGCCTACGCCCCCCCGACAAACTCTAAAAAATTTTATCAGTAAATCTGCAAGCGTAAATTTTGGTCGAATACTGAGTTCCGACGCTGTGCGACCTTGAACTACAAAGCTATTCGATATCACAAATTTTCGTTGTATGGGAGGTGCCACTCCCCCTTGATCAACGCTCATAAAATGTAATCAATGAAACTGCATGTGTACATTGAGGTCCAATACTGAATTCCAAAGCTGTGAGACCTATAACCACAATGCTATTTGATATCTCTAATTTTGGTTAAATAGGAGGTTTCACGCCCCCTTGTCGTAAGCCCATAAAATGTAATTAATGAAACTGCATGTATAAATTGGGGCCGAATACTGAATTCTGACGCTGATATTCAATATCGCAAATTTACGTTAAATGGGAGGTGTCACGCCCCTCTTACCAATGAACATAGATTGAATCAATGAAACTGCATGTGTATATTGAGGTCGAATACTGAATTTCGGCGTTGTACGACTTATAACTCTAAAACTATTTGATAGCACAAAGTTGGGTTGTATGGGAAGTGCCACTCCCCTTTGCCCTACGACGACAAAATGTAAGTATTGAAAATGCATGTATAAATTTCGGTCGAATACCGAATTCTTACGCTGTCAACCTATAACTTCAAAGCAATACGATATCGCAAATTTGGGTTGTAAGGGAGATGTCACGCCTCCCTGTCCAACGCCCATAAAATAAAACCATTGAAACTGCATGTGTAAATTGAGGTCAAAAACTGAATTCCAAAGATGAATTCCTATAACTTCAAAGCTATTCGATATCACAAATTTGGGTTGTATCGGAGGTGCCCCTCCCCCTTGTCCACTCCCATAAAATTTCATCCTACTTGTGAAAATTTTAACGATGGCAAGGCGACATGACTGCAGGTTGTTGTCTATGCTACTTTTGTAGCTGTGGCTAAATTAATGTTATTTCTTGCCTTTGTCTAATCCCGCCAATATTTGAAGTATAGCTTAGAATATTTACACCAAACGGACACACCAAATTGTTAAAATATCGTTAACAGGTTAATAAATAATTAATTTTTAAATTTGTATGGGAGGTACCAGGCCCCTTTGTCCAATCCCGCCCATATTTGCAGTAAAGCTCAGAACGCGTACATTAAACTGACGTACCAAATTTTGTTCAAATACCTATAAGAGGAGCAGAAATAATGGATTTTAAATTTGTAATTTGTATGGGAGGTACCAAGTTCATTTGTCCAATTGCGTCCATATTTGTAGTTGAACTTAGAAACTATACACTAAACCCTTCATATTAAATTGTATTCCGATTGAAATGCTTGGAACGCATACATTAAACGGATGTACCAAATTTTGTTCAAATACCTATAATAGGAGCAGAAATATCGGATTTTTAATCTGCGATTTGTATGGGAGGTACCACGCCCCTTTGTCGAATTAAGTTTTTTTTTCTATATAAACCATCTACTAAAAATTTCGAATTGAATAAAAAAAAAATCAGCCTAATCGGTTCAGCCGTTCGCCCGTGATGGCATTTCATAGATGGACCGTTTTATTTTTATATATATAGATAGATAAATGCTTGGTGATTCTTATTTATACAAATTTATATGCATATACATATGTATATGATCAATGAAAACATAAATTATCCAATATAAATATTCTATTATTATTACTGAATACTGCAACTGTTAACCCTTATGAGAGTGACGACATTCCCGGTTACCTTTTGCGTTTTAAAACAAAGAATTTTTTCTATTAATGACCAAGATAAAGTACTGAAACTTCCTGAGAGCTCCTAATTTTCTATTAACTTCACCTTTTTTACAATAACAGCAAAATCGACAAATTGTGGTGAGTGGGGGGTGCAAATAATATTTTTACACCTTCATTGGTGTGACCCGGGTACCTTTTTTAATTTGTTTGAAACAGCTTAGAAACTATTTTTTGTTTGTTAAAAAAATTAAAGTATTTTTTTGTTTGAAACTAAAAAAATTGTTTGATTGTATTACAATAAAAAATTCTTAAAAAAAATTCTGTGTTTACTAAAATAAATTATCTACTCTTCTGATTTTTTCCAAATGTCTCAAATAAAAGCAGCTTTTTCTGTGGCTAGACGAATGGGCCGAGTAAAATTGTTGTCAAACCATATGCAGCGTAACAAGCGCTTGAATCTTTCCTGAGACAATTTAGCACGAATAAAAGGCAAATGATATTGGTTTCCACAATTCAGTCAAATGCTTCCTATTAGATATGTTTACACCACAACAAATGAGTATACCAAAATATGCATCTAATTTAGAGTCAGTGAATGGCGAATGTAGTATATGTTTTATCATGTGATTGTTTTTTAGCATCTGGATAATTTTCTTTTATTGCTGTAGTTTTCAGTAACTTTTCCTTTTTTTCTTTTTGTTTCTCGCAAAATTAAATCGCACATTTCAGACGATAAAATACTTTTGAAAATTTCTTTAGCTGTATATAGTTTGGTGTGGTTTGCTGCACAGCCTCGATAATACATAATATTTCGATCAATCGTTTTTGTTTGTATAATTGTATCAAGTATCTACTGTATTCCATCTTTTAAAAGAGTAAAAGTTCCTGACTTTACTGCAACACTATCATCCGATTCATATGGATTCTCATCTATTTCGATTACATCATCTTGTTCAATATCCGATACTTCAGAAGCCGTATGGTCTATTAGTGGAATATAATCTACTTCGGTATTAGAAGCCGCTTATCCTTATTCGACACTTTTTTAAACGTGGGAATCTTGCTCTTGCTGAATTATTTATATTGTTCGTTTTCTTCAACTTTTTGGTTGTTGTATCTATTTTAATTATCACAAAACATTTTCACAAAATAGTGCAAAAAATAACACAAAAACAATGTTTTCGATGTCAACAGTTTTAGAAATTGATTTCAACTGAATGTTACATGTGCAGGAATCTACATGCATTTTTATGATCATGTACAGGGTTGCCAACACATACCTTTTCGCCCGGAGACTTCGGGCCTGAGGGCCGATCTCCGGGCTCCGGGCCTGGCACATTTTCTCCGGCTTTCGCTCAAATCTATATTTAAATCAAGTTTTTCTTACAAAAAAAAATTTGTTTAACTTATTTATTAGTGTTGATTTACCCTTTTTTTAGTGAATGTTTGGACCATTTGTCTTAATGAACGCTAACTTAACTTTGACGTTCTTTCTATTTCTTGAACTTCGTTTTTGAAGGAACGTCGTAACCAGTCGTAACTTTTCTTTTGGTAACTTGACGAACTCGTTTCTGTTTTTCTTTTGAGTTCTGCGGCCAAGGCTCATTTATAAGGTTCTGGCACTTGAGAGCGAACTCTGTCGAACTGTCAGAATGGATGAAAAGAAATGAAGAAAATGAATGCTTAGAACAAAGAAAAGCGCAATGACAGTTCGAGCAAAGGCGGGAAAAAGAGTGCATTTCTCTCAAGTGCCACAACGTTATAAATTAACCTTGTCTGCGGCTGAATTTTTAATTAATGTTTGCAGTTCAATTTATGTAAGTTCGGTCAATAATTTTTGTTTTGTGTATTAACTGATACAAAACTATTTTAGAGAACAGCATAATGGAATTTAGTTGCAAGAGGAAACATTACTTAACATATTTTAACAACGATTGGCTCCCGATACCAAGCTACAAAGTAGAGTTGGGTCGTTCCGGACCTGCATAGTTCATGGAACTATGTTCACTCTCGGACATAGTTCCAATCATTCCATCTGTTCGATTTAAGCATGTCCAAACAGTTCCGATTGCAATAACATTTTTTTAATTGAGATACATCTCATTCGCACTTACATAACTTAATCGAATTGTTTGAGCGACGACATAAGCTGACATCTCATTCGCACTTACATAACTTAATCGAATTGTTTGAGCGATGACAAGTAAGCCAATTATGCATGTAAAAGAGAGTGAAAGAAATAATAGATAAAATAAAAAATGATATATCGTCATTCCAGTTGTGTGCATTGTTCAGCATTGCTGTTTATTTTTGCTTTTAACCCATGAAACAAAACAATCACGAAATGACATTGAACATGCTTTTGTTACTTTCATTATTATAAATAGAACTGCTGGAACTATATAGTTCCACGAACATGCTTAAAGCTGATGAACTATATAGTTCCGCGAATATGCTTAAAGCTGATGAACTATAAGATGCAACTGAGTTTCGAGCTCATGAGAAACTGTTTGCAAATTATTTTTGCTCGCTTTTCAGCAACTTTATAAATTTACTTCGTGAACTTTATTTACTAAATGAAATTATTTACTAAATGATAGAAGTTCCTTTTTTTATATAAACTAAAGAAATGTTTTTCTTTAAGTTAAAAATATTGAAATAAAAAGCAAAAAATTCTGTTCAATTGATTTAAGACTAGTCAGAGTGATGTGTTGAAAATCTACATGGACCTTTACACATTTTCTCAGCAGTTCAACAAGCACTTCATTCATATGCTTCAAATAGTTCTGCAGTTCAAATAAACAAAGGAACTAGATAGTTCCGCGGACATGCTTCAAATTCCCTTTGTAGTTCAACAAGCAGACAGTCCAAATAGTCTATACAGTTCAAATAAGCAAAGGAACTAGATAGTTCTGCGCACATATTTCCGTGAACTAATTCCTTTCTTCAAAAGAATCGTTCCATGTCCGTTCCGTCTCTGGAAAGCACAAGCACAAGCCTACTACAAAGATTGGTTGCTGATAAAAAAAAAACGAGTTAACGGGAAAATGCAAGTTGTGTTGTGTCACATTTGTTGTAAACATGATTGTTAAACATGACTATGTATGAAAAAACCAAATAAAAAATTAATTTTTTAATTAAAAGCAAGCAGACCATAAAAAAATTATTAAATAAAAAAAGCTCCGGGCCTGGGCTTTTCAAAAGTTGGCAACCCTGATCATGTACCGTAATAGAGCAGCGATAGCCTGCACAAATATTCTGATGCATGGACAAATATTTGCATTGCATTGCATGGAGGAATGCAACGACAACATCGACAAAAGCGAGAAAATACACAGAAGCTGTGTAATTATGTCTACAAACAGCAGCACTAAGGCTGCCCACAGAGTATACACCGAATCAGGCAGGCAGGCGCAGGCAGTGCCCTGCGAAAAATGAGATAGCAATAACTTTTTTCTCTCTTGTTTACATAGTTTCTTGCGCCTGTCTGCTTGCCTGTCTTGCGGGCAGCCTAAGGACGCATTTATATTGGCGACTTGTTGCATTGCCGATCCGAGCTGAAACTCAAAATCGCATGGGAGCAATAGAAAACGCAAGTCATGCATCTCTTTTGCCCCAATGAATTTTTGAGTTTCAGCTCGGCTCGGTTCGGTCGTAAGTCGACACTTTAAACGCGCCCTAAGATAATTATTGCTAAAAAATATAAAAAATATTTTTGCAAATATATTTTTGAAATGTTTAAAAGAGAAAAATTCACGAAACATCAATCTAGCTGAAAGTTGAAGCATTTACACGGTATTTTTCTATAAAAATTATGAGAAGGTACCCGGGTGCCTCGTCACTCTAATAAAGGTGTTTTTTTTTTGTCACTCACATAAGGGTTAAAGTAACACACTTTAAGATAAATGATTCAGTGAAGTGGTCCTTAATACTTCAACGAGTTATGGCTAGTAATTATATTGCTTGCTGAACACACCCCTTTGATTTTGACATCTCTAAAAATATACAGCATTGGCATCACTTTGTGTTTCGTTCAGGTTCACTGTTTATTCAGTCTAGCGTTTAGGTGAGTAAGGTCGTGTGTGTCTGTCTATTGAAATTGAAATCTTTTCTATAAATTGTTATTATAAATAAATAATAATTATTTTATAAAAAATAATTAATTATTAGTTTATTGTGCTGATGCTGCTGCTTCCGGCGACGACACTTGCAACCCCGGAAACGACTGCCGACGTCCCCATTCAACGCCAAGTAGTGAATATACATATATTGACGAGTTCTAGTGCTGATCTACCGCATAAATAAGTTATAACATTGCATGAGGATGTAGATAAGTGCAGAATGCTATTATTGTGGAGGCAAATATTTAAGGAGTCATCTTTCAACAGCTTCTGGAAACAGCATTTATAAGGCCGGCTCACAGTTAAGCAGAAGAGCGTTGCGTTGCTGTGCTGTGCGCGAAGCGTTTTGCTTTCGAAGAAACTGTTTGCATGGCTCCTTATGAGGATGCGCTTAGTAAAGCATATAAACGTTGAGCGCACAGGAGATCTTCACTGTGCGCACGCAAGCACCTTGCAAACGCTTTCAACAACACAGCATAAAAACGCTTCACGCACAACACAGCTATGGGCACAATGACGAATTCTAGAGCTCCTAAATTGTCCCAACAAAAATTTAAGCCTAACAAAATGGAAGTACAGGAAAGATTCCTTGAATTTTTTAGGTAAATTTTTAACTTCCAATAAAATATAAATTTCTTTCTGTAATAATATTAATTCCTTTTCTAGTCTGAAGCAGCTGTTGATTGCTATACGAAAACTTATAATCAACCAAGAGTTTTACTAATTGGCAATTTATGCAACACAACGCATAAAATCAACTTGATGGTGTTGAAACCTGTTTTCATTTTTTTTTTTGCCTTGGATATATTATATCCAGATAAACGGAAGCATATTTGGGTATATATTGGAAAAATTATATAAGCAAACTTCATAATGATGATAATTTATTACAAATTATATTCGAAGTTCAAGCTGAGTTAAGAAATTTTAAAAAAATTTATAGTCTCCTGCTTTAAATATTAAAAGTAATAAAAGATAATGAATTTTAAAGAAATTTCAGCTTCCACCTAAATTTTTTACATGTATTCATTGCATAGAAATTGTAATTTAACACATTGAGTGTCAAGGGGTTTTGACGAAAACCTTCCCCGGGTGCCAAGCACATTATTTGCTATAAACTGGTGTAAAAATAGAAAATATTCAGTTCTGCGCCAATCCCGGATAATTTTGTGGTTTATTTTTTATTTTATAACGGTTTTTTTATGTCGCACGTTTCCGTACGACGTGGCACTGCACGACGGAATTGCAATCGTAAAAATCACTGTCGTACGAAAATGTGCGACGCGATTTTTTTTGCTATTTCTTAATTTCTTTTTCTTTTTACGCATTTTTCTTTACATTTATTTAAATTTTTTATTATATCTGTTTTTATTTTTATTTTGTGCTATTTTTTATTTTTATTTGTCTTCTTTTTTTGTTTTCTATATATATATTTTTCTTTATTTTCTTTGTTTTTTATTTTTATTTTTCTTTATTTTGTTTTATTTTTGTAGATTTGAATTAGAAAAATGGCGAAGCGAAACCTTACTGATCGTGAAATACGTGAAGCGTTGGAAGAAAGTGATGATAAGGATTTTTCATGCGATGACTTGATTGATGAGAACTGGCTACCAGATGATTCGGACACTGACTCTGATAATAACAATGATACTAATAACATTGATAACATTTATAACAGCGATACTGAAGACGACTGGGACATGGATGAGGACATGGATGTGGACGAGCCAACAGCATTGTCAAACGTAGTCGGTTCTTCCGAAACAAACATTTGGACTGAATTTAGTTCTCGTCAGAAAACTTTTACATTCACTGGGCGATCAAGCTTGCAACAGTCTATTCCAACAGATATTTCCTGTTTGGATGCATTTCTCCTATTTGTTGACAAGGACGTTATTGAATTAATTGTATCAGAAACAAATAAGTATGCGGAGGAATATGTAAATAAAGATGCTGTTACCAGATTTTCTCGAAAAAAAAATTGGATACCAACAACAGATTTTGAAATGAAGAAGTTCCTTGGCCTTCTTTTGTGGATGGGTTTGGTGAAGGTCGGGTGTTTAAAAGACTATTGGTCCAAAGATTCGCTCTACAACTTTTCAATTCCGGGGAAAATAATGTCACGCAATCGCTTTCAACTATTGCTTAGTTTCATGCACTTCTCAGACAATAACTCAATTGTACCAGGTGATAGGCTTGGTAAAATAAAACCACTATTGGACATGTTACAAACGAGATACCAAAGCATTTACGTACCAGGTGAAAACATAGTAATTGATGAAACCCTTATTCCATGGCGTGGCAGACTATTATTCCGACAAAATATACAAAATAAAGCTCATCCTTATGGTATAAAGCTTTTTAAGCTCTGCTCCACTGAAGGATTCACCTGGTCAGTGAAAATATACTCCGGAAAGTCATCAAGTGTGCTGAGAGAAGTCGGTTTGGCAAAAAGTGGTTGCGAGGATCTGATCATTGATTTGAAAGGTCAAGGTCGAACTTTATATGTAGACAACTTTTACACAAGCTATGAATTGGCTCGTTCAATGCTAGATCAAAAAACACATGTTGTCGGTACACTCCGTGCCAACAAGAAACATTTCCCAAGAGAAGTTATGGGTGCTCCTAAAAAGAAAGGCGAAGTAGTGGCTAGAGAAGATCCCAATGGTATAGTTGTTCTGACGTGGAAAGATAAACGCGACGTCAGAATGCTATCTACGAAACATGCCCCGATAATGGTATCCACAACAGATGGAGCACGTAATCCTGAAGAGCCTTCAACTAGTCGAGGAGCGAGACACAACAGACGAGCAACAGAAAAGCCATTGGCTGTGCTAGAATATAATAAGGGGAAATCAGGCATTGATCTTTCCGACCAAATGGCTTCTTACTCAAATACCCTTCGCAAAGGGTTAAAATGGTATCGAAAGCTGGGAATTGAACTTTTACTCGGACTTTCCGTGGTAAATTCCTTTACTGTGTATAAAGCAGCTACGAATAAAAACATTAATATACGAATATTCCGTGAACGCATTGCTAAGGACCTACTAAATCTCACATCCCCGCAGCCTGTATCGCAATCAAAACATATTATCACAAAAAGATTAGATGAAAATAATAAAACCATCCGACGTGCTTGCGTTTTATGCTCCGCTGAAGCAAAAAGAAAATTTAGTCGAAAGGAAGCAAGAAAGAATATCAAAAGGTACTGTCCGCAATGCCCCAACACTCTCCAATTGTGCATTGATTGCTTTCCAAAATATGCACATCTAAAAAATTAATGTACATTGAAATTATCATATCCTAATTTTAATATTTTTGTAACTTTTTTATACTTTTTTTCCGAAATATCGAATGAATTCCAATAAATTTTCAAAATTAAAAAGAACCTCCGAGTTTTTATCATAAAAACCGCAAAAATGAAGATATCTCTATGAAACTTGAACTAAAATTTAGGGCAAACATTAGGGTACTAGAAACACATTAAAAAAACCCTGTAGAGTCAAACAGAAACGCACGACAATATCTTAGGCCAGACAATGCCTGTCGCACGTTTTCGTACGACGTGGCACCCCAGGAAGGATTAGGTGTCGCACGAAAACGTGTAGCCATGGCACTTAATGTGTTAAGATACAAATCTGGTAGCCTTATTTCGTTTCAGCATTATGAAGATGAGATACCATCTTATTAGTTAATGACATTTATAATAAGCACAGATGATAAGATATATTTGTTTTGTCAATCATTTGAAACTATAACTTTTGATCCTTATTTAGAAGTTTTTTTTTCGTAAAAGAAAAAAATGAGCTTTTCTATCTTATTTGAAAATTTGCCTAATAAGAAAATATACAAGTTGATTAAAAATCTAAATAACTTGTCGGTAAATTTTTTGTTAAAGGGACGTTATCCAAAGGGCTTTTACTATCTTTTTTGTATTGCATATTTTTTTTATTTAGTAAATTTTTGAATTGAATAGAAGGGAACTCATTTAATTCTCTTAACGGAAAAAAAATTGTGATTAACAACAAATATTTAATTTACTACCTGTTATCAAAATGGTTATTATGCAATTATTTTTATTATTTAAGTGCATTTTCAATATTATTATTATTACACAACTACACAACTACCACAAAATTTAAAAATAAATAACAAAAACAATCCGTTGCTTTACTTACGACTTTTAGCATACATTTTGCAATTAGGTCACCATAACATTAGAATTGGTTGCAACAAGCAACTGTTTACCAAAAACAATGTAAAGAACTGAGGAGTAACAGAGTAGTTATGCCCCAAAAATATTTTCACTGGTTGTGATTGCCTGTAAAATGTTTGGCAGCAATAAGTAAGTTCTTTTAGGCGAATATCAATAAAAGATTGATACAAAAAGTATTCTAAACACTTTAAGTGCTTTCGTAATTTCTTGGTTATGGCAACCACTTTGTTTTTTGAGTGTGATAGTCATTGATGAAGGTACAGTGGCCTATATCCTAATTATGTGACTACTAATTAGAAATCAAGTCCTTATTTTTATTCTACCACTCCCTTTTTACAGTTTTTGGGGTAATTTGAAAATTATATTCCTGAACGCTTAAGCATAGTACTCTGTTCAGTTTCATATGAAATTTCACTCAAATCTCCATACAAAAAGTGACAGCAGTGAAACAAGCGTGGAAATTTTCACAACATGTTCGTCAGAGCAGTACTCTGTTTCGCTGCGTGAAATTATAGCAACATGTTTCTGAGCAACATTTTTCACGACAATTTAATTGTACTGCATATTTATTTTGAAGTGAAAGGAGAGATATCATATGAAATCTCCCAACTTATTCTCTGAGACTCTCTGAGAAACGTTGCCATAGAAATTCCTCGCAACAAATTTTAAGTCAAAAATTTTACGCAACAAATAAAAAGATGTTGCAAGCGAAATTTTTACGCAAACGAACAGAGTACTAGGCTTTAGCCTTTAATCATTCGAGTAGAACCCAAAATGTCTTCTTCGAATTAATGTATCGAATTATCAATTTCTCAATAATGCACAATGACTGCTACAGTATTGCGTTCTGTAAAAAAATGTCTGGCAGCGTTGCAAAAGTGAAACGTTTTAAGAGGTGAAACCCTGCTTTTGTGATGAAGAAATGACAGCAGGAAGAGCAACATAAAATTTTGTGCTGCAACAGTAAAATTGAGGATGCTAAATAAACATTAATATTTTATGATAACTGAGAAGTTTTTGATGGTTTTTAATTTTATTGTTATTTGGGCTAAATCTGATGCTAAATTGTTAATTTGGCGCTCTGTGAAAGCAGGGATGCATGCGTAGGAAGGCAAAGCAGGGCAGAAAAGCAAGTGCATTGGCATAAGCAGTGCAGGCAAGCAAGAATGCGGCAAAGCATGTGCAATATATTCTTTCATGCTAATGCAGCAACTAGAGGAAGAAACAAAGGGGTGTGCTAAGTGCATTGAACATGAAGTTAAGATTCGTGGCTATTAAGAATATAACTGTTTACTTTAAAATTCAACGGTAAATTTTGGGTTTTTATTTGGGAATAAGTTATTGATTTTATTGTTTTTAGTTGGTGGTTTAGATTTTTTTTGTTTATTTTGTAATATTGTACTTTGTTTATTAAAAAGAAGTAATGTGGTTAAAGAATAGCTTGCTTTAGTTGGGGGTAATAGTGACTTTTAAGAGTACACTACACTTGCTATAAAAGGTTTTAATTAAAAGCTTTAGGTCAAGTAATTTAAGAAAACAGGCAACAGCAACAACAACAAAAACTCTGTATGAAGTCAATCACACAGCACACCAGACAGCCTGTTTTGGAAGTAGCTACACTTCCTTTTCAGAATTCTTGAGTGAAAAAACCAACCCACTGTTTCCATTCCATATGATTTGACATATTTGCATAAACTCAACTGAATAATATGACGTTGAAAGTTTAAAATTTAGAGCTTTAGGTCACATAATTTATAAAAAAGGAGGGATCGTACAAAAGAGAGAAGAGCAACTTTGGTCCATACAAAACTCTAATAAAGTTTAAGGCTTGACGAAACATAAGATCTTATAAGTCTTAAACTTTATTAGAGTTTTGTATGGACCAAAGTTGCTCTTCTCTCTTTTGTACGATTCCTCCTTTTTTACAAACTATGTGACCTAAAGCTCTAAATTATAAACTTGTCAAATAATTAAAAAGGTCACAATTAAGTGTATAAATTATTGATATAATTTTATTAACACTTTAAAGGCAAAAAATTTTAGCTTCCTTAAACTGTATTTATTTCTATTGATTTACAGTATAACTTTTGTCCGTTCTTTGAATAAAATAATTAAGAAAAACATTTATTTTAATTTGTTCTTTTTTTCTGACTTCAATTTTTATTCCTGCAAAAACTTCTACTCATTTTATTTATCATTCCGAAGCATACTTTTCAATTATTATATTTTCTTCAAATACGAAAATCATCTTCGATATCTTAATCATGCAAATAAATAAGTAAAGTCATTATAAAGATGAGGTAAATTTATTATCTTTAATTTTATAGCTTCTCTTGTGGGGCTTTTCTCGTCTTCAGGGTTTTTTTTTTTGCCAATAACAAGAATGACAAATTGCAATTTCTTGACCCAGACAATATATTAAGCTAAATGAGTATCTGTCGTTGTTTTTGTTTGGTTTTTTATAATGTCAACTTATATATAAACATAAATTAAGGCTCAACGTATTGGATGGCATGTGTTTTGTGTATTGAACGTGTACACAGAATAAAATCCAAATGTTTCTAAATTGAATAAAACTGTATTTATATAGGGTCTATAGTAAGTTTTTATTTATTTTTTCATATATATTTTTAAAATTTCTTTAAAATTTTCATACATATGCAACACTGAATTTAAAAATTATCAAGCTGCTTCTAGCTATTATTTAAAAGCAATGTATTTAAAAATTAGCTGACAACAATTTGTTGTCGATATGGCGACATATGTTCAATTTAAATGAGATGTAAAAAAAAGTTTTAAAATATTTGTGTAAAAAAAGACTAAAGCAATTGTCGACAATTTTAAAACATGTGATTTTTTTCTGTGTAGGAATCTGGAAATGTGTTGAGGTGGTTTTGTATGTTTGAACTATTTTTTTATTGCATAAACAGGGATTTTCTATGCCCAACCTTTAGATGTCATGACAACAAGAGTAATACCAAATTGTATGACAACTTTGAGTTGAATTCTTTTGTATGCTATTGTCATCATATCAGAGCATTATTTTCTTTACACACAGATAATATCAGCATTTGATGTTTGGAGGATACATGTGTATGTGTGTGTGTGTGTGCATGTAGAAAAAACTAAATGACTTTGATTGATGTTTGAAATGCGATATGGTGATGATGATGTAGTAAAAACAGATGTATTGTTGCAGATTACTTTCGTAGACTAACAGAAAAAATAAGTGAAGAAAAAACAAAAAATTTTAGCACACATATTAAAATTGTAAATTTCACTACATCAACTTAGTTCTTAATTAATGTACTCCACGTCTGCATAATTTTAAGACATGCAAACATTAATTCAACATTTTCAAAAAATAAAACTCTTTAAAAATATACATTCCTAAAATAGGTTAGATGCTGCTCTTCTGATTTCTCAATTTAAAATGTAAATGATTTTTCGTCGTTAAACAACGGACTCTAAAGCTACAGCACACCGTTACTGCCAAAGAATTTTTTGCTCAAGTAAAATTGCTCATTTCTATTTATATCAACTTCAAAAACCTGATGGCAGCAGAACAATTAATTCCACTGCTTGTGATTTACTTTCAATTTATTTCTTTCTTTGAAAACTTAATTGATTTTAGAGCCAAGCAAAAATTAAGGCTGCTTTGTGTTTGATTTTCACTCACCCGCTACCACCTCTTTCCTTTACCCCAACTTAACGGCAATCCTTTATAACAGCATCTTTTTAAAGCAAATTGTGTTGAATTATTAAAGTGTTCGTGCGTAACTTCTGCCAGCCTTTAGACTGAAGTTATTTCAAATGAATTTTATTGTCCTGTCTACATTGTTTAAATGATTGACAATTTAAGTCAACAGTTAGCAGCGGCAGCCTGTATTTAAACTGTTTTGCTAGTAAAAGTAGAAAATATATTTTATGCAAGCATCTTATGTACATAAACAAGTTTTGTTATATGGTCTTAAAAGCATTTCAATTGATAGTAAAAGTTTTCGATGCAATAAAGTTTGGCTTTAAATGTCATCAACTTTAAAGCTATCTGATTTAAACTTTAGCTGTAGTTTTTCGTAACCAATCAAAGTCATTCTTCAAAGAAAATTCATTACATGCAATTAGGGATTTATTAAAACACTATTTATTATGCATGTTACCAAAATATGCATTAAAATTTCATGATTTAATAGTTATTCTAGGCAAAAAGGCAAATTAAGTAAAGCATTTCTGCAGAATTTGAGAAATTTGTAATTTTTTTATGGTTCTATGACAAATATTGCAATAACAAATTATTAAGGATCAAAGTGTAAATAAATTTGTGAAATATGTTTTTTTTGCATAAAATTAAATAAGAAAATGAATATTTGAGTGTATTTCTTGGCAAGTTTTAAAAAGCTGCAAACACTATGGCTGCATTATATAGTTTATATTTGTTATTTAGATTATTACTATAGAACATTTTTATTTTAAAATTTTGAAACCTCTACATAAGATATTCTTTTGAAAAGCAGTTTTTAGATAACTGTTGCTTATGTTAATACAAGTTCTTTTTGCTGGCTGCATATTTATTTATATTGTTGGCTAGCTTCGACTTAAGGCGGTAAGTTGTGTTTTGTTGATGACACCTAAAGAAATCAGAAATGTTTTAAATTAAAAAGTAAGATATTGGATTTGAGTTTGAAGTGTTTCTATGACTACATATGTCTAATTCATATAACTTAGAAGATAGTGTACTAATTTTCCATACTTATTTATATTGTATTGAAAACAAAAACGAATCGCGCAAATAAATTTTGTCTATGGCGTTGGAAAAGAAAACCAAGTAATTTGATAGGATTTTGCAACCTGCTACAGTTTACGAAAACAATGTTAATTGCTTAAATGGTAAGTAATTTTTAGTCATTTTTGCATGATTTAGTAAATTGGAATCATTAACTTTTAAGATAGAAATACTATTAAAGTATCACACATTTCGGGTTTTGCAGAGCGATTTAACCCTGCATAGCCAATCATATTTCTAATACTTTGTAACCAATGTTAGTCGATTCGACTAACACGCTCCAAAACTCGTTTTAGAGGAGCTGTTAGTACATAAAATACATTAAAAGCTGTTGAAAATGGAAAAAACTATGTATATTCTAATAGAAATAAAAAACATTAATATTGGTCTTTGTTTTCTTATTTTTTACATTCTTTTATAAGCTACTTATGTTATCAGTTCGAGATATATATAAAGATAATATATATAAAGATTATTGAAAACAAAAAAATAGTAAATAAACATAAAAAACTTAAAAGGCTCTTCTATCATCTTACGAATAAAGCATTATTTATTATTATTAAAATAAAAAAGTTTAAATCAATTGTTTAGCACAAGAGACGCAACTCGCTGCACCACTATAAAAAACTTATAAGCAAAACACTATATTCCTACAACAAAGGAACTAACTTCGACTGAACTGAAGTTAAAATACCCCCACATTATAAAAGTAGTATAAACGAAGTTGTCAATGTTGTGTAATTTGATGACGCCAATTTAATGGGGCGTGGTTCTTATCCAAATATATAAAATTTTTAACTCCGAGTGATCCTAATTATCAAAGCTTATGTGTAAAATATCTAGTTTAAACCCTAATTTTTTTGAATTTATGAAAGACTTGTATTATAATGACGCCACTTTGTGTGTGAGGTGGGCGTGCTTTTCATCCAATTTTGACAAATTTCAAACATGTGGTGAATATTTTACTCCAAAGCTAATGTGCAAATTTCCAAGTTCATATATTTATTTTTTTGGCATTTTAAGAGATACCGTTTGATAAAGTCACTTCTTATGGGAGGTAGGCGTGGTGTTCATCCGATTTTCCTCATTCCCGAATTTTATCTTCGTTTTTTGAATATAAGCATATATCTTTTATTTTATTACGATAGCTTAAAAATTGTGGCTGTAATCGTGTCGACAGGCAGACAGATGGATAGACGGACAGACGGACATGGTTTAATCGACTCAGGAGGTGATGCTGATCAAAAAAATATCTCCTTATAAGCGTTACGAACGGAGTGAGAAAGTTAATATACCCCTTCAACAATACGCGTGGGGGTATAAAAAGTTACGTTAAAGCCAATGTTAGTCGCTTCGACGTACACTATATTTATAAAAAGATTCACCCCATCCAATAAAAAAGGCAAATACATCCGATCGCAACGAGAGCAGCTTAACAACTAATGTGGTTACGATATGGATAGAGAACACGATCAGATGAAAGAAAAAAAGGCTGTTGGCAAAAAAGTGAGCAGTGTTAGTCGAAACGACTAACATTGGTTATCCAGGGTTAATATTGGTAAGAAAAATGTTGCTTCATATACGAAGGTGACAGAAGAAAGTTCAAAAGATTTCAATGATGATGATTCATTTTGTGATCCTAATTTTGTGCTCTCTGATTCTGAAAATATAATTTAAGAATCTAAAGTTAGTGAATCTGAACCTTTGGAAAATATAGCAAAAATTTAGCGAAACCGACACAAAACAACCAAAAAAAAAAGATGCGAAAGGAAAAATAACGGCTGGAAACTTTGTTCAAGGATGAACCCTACGAGAATTGAAAAACTATTGCATGATAAGGCAGTGAAAAAAAATTACAATTGGAATTCATACACGAGATACCACCAAGTTTTCCAAGATTCTTAATACGCTCAGATAAAAATCTAAAATGCCAAAATTAGGCACTTGTCATAAGTGTAAAATTTTAAGAAGAAAGTGAGCATGCACTCAGAAAAATGTTTATAGGAATATGAGCAAAAAGACAACATATTAAGTGAAAAATGGTATTGACTTTGCTCCAGAGAATGCTTGTGATCCCAAAAATTCCCTAAAAATGGCAAAAAGCTTCCATAAAAATGAGAAATATTTTCTCATTAATAAAAGACACCTTCTCTTTAATAGGAAAATATTTCTTTATAATACGTTCAACCGTTTTCTTTATTGTGTAAATTTTTCCCGAAAACAGAGAAATATTTATTTCATTTTAATAAATGTTTTCCTTAAGTTGTATTTATATTTTTTCACAAAAAATAACACTTTCTTTAAAAGAAAGATACATTTTCTTAACATTGATACAACATATTTCTTTATTGCGTACATTTTTCTTTAAAACACAGAAGTATATCCGCAATTACGATTAAAAAATTATTTATGTCAAACATTTATTTTAACTCAGTTCTACGCAAAGTAGAAGTATGAATATCAAATTGTGATTCGGTTTTAAAAATATTAGTTAAAAATGTGTTAAGAGGTGAATTATTGTTGTGGCATTGTTTTTCGGGACTCTTTATAAATATTCCAGAAGTTTATTCTGAAAAACGATTTTGTAAATGCATCCAAAGAAACAGTAGTAATAAACATCATCACTTTGCGTAGCTATGTAAAGTAAAAAAACCTTTTGAAGGAACAATCGTCATAATATGCAGAATATGCAACACTTGCTTTTCAAAACATTAACCAATTGCTCTCACGCTTTCTATTTTTTTCGTACCTCATTCAATATAAGAAAAATATCGATTTTTGAGAAGAAGCCTTTTTAAGTTTTGAGAAAGGATTTGTTGTTATTGAAGAAAATATTTCGCATAGTGAATTATTTATCAACAATAGAGAAAAGTTTTCATTTTTTATAAATTTTTCTCTATAAATGCGATTTTTTTAGTAAGAGAAAAATACTTATCATTATAAGAGACATGAAATATTTTCATTTCCCACAAGGATATAAATATATCCTTCAATATTTTATAATTGAAGTAAATTTTATTTGAAATAAAGAAAATTTCTATTATCGAAAAAAGAGAAATTTTTTATCACAAAAATATAGGTGTTTTTTTCTGAGTGTGGTAGGATAATAAAGGTAGTCTCGTGTCTAATCGTGATCTCTTTGACAATACTACCAGAATTGTCAAAATCAGTTTTTTTAAAGAAAACGAAGATAATAGAGAAAAATTAAATTACTCCAATAGGATATTTTTGTGTTGTGTTTAAAAACTTGAATTAAAGTGAATTACTTATTTATTTTTAATTAAAATGAAGTGCATGTTGTGCCAAAAACATTAAGTTAAGGAAAATAGGACGAATTTTCGTGTTCCAGCTGACGAACCTAGACAACAACGATGAAACATGGCATGTGCCAAAAATTTTAAAAAGATGATCGTGTTTGCTATAGACACTTCCACGAAAATGATTTTTTTGAACTTCATATAAATTACTACAATAGCTACAAAAAATCCTATTTTAATTGATTGATCAATAAAAAATTAAAAAAGCAAAATAATTTCAGCCATGACAGATTCTTTTTAATTTTTCCTTTCTTATCGCATTCTCATCGGTTGCAGATTTTGTATGAACTGTCAGTTGCCTTTTGACAGTTCGCTCTCAGACGTGCGACTACCTCTATTCTTCTACCATGAAAGTGAGAATCTTAAAAAGAACAAATTAATCACAATCTCGAAGCAGAGTGTGCGTATAAATCAAAAGCGACAGGCAAATAAAAAGGAAAGTGTTGCAATAGTCTAATAGGCATATCTTACTACTTAAAGGTTTTCTACGTGTTGTTTATGTTTCAATTTTGCATCACTTAGTTTTGTGTTTGACAATTTTCTGCAACGTATCTGAAAAAAAAATTTTCATAGTTAATTCATACAACATATTCACACGACAAATAACGCAGTTTTGAATCAATTTCCAATAACAAAAGGTTATAGGCCCAAAAAGCTTCCACAGCACGAAAACATACAGGATTCTCAATATGAGAAGCATCATTAGAAAACTACGACACATTCAGAATTTAAGAAGGAACATTGCTCATCAAAAGTGATGAAATCCGTGAACTCTAATAATTTTGTATGTAACTTACAACGTTATACCACTGACTGACACTTTCTTATTGATTTTTATAGCGGTGCATATTTTTGGCGAATTTGATGTTAAGGCAGTGTAAGAGAGTCATGTTAACGGTAATCTGCAATAAAATAGTTTTGCAAAAATTGACCTTTGCAACGTTATTCGCGGCTGTGCTTCAATTGTTTATGACTTCTTATTTTACACTTTGGCTTACAAGAAAATAAACAACAGCAATAATTACAATGTTCTAAAAAAAAAAAAAATTTGTTTTAATGTACAAAAGTTCCCACCAACATTTTATATGACGGCTTCCTGCGCAGAATGCTTACTTCACTTCGATTTTTTTGTAAATGGTCTTTTTAAGAAGTCACTTCGCTTTTTCGTACCTTGCCAAGCTTAGTGATCATTACTTTGCTTTTGATCAATTGATTTAAAAAATCTTTATATTAAAACAAAGATATGACTTGCAGTCTTCCATGGTTGCTTACCTGTTTTAATTTATTAATTTTTTTTTTTAAATTATAGTCGTTTCCATGAACACAAACCATATTCCTTTTTTAAAATGTTCTTTTTGCTATTAAAATAAATCATAAATTTCTTCCGACATGTTTAGTTTGACTTATTGCATGCAAAGGGTATGGTATTAGATTTTTAATGCTTGTAAAAGAACTAAAATTGGTCCACAACTAAGTAAGTTATGGCGAACACAACTAAGTAAGTTATGGACTATAACAACATTAAACATACATATTTTCTTTGAGAAATTGTTATTTTGTTTCAATTTTCAGAGCAGCAGCACAATATTCTAGCCACAGAACAGCAATTGCTTTTTTTTAAATTTTTGTACAGCTGCCAAAAAGTTTCATATTTCTTCATCTATTCTCAGTGTATGCATCCCATACAAAAGTTGGACAAAAATTGAAGGAGTGCTCCTATGATAGTGCAATTCAGTATGCTTGGTTTATTTAAGCCATTTAACAAAAATAAAAAATTGTCGAAATTTGTTTAACCTTTTTGGCACCTCCCTTGGACCTATATTTAGTTTTTACTTGATCTTGTATGGGGGTATATACAAAGAATGGCCGATCTTAACAAAAACTCGTCAGAAGCGTAGTCAAATAGATTTATGGATGTGTACTGAAAATGCTTGCAATCGTTTAGACCCTGGGGGTACCTCATTAGGACCTATATTAATTTTTTACTGGAAATGAAAAAATTGTACTGGAAAAAATTGTTCATGTACAGAACACTATGTTAAAAAAGAGCGGCCTAGTCGCACATTGTACCGAGTAGGTTAAAAAACGTTTTATACATATGACTAGTTGAGCTTTGTTAAATCGTTCTGCCACCACTTCACATTAAGCTTGGACTAACCAAACAATTTGTTAAAGTACTAGAAAAAACAGAAACAGCTTTAAAATGGCTAAACACAAAATTTCCAAAACTAAGCAATGCAAAAATAAGAAAAAGTTAATAGTTAATAGAATAAGTTAAGACTTTAAAAGTCTACTTTTTTAAAATAAATTCTTTATAAAATTTTTTTAAGGCATTTTCATTGGACCGCAGATTCGTGAATTGGTTAAAAGTGCAGAATTTTTAAATCAGATGACAGTGATAGAAAAAAGAAAGTGGTTAAGTTTTGTTTCAGTTTGTGAAAATTTTTAAGGAAATCAACGAAGCAATAACTATGCAGAAATTGTGAGGGAATTGCTTATAGCATTTCAGGCTAGGGGCTGCAATATGTCAACCAAAGTTTACTATTTACATTCACATTTTTATTTTTTTTTTTCACAAAACTTATGTCTATTCATTAACGATTCCACCACGAAATTTTAAAAAAAGAAACACGTTACATAGGAAAAACCAAAAATCACATGCTTTAGGATTATTGTTGGTCTTCTTAGTGAGAAAACATCAGTTATAAATATAAGAGGAAAAGGTCTTCAAACGATTTTTAAAAAAGAATCCAGTAAATTAAAATTAAATTAAATGTAAAAACTATATTCATAAAATGTAATGAAACAGAAAAATATTAAATCATATTGTCATAATTAACTCCAATATTTTTAAAACGATATTTTTTAATGAGAAAAAAACAGAATATATGTTAAATCATACTTTCGTTAATAACTTTATTATTTTTTACCAAGTCTCATTTTGTATAATAAGTTTTAAAATTAATACCTTTGTCTTCTGAAAAAAAATTGACACAATTATGTCAATAGATATTTTATTTCTCACTGTTAGAAAATGTAAAAAAAAACAATATGCGTTCTTTTTTTTAACGTCTTTTATTTTAAAATGTATTGGGGTATTTCTATTCCTTAAATAAGAGTACAAAACTGCAAGTCTTAGCTTACTTATAATATAAAGGTTTTTAAAATCAATTGATCAGAAGCAAAGTTATGACATCCAAGTAATGCAAGGTACGAAAATATTGAGTTATTCATTTATGAGGTCCTTGAGAAAAATTTCGAAGTGATGCAAGAATTCTGTAAATGCAGAAAGTCTTTATATATTACCACTTTATGAAATATATGTGTGCGAAGTCTTGTACAGTTTTCGTGTAGAACAGTGTTATCAATAATGATATAAGATGACAGTTTTAATATTTCAAAAACACTTTTTTTACTATACAAGTTACTATTGTTTGTATAGATACAGAATAATACAGTCACAAATATATATTTATTTAAATAACATAGCTATTAATATATTTGTATATATACAGTATATAAAGAATGAGTTAACACATTCAAAATAAATTCGATTTTTTTTTTCTTAACAAAAAACACTACTTTTTAATGCTGCACAAAGTGTTTTTTTATTAGTTTTTTGCTCTAAACATTTCATAAAAAAAAAATGAAAGCTCAAAGCAAATTATATGATATATGCAGCAAAAACAACTGTTTTTTAGTTTTGTTAGTGTCAAGAAACTTTTTTCACAAATGCTAGGAAAATATTTTTATTTTAAATTTATTAAATTAAAACTTGGTTTTTTAGATACATTACATTTACTTTGGCCATCTTTTGAATCTGTCATACATTTAAGCTATTTTTTATGGAGTTATCTAGTTTTTACATATCATAACTGTTTGGAATCTTTTGCCACTATTCCAGTATTGCTGTTATAAGTGCGGTTTGGTTCTTTGGTTGCCTCTTCGCCACATTTTTCTTCAAGTATATCTATTATTTTTCAATGAATGTTAGTCGGAGCTTAAGGTTGGTGTTTCTATATTTATACCGCAGTTATATAAATGCCACATTCACTTTATGCTTAATGTTCTTATCATGACAAAATTTAAAATCTGGTTTGTGGTTTTTTCTAAGGCCAAAATAATTTGCACTATTTGACAAATGGCATTTTAAAATATTTAAATATTGTAGCAAGTCCATGGTTGTCTCTATTAAAGCCAAGTCTCCTACCCCTTTGCTTGAGATGAACATCCAAACCATAATCGAAATTTTTCCAAATCTTACGGTTGGCATTTTCTTACTATGTTAATGCTTTGCGCCGCACTCCAGTTGATCTATCACTGTAATACATCATGATTTTTGTCTCATCGCAGAATATGACGTCGTTCCCAGACGCAGAAATAAGCATTGTATAAGCGGAAGTGAAACGCTTTTCGATTTTTGTACAGATAGCACCGGCTTTTAACGAGCAGCTCTCAGTGAATATTTTTATCGCAGTATAGCCTGACGAACTGTTTTATTGGCAACAGTGACATAACACTCGTCCTTGAGTTCTGCCGCAATTGTTCTGGTGGAAACATTGGGGTTGTAATATACTTTTTAATAATTATTCGGTCTGGCACGTTCAGTTAATTTAGGCTTAGATCCACCTCCATACTTAAGTTCCAGTTTTTCTTCGTTTTTAGCTCTATTTAAATTATTATAGATTGTTTTCCGTGATACAAAAAACATTTCTAATTCCATTTCCCATTTGGAAATTGTTGTATATCAGCTAAAGAATTTTGTCTGCCATTAAAAAAAAAACACAATAGTAAAAAAATTTATAATAAAATGCACTTTTTCAACGTCAGATGTTCTCAAAGGAAAAATTCATTCTCAATTAAAAAAATTAATCATGAAAAAATTGAACTAATGCTGCATATTTCACATCAATTTCTTTGAGCTTACATTTTTTTAATGAACCTTTAAAAATAAGGCAAAAAATAAATATTAAAATGCAACAAAACAACATACACAAATTTTTTAAACTTGAATGTCACAAAGTAGGACCTTTTTAATATTTTTTATTTTTTATTTTCGAAAATAGCTCATTATGTACAGATAATCCTTGCCAAGTTTCATAATGGGCTAGGAGCTAGACCAGTTACAGTTTTGAAGTGTAGTGGACGGAAACTGTAGATTACAGAAATTTTTAATCGAGTATATTGCTAATCTAATTTTTTTTAACAATAAGATTGTGTTTTGATATACTTCAAATTACAATAAAACAGTGTAATTACGTTTCGATAACTTATACCTTTACTTACAAATTTTAAATATTTTATAATCTCACGAAACTATAACAAAATCACTTGTTACTCGTCTGAGTAAGTAAGCAGTTGCGACGCAACTGATCAAACTAACGAAAAATTAAAATACACAGCGTCATCAGTTTGTCTCTTTTACACAAATAACGTAACTTTAAAGGGCTTACACATTATGGAACGTGTTCGTCAAACGGCGGCCATGTTCGAACCAATTTAATAGTTAAGAAGCTAATTTGACAGTTTGTCGAACCTGTTGGCAAACATTTTTGATTTTCTCCTTCAAACCAGGGTTGCGAAACAAAATTATGATGAAAAACAACAAAACATCTTAGCTTGTTCTACGAACAGGTTGCTTTAATTTGAACGCTACCTCTTTCGAACAAGTAATACCTATCCTTTTGTTTGAGGAACAAGTTCGCTAATATGTAAGCTGCTTTAGTAGCAATATTGCAGTATAAAGAAATTATTCTTAATGATTACAAATGGCGCCACTGTAAATGAAATTGTATAAATTTAATTAACATCATTAAAGCTTCGCTAAATATTATTTAATATTGTAACTTAAGGTATTTTGTGCTATTGGAGGTTTCTCTTATATCGCTTGTAGACGCAACCCTGACGCAGCACAGTGTGCTTTTTTCGATTTTAGGATGGAAAGATATATTTTTTTTTAAATGTCATAAAAAAATATGTTTCATTTGAAAAAACCCTGAAAAAGCATATTTTGCCTTAAAACGCATTGATTTCTAAGACAATTTGTAAGTATTCATAAATTTAAAGAAAAATAAAATAAAATTCATTACCTACTTAAAACAAATTGTGACCCAATTTTAATTTTGTTTAAGCAACCATTTCTTTTTTTAATTTTTTTTTTTTGTAAACTTCGTTAATTAGGTAATCTTATTTTATGGAAGATATATCTAAAAGTTAACCGATTGTAATAATTTTTGCATGACATTTAAATGTAGTTAAATAAATTAAATTTACTTTTTAAAAAGACAAATAAGCAGTTTTATGCGGTTTTATTTATTAAAAAAATATGGTTTGTATGGAAGGTAGGCGATGCAGTTGACCTAGAATTCTTATTTCTGTTGTTACTTAATTTGGGCTTAAACTCATTTATACAAAATGTCATGACCCTAACTCTTATAGTTTCTGAGATAACGCAAATGCTATTCTAAAATCGAAAAAAAGCGTGCAGTGCGCCGGCCGCTACGCTTCAAAACTGCACCTGGTCTAGCGCCTGAACGACTTTCACGCCCATTATGAAACTTGGCAAGGATTACCTATACACTATATCTATACACTATAAGCTTTTTTCGAAAAAAAATAAGTCCAACTTTGTGAAATTCAAGTTTCAAAATTTAAATAAATTTTTTTTTTTTAAAAAAGGTTTTTTTTCTTAAGACCTCTAGTTCGTTAACCAGACTATATACTGTAAAAATATTTCGTATCTGGATTGAAGACGTGTATAGGTATAGCATAATCAAATATTACTGAAATCGGAAGCGTCAACGTTTTTTACTTGTCCGCTTCACGTGGAAAGCCCCATGTGCTAACTTTTTGTTTAAATACTGTAATTCTTTTACATTTATAATATTTAATATACTACACTCAAAACATTTATTAGTTAAATATTTATTTTGTTTTATTTTTTTTTATTTAAAAAAATATTTTTATATATATGTTTATATCTTTCTCTTTCAATATAATAATCTCCATCTATTTTTATCCATGTTTTTATTAATTAACAGAGCATTTTGTGAGTTTATTTAGCTTTATGCTTTCTTTTTAAGCGCCTCCAGATATTCTCTAAAATATACACTAATTGTGAAAAATATTTGAGAAGACAAGAAAAGAAAACATAAAACTGAAGAAAAATAATCTGCAGTTAGGATTTTCTGCAGCATAGCGGCATATCTTCTTGCTTTAAGTACAGGCTAGAATGAGTTATTTTGATTCTCTTTGACTTCTGTTCTTTCATATTCAGCCAAATTGAACTATTTTCTCATTTTTTTTATTGTCATTATGATAAATTAAATAAATTTTTGTTTCTTCAATAAAGCTCCTTGTTGTTGTTGTTGATTTTGTTTTTTTACTAAAAACAGTCGGGAAATTGCATAAACAGCTTTGATTGCATACATATGTGTGTCTGTGTGTCTTTTATTTTAGCAATAAAAGTTTTGCTACCAAAGTGCAGCAAAATTATCAAGAGCTATCAACCGATTCTATGCACAAATGGAAGCAAGCGACTGTCAAACTTTATATCAAAGTCTTTTGATTATTGGCATGCATTTTTTCCCCTGCTATTCTTACAAATAATTAAAAGCACAGTCATAATTTCTGCATTTATTTTGATTTGCTTCTTAAGTTGTTTCACTGCCTGGAGAAAGATTTTAAAAATTATTTACAAAAATACTTACTGTATTTACTATAACTAATCTGGAAGAAAATAATTGGAATATTTCTTGGTACCCAGAGGCAGAAGAATTTTTAATTAAACTCACTGCTTCATAGAGATGTTATGCTTGTTTGAACTAATAGTTATTTGAGCATTATTTGAGTTCAAAAATATTTCGGACTTCGGTTGTGTTTCAGTGGAATTTTAACCTTAGGAAATGTTAAATAAATATTTTTGTTTTTATGCATTTATCTTGATGTTATTACATTTTGTTCACTTTTTATATAAAAAATGTTTATTTCTGTTTTTAAAGTCATCTTCTACTTTATATTGTTTTAGGAACGCAAAGGCAATACACTTAATTTAAACTTGCGACATTCTTCCTTTTACTTAAGCCACACCATCTCACAGACATTTTATCCAAGCCGCAAATTTGCCGCGTAGAATGTTTGTAACTAAGTTATAAGCTAAAGCATCTTTTAATTTCTTTAAGAGTTACCGATGAGACTGTAATTAATTGAGTTAAAAAACTTCATCAGCTGAAGCATGACTTATATATCAGCATGGAAGTGCCAATTTATTTCAAACATGCAACTATAAAGTTTGTTCTAATATCCTTGAATTAGTTAGAAGCAAATCGTTTTAACTTTGGATGGAAAATGAGGAAGGAATTCATTATAAGCTATATGCAGATAGTTGTACATTCTGCAATAAATCATCATTGAATGGTATTAGTTATAGCTTGCCTTTCAGATATTATTGGCTGCATCAACAAAATTAAAAACAATCTTAGTTGCCAAAACATTAAAAAAAAAATGCTATGAGATGACTTGTTATAAACTAATTTTGTTCCAAAGGGAATGAATATGTCTAGATTACTTTTAACCGCAGCAGATATTAATCTGTTACGTTCATAACGGTAATGCTTGCTGAATTCCGAACAAACTAATTATTCGGTTTGACATGCTTTTCAATATTTTATGCTGATTTTCACAAAATAACATGCATACGTTTTAATGCGAATGTCTATATACTATATAGCATATGTAAATATAAATAGAACAAAGTGCTGGTTGTGGTGGTCAATTAACCTTTACATTTAAAGCTATTTCACTGTGAAATAAAATTTAAATCATGCATGCTAAATTGGTGACTAACTGGCTATTTAAGCATGCTGCATTTGTGTGAATGAGGTAAAATAATTTTTCTTTTTACATTAAAATAAATGTTAAATATTTCAGAGATATAAATTATTTGAACTATTTCAAATCCGTATTATTAAGCTTTTCGCAATAATGATTATTTTTGAAAACAAATTTCCGTAACTAAAATAAAGTGTTCATTTTGAAAAAACTACACAATTTTTCTTATTTAAAGTTTTAAGGAAAACCACAAAAAGTTGGTAATTTTTTATAAAAGCACTCCGTTATGTTATCTCGAAACATAAATGATTTGTCTAGAAGATTATTTTTCAATTAATAGAGAAATACACATTTAAGATTAATTTTTTCTTTTTAAGAATCACACTTTAATATTGAAATACTTCAATTATTAGGACATCATATCAGGGTTCATTGATACTTATCTGCTTTCTTATCAAAAAAATTAGAAAAAAACCATATATATGCTCAGATGGCAAAAACATTAAGCAAAATAAATAACGTGCTCATTTACCAATCGTAAAAATATTTTGCATTGATTTTAACTGTGTTTTATTGCTTGTTTTTTTGTTCACCATTTTAGCAATATTGACCAATAGCATTACAATTTGTTATAAACCAAAACCCAATAAAAAGCCTATCCAAACATGTTTGTTTAATTTTCGGATAATTTATTGCCTGCTGCACCTGAGCCATAAAATTTTACTACGGAACACAGAACAGTTCAGTTCAGTTCAGATCAGATCAGTTCAGTTAAAATGGACATGCAACAGAGAAAATATTATAAAAGCAACAGTTTTTGTTATTATTGTTTCTGTTGGCATTTTGTATGTTATGTTTGCAAACATAGAGTAAAAACAAATATGTGCACAATTGATGTTTGTACTAAAGCATACTGCAGGCATGCTTTGTATGTGAATGCAGAGAGGGCGGATAGCATTTGGAATGCAAACGAAAGTGTGTGTGTGTGTGTGGAACTGTATTAATGTATGTATAACGTAATGTTGCACAAGGAAGAACAATAGTTGTTAAAGCCATTATGTTGCTGCATTGATGTAACAATAATATTACTGTGATCTAAAAACGTGTACAGCGTGGCGTATGAGTGACTTTTTTTCGAAATGCATTTCAATAACTTATCATTGACCTCGTTTTCCTGATTTGTTGTCTGTTAATGAACGTATTGGTATTGCTGGATAATAAATGTATCCTGTATTAGATCGCAGTTATGCTGAAAAATG
Source organism: Dichetophora obliterata (assembly GCA_963920525.1). Classification (NCBI taxonomy): domain Eukaryota; kingdom Metazoa; phylum Arthropoda; class Insecta; order Diptera; family Sciomyzidae; genus Dichetophora; species Dichetophora obliterata. The sequence goes on along the minus strand of OY986436.1, from coordinate 17,599,737 downwards.
TTTCAATATCAGTAATTAAAGAATTCCCAAATTTGTACCTACACCAAATACTAAAATTCAACCTCACTCTGATTAATTCTAGAATGATATGAAAAATAGCAACATCCTTACGTGCTGCCACAAGCCAAGACCACAAGCCCCATTTTACATTAGAGCAAAAAAAAAAATAAAAAAATATTTAAAACGTGCTACCTTCCAACGTTTTACAATCATTATCTGCAACAAATCGCTTACATATATCACAAGCATTTAACCTAAAATCCAATAAATGGCTCTTCTTCATCTTGATTTGCTATGCCACATGAACAAAATCGATAAATTTTTTTCTTTTTTGTTTTGTAAATTCCATTGGAAATAATTAAGAAACTAATTGACTTGGTTTATTTCAAGGAATTCACAATAAATCTTGTCTTAAACTTCTGCACGAATAGGATGTGCTGATATTGTTGTTGGTTTTGTTGTTTTTAGCTGTAGTTTTGGATAGCTGCACATACTGTTGTGCCAAATTCTCACACATACCGCTGCCAAGATGCCGATAGACTGTGCAAAACCACAAAATCGAGATACTGTTGGTGAAGCAGCAGATAGCAGTAGATAATAGACAAGCGTAGAGTAGATAAAGAGGCACACAGCACACCGAAGAAAAAAAAAAGAAAGAAAATAAAACAAAAATGAGGCATACAGCTTATAAATGTTTTTTTTTTCACTTTTCGGAATTTCAACACCTAAATTTTAAATGAAACTTTTTTAAAAATTTAATTGGAACTCGATTAAATAAAGAGTCGATAAAAGTTAAGCAAACAGTAAGGAAAGGAAATAATTTAAAACAGACAGAATAATGTGTTGCTCAGCAGAAAATTATTGACTTGGAACTTACATGAAACTGTGGATGCTGCAAAAAGCTTTTGTCTGTGACATTGCTAGTTATTTGGCTATAAAGAACTATTAATTTATTCTATTTTTAACAAATAAAGGATTAATACAACAAGAAAAAATTTTTTTCTTAAAAATCTACACTTATAATGCTGATACACTGACTTTACGCTTGTCATCACATTTTACCATCCTGATGTTGCAAAAAGAAAAAAAAAGGACTCAGATCACAGCTGGACAAAGGTTACAGCTGTGTTCGGTGAAATGTAATTGCTCTCCTGATTTGTAAAACTGTTAAACTTTCACTGTTGATGTTTACCGACCAAATATATATCAGAGTTACTTTACTACTTTTGCAAACAAACATACAGCTCATGGCACCTACATAAATTGTGATTTTTCCAAGTACTCACAAAATTATAAAATTCGTGTTCTGCCAAGTTAAATAAAAATCCAAATAAGATTTTTTTTTCAATAATTTAGTGTGATCTATTTTTTGAATTTTTACAAGATTTTCTTGTAAGCTATTAAGATCAAGTAAGTTTGAAGAAGGCACCAATAAAAACCTTGCTTTGTTAGCCATCTTTCAGTTAAATACTAGCTTCTCACGAAGCAAAACACTCGTTTCAATTCTATGGTGTACTTCGGCTGACTCGTCGAACCCAAATAAATAGTGAAACAAACTCAAAGCATTTGTAACAGACACACAATCCTTAGTATAGTTATATACTTGATTTAAAATACTAACTGTTTAAAATGTCGTATGATAAAATAGCCGATGAGAAAATAAACTTGTTACAAGTTTGTAAATGTACATGTTTATATAGAATGGATATGATTTTTTGAGAACAAATGATCGGAAACGCATGAAGAATTAATGAGGGCATTAATTTGTAATACTATTATATAATTCTAAAATATTGGTTTCTTAGAGTTATATTTGAGAATTATGTCAAATAAGTTTATGAAGCAAAAGGTTGGAACAACAACAAGTTCTTTTCAGAACAAACCACCAAGCAGACTTTACAGCTATTCCGTTGATCACTACACCAACTTTTCTTGTAGTTTTCTGTGGTTTCTGCAGTCTATCCACTTTGATAAGCTTGTAAGCAAAACTTCTGTTTGATCAAAACAGAATTACTTGTAATTTTTTGCCTTTCAAAGCAATTTTTCTTTTTTTCTATTTGCAAAAAGCAAAAATTCGAAAAAGTGACTGCATTGATTCTGCAAAGATTTGTTGCTGTGGTCTTAGCTTACGTCCTTTTAATGACAAAAAAATGTAACCTCGTGTTAAAGCCAGAAAAAAACACCGCACTATGGGGCATTTGATGTCAAAATTTTAACAAAATATTAAGGCACCGTTTAGGAGATTTAAAATTTAGAATATAAATGTTTATGGAGATATGAATCGGAAGTCAAAAATTAAGAATTAAAAATGGCTGGTGATAGAATTTAGAATATTTTTATATGATGGTTTTGACTAAAAAGACTTTAATTTCATTTTTAATATATTTCATGTACATTTTGGCATAATTTTTCACAAATCTGTGATCCAAAAATCAAAGTTCTATAGAATAATCAACAGAAAGTAAAACAATTTAATTTTAGAAAATGTTTTTTCAAAACAAAGTAGGCATGACATTTTTCAATAGATTATATATGTAAACAGAAATATAGTTTATGGCGTTTTCGTTGCCGTTTTTTTTGCCATCTTTGAGAATTCTCAATTTTTTATACTTTTGAAGTCAACATTTTCAAGAAAAGAACACGGTTAAATTTTAGAGGTCACTATTTTTTTTTTCTCAAGAGGTTAGAATTTACGAAAAGAGCAGAAAAATGTTGTTCGAGAAACGAAAACGTATTAGTTTAAAAATAGACATATTTATTTACATGAAAAATAAATGACATATCTTTATATTAATGCGCAAACAAAAAAATGTGGTGCCATTTTACCTGCGTTAACGTCAACATATTCACATCGATGGAAAGGTACTTTCGAGTAGATTTCCGCAATATATTTTTTATTCGAATAAGTCGTTATTAAGATATGTAAAACTAAGCGAATGTAAAAACTTTTTTCCCAATGGGACAACGATAATCAATACCGACACAGCTCTGGTGAACATAGTTGTTGTAGCCAGTGTTGCCAGGCAACTTTAGCAAAATTCCCCCTAAATTAGGTAAAACTAAAATTGTTTCCCCTCAGCGAACTACGAAAAATTCCATGAAAATTCCCAGTGACTTCGCTGCAAAAACAACTAAAACCACAACAATAAAACACTTTTCCACAATGGTTTTATGGTTTGAATTTATATAAGTAAACATTTCGAGATCAGTTTGATAAAAAAAATATATAATAAACTATAAGTAAATTATTTCACTATTTGTTTAGTCTAATACTATAGTATTTTGATTTAAAAAAAATATATAAATATATAATATTTATACTCGGTATTAATTAGTATATATAAAAGAGACTTAAATTCTCCGGGATCACAATGAAATCAGTAGGTATTATATTTTTATTCTTGAAAGTTGTTCTTATTCCACAGGTGCTACTAAGCATAGTGCTCCCATTCGATTTTTTTTTTAGTTTTTACAGCAGTAACTATAGAAAAAATTTTCGGATTCAGCGTTTGAATGCGTCAAATTTAAAACAATTTTGGCAAATTCATTTTATGACAATTAAAGATATTGAAGAATTTTATTATTTTTTACACTTGGATTTACAAAGCAACATTTGGATTTAAGAATTGAGTTTGTGAAAATGGAGATGAGCGATATACTATTGATAGTGATAAGATTTTCATTTTATGGCAATTAAAGATATTGAAGAATTTTATTATTTTTTACACTTGGATTTACAAAGCAACATTTGGATTTAAAAATTGAGTTTGTAAAAGTGGAGATGAGCGATATACTATTGATAGTGAAAAGATTTTCATTTTATGACAATTAAAGATATTGAAGAATTTTATTATTTTTTACACTTGGATTTACAAAGCAACATTTGGATTTAAAAATTGAGTTTGTGAAAATGGAGATGGGTGATATACTATTGATAGTGATAAGACTTCAACGAATATCTGAAGAAATTTCAAACAATAAACAAATATCCATTTTTTCCTTGTGTAAAGTAAAAAATTTCTTTTTCCCTTTTTGATAAAAACTACGATAAAACTTCCCGGGTAGTTTCTCTCAATTTGGCAACACTTGCAGTAGCATACACGAGAGAGAGAGAGTGTAGAATGCAAGAGTGACTCAGACAATTCAACAGAGCCAAGGCTCATTTATAAGGTTGTGGCACTTGAGAGCGAGCTGGGTCGAACTGTCAGAATGGTTGAAAAGAAATGAAGAAAATTAATGCTTAGATCAAAGAAAAGCACAGTGACAGTTCGAGCAAAGGCGGGAAAAAGAGTGCATTTCTCTCAAGTGCCACAACCTTATAAATAAACCTTGAACAGAGCTGTGTTGCAATGTTGTTGTTCTTATTGCTATTTCATAATTACTCTCTCCTCGAACCAAGAACCAATGGCAGAATAATGAGGTAGGGTAAGTAGTTTTGACAAGATCTATCGTTAATGTCAAAATTATAAAATATAGTGCTGCCATATCACAAATTAAAATCCAATGAAAAATCCATACTTTGTCTAAGCTTTTTTGATGAAATCCTTTACTAAAAATACTTCAAAACGGGGAAGTACAGGTTTGTTGCTTTAGGCAAGCTTAAAGCGAACTTATTCTGCGAAATATTTGTGTATGTTATAATCCAGCTAGAGCCTTCCACTTCAAATTTATTCTTGGTTGTATAAGCGGGTATTTGTGGTTTTCTATAAAGAATTTTGTGTGATTTTGTGTGAAGCTACATCTATTTTAATAACTTTTAAATTATGTTAAAAGAAGTGGTGAAATTTGTCGGACAACGTGATATAAAGAAAATTTAAGTTTTTTAATGTTCAAAGTGATGATGCGAAGAGGTGAAAGTGGTTGGAGTCTTGTGGCTTAGACTTGGAATTTACAGGAAAAGTTTGTGAAAAACATTTTTCAGACACCGATTTCATCAGCTCTCCACGTAATTCGTGCTGCAAGCCACCACGTTTGATGCCGCATGCAGTGTCGTCGGTGCAAGTAAGTTTAATGGTTTTAAAATTGAGCACTGTCTCAATTTAAAAAAAATTTAGATTTATGTTCGTCCAGTGCATTAGAAAACGATATAAAGAAATTCTTTATTAGATACAGGATGCAATTGAGAATCAAATTCATGAATAAAAAATTAAAAATTCAAAAAACCAAACAAGGAATTTTATGCAATAATAAATTGGTCAAGGTTATGCTATAAATCCACTTCAAAGCTTACTTATTTCATAAAAGATACATATATTCTCATTTAATATTATTTACCCTTCATAAAATTCCTTTTCCATGTGTTTATCCCAGAAATAACATTAATAAAGAAAACTGGCAACTCTAAAACATACTTTGACATTAACAATAGGTCTTGTCAAAGCTACTTACTCTACCTTATTATTCGCCATGCGAGAACCTAAACAGAATGGCTATGTTCACACGACAATCAAATGATTGAGTGAATCCAAATTTGTAGTTGTTTTCACTGCCTAAAAATAAAATTAACTCTGCGAGAGCGAAAATGAACTTGGAACATAATCAAAATTTTGACGACGTTCAAGATCTGAATCAATTAGCCAAAGAGATTAAAATAAAAAACAGGAGTGATCATTTTATTGTCATCTGAACAAAGTGTCAGCGTTAAAAAAAAAAAATACTTTAAAAGAATTTTTACAAAAAACATTAGTGCGATTCATGACACTTCTTAAAATTTCGTAAGCCGTGTATCGTAATGTGATATGAACGCACTTATTAGAATTTTCGTAACCTTATTCGTAAATATTATCTTGACGGCAATGAAAAAACAAAGCGGAGATTACCAAAGTCAAGTGAAAATCTATTTATGCTATTCATTTGTTTTGCCCTTTTTTATGTGCTAGAAAACCGCTTGAAAAATTAGAAACACAAAACAGCTGACATCTGCAGCTTGACAGCGTACAGGTTACGCAGGCTTCTTTATGACATACGAGACAAATTAAATAGATAGACAAACTATAGAATTATAATCATATCTGATCATTGTGGAATAAAATGTAACTTTACTTGATTATATCGTATTAGAATTAATAAAATATTTTTTGAAATGATCTCTTATTTAAGTGCGTTGAGCTATTTTGTGTGGAGGAATATCTTTGCTTTTACTCACGACCTGACATCCATAAATTAAGACACATGCCATATTTTGACGGTTTTAGTCGTATTGGACTAAAATTTAATAGTTTAGTTCGTGTGGTTACTGTCGGCAACTGTGCTAAAAATGTGGTGACACTATATTTATGTCCACTTTTCTGATATACTCCTTATACTTGAATTGTACATGGGTTGATAGTTAAATTTACAGCCCTATTCTGGCAACTTGACACTTTAAGTCAACCAGTTATTTTTAATATTTGTATGTGTTTGCTGTAACTTTTTTATTTCAAAACAAAATTTGAAGGTTAAAAAAAGAAATGTTTTAATGAAATTGTCCCTATCTGAAAAGCAGTTTTTATCAAAATATATTTTTTTTGAGCTTAAAGTTTTGTTTTGAAATAAAAAAATTACAACAAACGCATAGAAATAATAAAAATACTGGTTGACTATTGTCAAGTTGCCAGAATAGGGCTGTTAGTAAGTAGGAGCAATGGATCCAAGTGACGGTCACTGAACAAAAATTTCCACATCTACTTTTAACGGCTGTTAAATTACAGCACTGCTTGTTTGTTTGTTTGTCTTTAATGCGCTGGCAGTATCGATCATCTGATTGCGAGAAAACTTTGTCAATTTATATTTTGCACTTTCGCAAAGAATATAGGCACATTAAATTTTCTACAACCAATTTTATCGCTCACAAATATACACTGCACGTGTAAATAGAGGTCAAATATCGAGTTACGAGGCTGTGCCACCTATAATTCTAAAGAAATTCTATATTGCAAACTTGGGTTGTACTGGAGGTGCCACGCCCCCTTGCACAACGCCTAAAAAATGTTATTAGGAGATCGGAACGTGTTAGCTTTACGCACCACCTTTATGTTGCTCAAATATACCCAGTTAACCAAAACTACCGTTTTCGAAATCGTCTATGAACCTTTTAGGGTAGAAACGTTCATTTTCGGCACTCATAAAAGAGCACTTTTTGTATCATTCGTCGGACTAAAATGCCTCTCAAAAATTAATATTATTTTGTTCGAAATTAATTTAAAAAAGAACCATAAATTCTACTTTTTTTGTTCAGAAATGAGCTAAAAAAAAAGCCATAGTAAAATTATTTTTTGGCACTCGGAAATGAACCCTTTTTGTACCATTCGTCGGACTAAAATGCCTCTCAAAAATTAATCTTATTTTGTTCGAAATTGAATTAAAAAAGAACCATAAATTCTACTTTTTTTGTTCAGAAATGAGCTAAAAAAAAGCCATAGTAAAAATATTTTCGGCACTCGGAAATGAACCCTTTTTGTAGCAATCGCCGGACGAAAATGCCTTTCAGAAACGAACCTTTTTTCTTCGGAAATGAGTTAAAAATTGAACCATAGAAAAGTAATTTTGCTTCACTCGGAAATGAATCCTTTTAGTATCAATCGCTTTTCGAAAACGGACCATTTTTGTTCAGAAATGAGTTAAAAAAGGAATATTTTTAAATTATAAATTTTATAAATAAATAATAAATAATGAAATATTGTTTCTACTTTTATGATAAAAAATTATTATATTTTGAACTTATTTAAGGATGCAAAAAAGAAACATTTATGATTCATTTCAGAACTCATTTATGAACAAAAATGGTTCATTTACGAGGAACTTTTAGCTTCTAAAATGATTCTTTTTCTACTCAAAATAAGTTTTTTATCAATTTTGCAAAATAAGCAGTTTTTATTTATGGGAAAAGATTTCACGAATTTAATCTTCTATAGCAAGCACTTTTTAACATTAAAAAAAATCAAAAATAAAAAAAATGCTATCCAACAACGGTCGCAAAACTCTCAACTTAAGCAAAGCCTTCGCTTATGGTTCAGTGAGTAGCTTAAATAAAGAGAGCTTTTTTTCTTGGTGAGAAAAGGAAAAATGAAATTGTATGGTAATGTCTTTTTATGTAAATTAATTATATTAAAAATTATTAGTAAATTTACGTAGCTTTTGTACCCAACAATAGCTATCAAATAAAAAAAAGTATTGAAATATCGCCTACCATACGTGAGTACTCTTTTGTATAATTACATAGACTTAGTTTTTTAAAAAAGTATTGAATTTATGTTTTAGTTTTTAAAAAAAATTAAATTTTGTATTGCTAGACTGCATAAATAGAATCTTATTTCTCAATGCAGATATAACTCTTATTTTTTTAAATACAGCTGTATTTAATTGTTAATTATACTTTCTTAAGGCTTACCTAGAATTAATTTTAAAGAGATATATAAATAATGTTTGAGCCACCATATTGTATTTTGTTTTCAAAACAAAAAAAAATTCTCCTTAAAATTCTGAAATATTTGGTGTATTTTTGAAAAAATTAATCCTCTCTATTAACAACTCAATTAGTTTTAAGATACATCAATAAGTATCCAATTAGTTATCTTAACAAGTATCATTGCAATTTCTTAATTACACAAAATTTCGAACTTAATAATGTTGTTGTTATTCTTCATATTAATCAAGACATGGGCTTGAACAAAAAGTGGCAATAAATACCAATTTCCTCGTTTTATCAGAAACTGTCTGTTCGCACATTTACAACAAAATTTGTACATATAACACATTTTTGTTTGTCCGAGGCAGACGATGAATTTGTTATTATGGTCATAAATATTCGAGCTTTCCATTTTGTTTATTGATATTTTCTAAACACATAGCATGTATCATTTGTTCTTTTCATATCTTAGGCATATTATTAAGGTTCGGCTTAATTGAGACATAAGACATTTATTTCATTGTGCTTTAGTAAAATTTACAATGATGGTTTGTTTAGCAACATAGTTGAGACATTTAATTGTAAGGCTACTCATTTTTCGAAATATTTTAACGAAAGTAAAATTTATGTATGCCATTATTAATTTATCATGTAAAATTTTAAAAAATAATTGACTAAGCACATCTCTGAAGTGGGTTGACTTACTTTAAAAATTTCTTTTCTAAACTTTTTCACGCTTTTAAATTAATTTTTAACGAAGCCATAATTTTAAAATTCTATTTTTTATAATTTTTTTTATTAAAGCAACCCGGTAATTTAAAAAATTTAATTTTATTTCATGGATTATGAGTATGAAGACATTATAAGTCCAATAGCGAAAAATTTCAGCCTGCTCGCAAGTGGTTTAGAAATGAAGGGGTTGGAAATTCAAATTAAAGCCCCGAAAAACGTGTAATTTTTCAAAAATATTCTAAGCGTTATGGATATCAAAATAAAGATTATACTATTGGCTATTCAATAAATGATAAACCAAAAATTAAAATCCATCCACTACTTTTGAAGATAGAGTATTTTACAAATACTCTTTACAATTCACCCTTTGACAAAATAACCAAAATGTAAGATAGTGAATAATTTTTGTATTTTACTTTGTTTTAATAACAACAATATTTACACTTACTTACTTACTTAGTTGGTGCTACAACCGTATGTCGGTCTTGGCCTCATCTAAGAATTTGCGTCAGCCATTTCTGTCTATCGCTTGCTGGCGCCAGTTGGAAATTCCAAGCTTCGTCAGGTTGTCTACTTGGTCTTTCCAACAAAGATGCGGTCGTTATTTTCTGCGTTGACCGCCTCTGGGTACCGAATCGAATTTTTTCTTCACTGGAGCATCGTCTTTCATGCGCTGAGCGTGACCTAACCAGCGAAACCGCTCGATTTTAATGCGCTTGACTATGTCGATGTCAGCGTACAGCTCACACAGTTCATCATTCCACCGTATTCGGTACTCGCCATTGACGCAGATTGGTCCGTAGATCTTACGAAGAATCTTTCTCTCGAATGCTCCTAAAGTCTTTTCATCTGAACTGCTCAGCGTCCAGGTTTGTGATGCGTAAAGTAGGACGGGCATGATGAGTGATTTATAGTGCGTGATTTTCGTTCGTCGAGAGAGAGCTCTGCTTCTCAATTGCCTACTGAGCCCAAACTAACACCTGTTGGTAAGAGTTATTCTTCGTTTTATCTCAATGCTGATGGCGTTGGTTGAGTTTATGCTGGATCCCAGATAAACGTAGTCCTTCACAACCTCGAAGGAGGTATTGTCAACTGTAACGTGGGTTCCAATACACTGGGACTGTTTGTTTGTTGACACCAAGTATTTCGTCTTATCTGCATTCACTGCCAGACCCATTCGACTTGACTCTTTTTCTAATCTGGAAAATGCTGCACTGACTTCGCGCATATTATAGCCAATGATATCGATGTAATCAGCATACGCAAGCAGCATAACACTCTTGTAGAATATTGTGCCACTACGTCTCATATCAGCAGCTCGGATTATTTTTTGCATCATTAGGTTGAAAAAGTTGCACGTTCAGACGATCACCTTGCCTGAAACCTCGTTTGGTAACAAATGGTGGGGAGAGATCCTTCCCGATTTTAGCTGCGCTGCTGGTGTTGCTCAGTGTCATTCTGCCATGTTGTATTAGTTTTGCAGGAATACCAAATTAAGACATGGTGGAGTACAGGTGCTTCCTTATTGGGCTGTCGAAGGCGGCATTGTAGTCGACAAAAAGATGGTGGGTGTCGACTTGTTTTCTTGAGTCTTCTCCAAGATTTGTTGTACCGTGAAAATCTGGTCGATGGTGGACTTTCCAGGTCTGAAGAAACACTGATAAGGTCCAATCAGTTCGTTTACAATGGGCTTCAATCTTTCACATAAAATGCGCGACAGGACCTTATATGCGATATTAAGAAGGCTTATCCCACGGTCATTGGCACAGATAGTGGGATCGCCTTTCTTGTGGATTGGGCAGAGCACACTAAGATTCTAATCGTTCGGAATGCATTCTTCCGACCAAATCCTGCATAGAAGCTCGTGAATGCATTTAAGTAGAGCGTCGCCATTTAGAAGCTTAGAGTAGTATTCCCTCCATAACGTCAGTGTACTCTGGACATCTGGCACTAGATTCCCGTTTTCATCCTTGCAGGAAGAGGCCCCGGTTTTAAAACCATCGGCAAGGCGTCTTATTTTTTCGAAAAATTTTCGGGCCTTATTTCTGTCACCATACATCTCAATCTTCTCCTGCTCGCGCTTTTCTGCCCCTCTTTTTTTCCGTCTGAAAATATGTTTCTTTTCTCTCCTCTTTTCATTGTATCGCTCCTTAGCAGCGCGCGTTACAACCGACTGCAGGGTGGCTTTGTAGGCGTCGTTTTTGTCTGCAGTGGCATCGCGACACTCCTGGTCGTACCACTGGTTTCGGTGAGGGCGGTGGTAGCCAATCATCTCTTCAGCAGCCGCACGCATGGAGTTAGAAATGTGTGTCCACTGCGCGCATATATCATTGATTGAAGGAGTGCTTTGAAGCGGGAGTAAGATTCGAGAGGCGAAAGCTTTGGCTGTCTGTTCCAATTGCAGCTTGTCAACGTCAAGGTTTCTCTGTGTAGGGTTGCGTGAATTTTTAGCTGCGCACAGACGTGTACGGATCTTGGCTGCGACAAGATAGTGATCCGAGTCAATGTTTGCACGACGGATAGTGCGTACATCCAAAATACTGGAAGAGTGCCTTCCGTCAATCAAAACGTGACCAATTTGATGTTTTGTTTTTTGATCAGGGGACATCCAGGTGGCTTTATGAATATTGAGATGCTTGAATCTAGTGCTACTTACATCCATGTTTCGTGCTGCGGCGAAGTCATTCAGCCTCATTCCGTTATCGGAGGTGTTGTCGTGGAGGCTGAACTTTGCAACTGTTGGACCAAATATATTTCCCTTGCCCACCTTAGCGTTGAAGTCACCAAGCACGATTTTTACGTCGTGACGGAGGCAGTGCTCTTAAGCATTTTCAAGGCGCTCGTAGAAAATTTCCTTGGTCTCATCATCCTTGTCTTCTGTAGGAGCGTGCGCACATATTAGGCTTATATTATATAAAAAATTTAACCTTGATGCGGATTATGACTAGTCGTTCGTTCACAGGTATGAATCGCAGGAAGTAGGGCCGTAGTCTCTTGCCAACTACAAATCCGCATCCAAACTCGTGCTTCTCCGCATGGCCGCTGTACTAGATAGCACAGGCTGCGTGCCGAATGCAACCCTGTCCCTTCCATCGCATTTCTTGGATAGCAGTGATATCAGCTTTGTATCTTTCTAAGAAATCAGTCAGTTGGATAGAGGCACCTTCCCAATTAAGGGTTCGGACGATCTAGGTGCATATCCGTAAATCGTTATCAGTTTTTCGTTTGCGATAGTCGTCATCAAAGTTGGGGATCAGTTTTCTTCTATCCTTTTGTGTTTTCATTGAAATGGGTTTTAAAGGGTGGACAATATTTACACACTTCCATGAATACATTTCTTTTTTCAATTGCGAATGTTCTAAGTACAGAAAGAGTTCTAAGAAAAAATAATTTTATTCAAAAATAATGCATGAATTTGAATGGTTAATATATTTTTGGAATTTGCATTAGTCCAGTGTTCATAGTAAATATAAGTGAACTTTTTATCGAACCAGCTATTTCTTGTTGCCTTTAAAGATAGTCTGCTTAAGATTTGCGGATGCGTAATTCTAAAATAAAATACAATTTATTAAAATTATATTCGAGCTAAATGTCAAATATGTTCATGAAATACATAAATTGTGGTATTTATTAGCTTGCCTGTGAGTAAATGCATAAGAACGTTTAATTTATTCAAATTTAACCTGGATTGCTACATAAAAAGTATAAAAAAACTGTAAATCAAACTCACAATTGTAAGGAATCGAGTGCATAAATTAAAAAATGTTGAAATTTGAAATTAGTTCAACCCTTTTTTACTAGTTATTTTTATTAGTTTTTTCTTAATATCATTTACAAATTCTATGCTCAGAATAATTTTGAACTTACTTCAACTGGGTTTTATCCACCCACGTTAGTAATGGAGGGTTTTAAATAAAACTTGACGTAAAATTGACGCATGATTATCTTTTACGTACATCACAATATGATTATCTTTCTAGGGAAATGATAAGTAAGGGTTGGTTGAAAAACGTCAAGAACTAAGCTAATGTAATGCTTATGAGATCGGGTAAGTTTATTTTTTACACACATCACCTTAACAATCACAAAACTTAGTATATCCATTTTTTTGAAACAACTTTGTTATTGTCTTTCACTTTCATAATTTTGAGATAAGTTGATTAGAGCAAGCGACCTAACTTAAATGCATCTTAATGCAACGTAGCAATTTATGTAGCCAGTTTACGTGTTTGCTAAGCACTGCTACTTTTAGTCCTTTTTATTTTATTTTGGTTAAATTAAAATATTTGTATGCGAACTTTTTAAGAATATAAACTGTGTGTACGTTATGTCCATCCGCTAATAATATACTGCTTATCTCAGCTCTTAAGACGATGAGCAGCAGTTTAAAAAAGTTTTGCAACGTTTCAGATCAGTTTACTTATACGCGTTTTAATGACAATTCAAAATAAAAAAAAAATCCATAATAAAACTAAAATATTTCATATATCATAAAACACCACTTTCCGCAAAAATTTTGGCACATCCAAATATATGGAAATTGAAATCAAGCAAGGAATAAAGTAAAAATATTCGGTATATCTCAGGTAAAAAACTTTGAATGATTTAGCTTGAGAATATTTTGTGCAGTATATGTATGGATTTGGGTTAATTTGGGGGCTTTATACCCAATGTTAATATTGGAAATAACAAATAAAAAAAAAAAAATTCGAGCCCACTGAAGAAGAGATAGCTGAAAAAGGATAAAGTTTGAAATCAAAATTCAAATTCGAACAATTAAAATGGATTTTTAAAAAAATATCAAGGTCGAGATAAATATCCAAATCCAAGCAGAGACTAACATGAATATCAAAGCATTTTCCCCTGTTAAAAAAATCATGACTGTAGCCATGTCAATCAATTTGAGCACCTATTGATTTGTTTTTTTTTTGTGTTCAAAACTTTTTATTTTACGATTGTTTCCTGTAAGAATGTATTTGTTTGAGCATTTCCTATCTTTTATAAAGCGTTTAAAAATTGTATGCAACACTTTGGCTGGCTTGAGGCTAAAATGTCGTTGACAACGAAAAAATGTCACCACTCAACGCAATGATGTACGAGATTGATGTATGCGAGCACTTTAAAATATAACAATCAGACACCAGGAAGGGAATATGATGGAAGCATTTCCATCTCCTTTTTTATATCCTTGTTCAGCAAACCGACATGACAAAAATAGAAAGGGGCAAAGTTTTTGTGCTAACAAGTTATACGGAAGTCGTTAAGCTTCATTTATTATTTTCTTTTTTATATGTTTTTTATGATTATTTCATCAAACGCACTGTCATTAAAGGGAAATACCAATAAAAGTGATTTATTTGCAGGGAAATTTGCAAGTATGATATGACATAACAACTGTCAGAGAAGGAAAAATAAATTAACATAATTGAAAGTACCCAAAAATGTATATTTTTTCTTAGAGTGTCATAATATTTTCCAATGAAAATTCTCTTCACTCCAGCTAAAGGTGTAATAATGATGCTTTGGGTATAGTTGCAGTTGTGAGGACTTACTTAAAATAATACAAAACTTTCTTAAAGTTCCTAATACATAAAATTTTTCAATCTCTGATGTATTCAATTTATAAAGAAATTTATATTTCATATATACCCAGAAAATTTTTTGATACAAATGTGACATGCATTCTTAGGGCCAATTTTTCAGTGCAAGTTTAACTCTGTTTCTCGGTTAAACTAAGTTTAAACCAAGAAATAAGTTCTTCAGTGAATATTAACCAAAGTTAAAACTAAGGTTAACCGCTCAATATTCATTGGTTAAACTTTTGTTAACTAACCGTTCGATTTTGACAAATGATTTGCTTACTTCATTTATACAAAAAAATGAATTCACACTTAGAAAAGCTGTATGTGCTGAGGATGGTTTCGGTCTTCTTAATGTTTTATAAATTTTTTGCTTTTGTAAAGCACTACCATTTTGGTAGGCGCAGATTTGTTGATTGTTGCTAACAAAAATTCAATTTCCTTAATGGAAAAATTGCAGGTTCTTCTTTTACTCATGTTGTTTTTTTTGAGACTTCAGATTTTACATATATGTATATATTTGAATTTTTATGACGTTTATTGGTGCTGCTTTATCAATAAACACAAAAGTGCTGGCTGCTTAGCCAAGCACTGAAAAAGTGATTGTGTGGTTAAACTCTGGTTAACTTTAATCTACGATTAACTAAACTCTTGTTAACTGGGGTTTCCAGAAGAAATTCTGTACATCCAATTGTGCTTCTTCTTGGTCTTATCGAGAAGCACTTACAAGAGGCATTCTCATAAACTACTTCTGGAAGACATTCAAATAACATTTAGATTCAATTAAAGATTCAAATATATATATTAGATATTTTCCGTGGGATTTTTAAACACCGAAAAATAACCTACAACTTCCTAGTCCCAACACCAAAACGCCATGAAAATAAGGAAAAGGGACTTTTTCGTGGGATTTTTAAATCCCCAGCAAAACCCAAACACTTCTCATTTCCGTCACCAAAATCGCCTTCTTAAAATTCTCCTAGAAAACACCTACTAGAATTCTTTCATTGAAGGGCTCCAAGAAAACTTCTATTGAAAAAATTCTGGAAGCACTTCTAGCGAAAACTAAGAAAAGCATGCTTCCCAATGACATGCGGATGTTAAAAGAATGCCTTTTGCATATGAAAGTGGCAGAAATGGAGTTCAAGACTTTCTTTTCCACTTTGCCTTCTTTTGGAAGCACTTTTGTTGCTGGGTATATGCAACTTTGATTTTCATTATTTATTTGATACTGTTTAAAAGGCTTAACTCTGTTGTGGCAAATTATGTTTAAATTTTTCACCCATACAATTAAGATTGTTATGGCTTAACCAAGCAGATAGTGCAGCAGGGAATTTTCATAGAATTTTGCTACTTTGCTTAGCTAACGTTGACATAACATTTGAGAATATATCTTACCATATATGCATACATTATTATATAAGAGGATTTGTGCACTGACATTTTATAACCTGTACTTTCAGCCTTTATCACCCACTTACTCAATCTTTCCCGTCCCAGCTATAAAAGATACTTTGACTGAAGCGCTGCTGCCAAAACTTAACCTTCCCATGGCTTTAGTTTAGCAGCGGCTTGTGTGCGAAAGGATCACGTAGTGATTCAACTACTTTTTAAAAGGATTTTCTTGGTATAATATATATACTGGGCTGTATGGTATGCTGCTGCTTCCTTGTGTGCGTTTGTTGCTGCATGCATGTGGAGTGCACAGCATGGTTGTGTAGGTTATGTTAACAAAAAAATTTAATATTTAATATCATATATGAAATACGAAAGTTTTCTATCCAAGTCGACATAAGTTCAAGGCAAAGGTAAAAGGCAATATATTAAATATATGCTAAACATTCTTTTTGCATCACACGAATTTTGAAAACCTTAAAGAAAATCAGCGTATTTTCCGTGGATTTTCTAAGATGTTATTAGCAAAAACACAAAATAAAGAATGTTAAAGAATCGAGATAATCATATATTCAATTTACAATTTAGCTTGTTATAAATAGCACTAGTCTTAAAATGAGACATGTAAGGACTGTTGTAGGTAATAAATCTACAAAAAACGCTGTCATGACATTTATTTTGTATTAATGCCAAATAGTTTTAGGGGTCATTTTATTTCCATAAACGGAACACATTTGTGACTACTGCGTAAGCGTATTACATTTATCAAGAACTTTCGCTTTTGATTTAACATATAAGTTATTGCGACAAAAGTGATAAAGACTGTCATACAAAATATAAAAGTTGTTGGCGAAAGCACTATGAACTTGATTGAAAATCCCAAAAATGTTTAGCCTTATTTTTATTTAAAATCTACGTACTGATTCAACGAGAAGCTCTCTTTTGTTGAAAATATCATCGATAGCCTAAATCAGTGATGGTCATTCTACAACGTAGAAATTTTTGCGTCTGTGTTAGAGACCTTTTCACTGAGAGAAATCAGTTGTTTAGCTTTCTGCTGACCAGTTCTTCGATGCTTAAAATTCTTATTAAATACAAGTGAAACTTTTAAATGCTTTAACCTTGCATTGATCGAAACTATTATGGGTGTTCACGCTTACTGTTAATTGCCCAGTAGCGGATGGAATATATTCCGAATATATGAAGCATCAATTACCTTGCAATGACCACTACTTCCGACTATATTACCTTACTATGCATAAAAGGCCTTACATTTAACATTGAATGAGACAGGAGGTAAGTGATCGCCTCCCTTCAGTATTACCTAGAAGTTATGGAGTAATATACTACTTGTATTAAGTTATAAAAATCACTGCATTACTTTTCCTTGTATGCTACATTACAGGTAATGAGGTATGAGTTAATTACTTCTGCTATATGCAGACGCATTACTTTTTGAAAAAAGTAATGCTTCCTTACCTGGTAATTTATTCTGTATTAGTTCTATGGTAGCCACTGGCAAATCCGCTGCTGGGTGGGCTCTTTTTTTATGATCTTTTTTTTTTTTTGACTACTTATGATGTGATATTTTGTTCTCAACACTATATTATTTTATAAATAAAGTCGATTTTTAATCTATGGAATCATACTCTTCATGTGATTTTCCATAATGCTTCTCTAAAAAAAATTTTCTTGTGTTTACTTATGATGTGTGACAAAGCAAACATTGCGCTTCATTAAAAGCATTCATTATAAAAAAATATATTTTTTGAGCAGAAATCATTTTGAATAAAATTACCCACTCGGAAAATATATTTATTGTCTTAATGAAAAAAAAAATTATTGTTGATGCATACATTTTTTTGCTTGCATCTAACTTGCGTACAAGAAACTAAGCGACATAATCTTCACCGCTTAAAATGCCAGAGCGAACTGGGGTGATTTTTTGCATGCTTGAGCTTTTTATACAAGTGACAGCACAAAAGTTTATCTGCACATTTGTGCACGTATAAGCATCAATGGCCTAGAATGCAATAGTCCGACATAATTTTAATGGCAACTGGAGCCTAATTTCAAGGACATATTTAGTGTTAACTCGTTATAATTTAAGTAGGCTTTTATTTAACATTTTATTTAGCTGGTACAGTTATCACTTAATTATTTAGTACTATATTAAAGTGAATAACCAAACTATTTTCACAACAACTTCATACGATATTTGTCTCAAAAAATATATATTTGGGACAAATACTATTTAAATTAATTAGAGTAAGAATTCAACAACGCATGCATTGTTACAATAAAAGCGCCAGAATAATTTAAAAATTGTTGGTTATATTGAGTTCATTGAATGCTGTTAAGTATATACACAACTGAGGATTATTTATTTGAATTTCGCTATGTGTAAATAAAGTACTTATACAATATTAACAGTTTTGCAGTTTAATTACTTTAACTGTCACAGAGCAAATCACATCGAAGTAACCCCTCATTCAAAATTAAAAAAAAATGTTTGTTGTTTAAAAATTCAACAAAACTAATATTGATCGACTAGTAATCTATTGCGATATTAAATACATTCTTGAAATTTGACATATTTTCGAGCTTACTTGGATTTTCATCACTACATTTTTTGGATTATTGTATAATTTTTGACTGGTTCTTTGCTTTTTAAACGGATATGAGTAACAAACAAGTAAGTAGTTATATTTGCATTCTAAAGGAACTTAAAAAAAAAACTTAAGTTGGCCTTCCCTAAACAAATTTTTTTTGTTATCAGCTCCTTATTGGTGGTAGAAAATTTCTTGGTTTTTGAGGTTTTTTGAATATTTTTTACCTTAAAACAAGGGTCTGATATCTTGGTAGTCCTGGAATTCCAAAATTTTTTCTAACTAAATTCAGAAATATGTACTTTTTTAAAATAACTGAAGTCATTTGAGATAAGAAAAATAGTTTTTTCGATTTTAAATGATTTTTTTTTTGTGTTCGAAATGTCAAAAACAGGGACTTTGAGCATTTTTGAAAAAGGTCTATTTTCAACAGCTATAACTTTTAATCTGAATTTTATTTTTTGTAGTTTTTTAAAAAAAAGAGCTTAAGACTATGTTGTAGCCACTTGTGATGTTGTTTTTTTGGTATTTTTTTTGTGTTCGAAATACCAAAAACAGGGACTTTGAGCATTTTTGAAAAAAAGTAAATTTTCAACAGCTATAACTCTTTTATCTCAATATTGGTTTTTGCAATTTTTTGCAGAAAATAGCTTAAGACTATATCATTCCCTGTTATGGTGTTAAAATTTTGCAATTTTGGATTTTTAATAATTTTTTTCGTAAAAATACCCAAACTCGAAATTTACGAAATGTTACACTTGTAGTAAAAATATTTCATAACGATCAAGTTATTCAACGTAATAACATTATTTTTTTTGTATTTGTATTAAATGTTGTTCACTTAAATATTTCTGCAGCATTTCATAGCAATTTATTTAAAATTTGAATTTTTAAGATTTTTTTTATTACAACCAGAAAAAAAGATTTATTTTCGAAAAGTAGATTCGAAAAGTAAAATATGAGTAAAATAGTAATTTTTATCCAGTTTTTATGTTTTGTAGTTTTTTTAAGGAAAATTTAAATAATTAACTAAATGCACACTATTTTTATGCACAAAATTAGGTTTTATGTGCAAAAAATCGAGATATATGAGAAAGTTCAATAAATTTTTTAATGTTTTTCCATTTAAAACAAAACGATTAACTCGCTGTCACTTGACGTATTCCTATCGAACTCGTATTAATACATGTTGGTTATATCTCAAACCTTATGTTATTAATTAACAATTTAAATTTATTGTGTGGAATTTTAAAAGATTTGCCGTTTTTGTTAATTCACTTTATTCCTTATCCTATTTGGATAAATCTTGGTCTTAATCTTTATATTTATTTATTTATTTATTTACTTGATTGCTAAACTTTAACAGGTTTTACAGCAAATTTAAAATTATAAAATAAGATATTTAATACAATTCAAAAATATAAAGTATAATTTTGATTGAAATCATGTATTATTAACAAACTAAAATGTTTTAATAAATTGCTTAAAGTATATAATTTTATTAAAGTTTAAAAAATAACAAAAAAAAAGTTAAGTAAAAATCGGTAGTATCATACAGCAAAGCAAGGTTGCGTTTTCAAGACAAACAAGGTCAAGTTAGCAACAATTTTTGTATCCGGCGGAGTCGTGTGACAAACAAGGTCTCATACCCAATAAAACACCACTCCAATAGGTAAATATATAATATATATCGTTCTGTCTTCCTGAAACCGGTGAGGTCCAGGCTTGACAGGGTGGTTACTCGACAAACTAGGTCAACTTCACCAAACCAATTTTCATAAAATAAAGAAAACCAGTTGCGAGCGCAGGCACCATATTACAAATCACCAGATGCATCAGATATATGTTTGAAAGAACTTTACATAATCAACGACGGTACTGCAGGTAATCTATAATTTAATGTTTGATTGAGTCCATGGATTCACTTAAGGATATAACATCAGATACAAAATTTAAATCACCGCAAGCGCTTCTAAGAGGTTCATTTTGCAAATAATTAGTTCTACAAAAGTTCATGTGGAGTAACTCAAAAGATCTTCTAGGACAAAGAGGAATATTAAAATATACTTTACTCAATAAATATGGACTATTGACATATCCATGTAAAAGTTTTGTAATCCAACAAGCATTTATCATAATTCTCCGATTTTTTAAAGAAGGAAGATTTAAGAGTTGTAACCGATATTCATAAGATGGTAAGTGAAAATCAGCATTACAATAAAGATAGCTTAAGCAAAACAAAAGAAATTGTTTCTGCACTGATTCAATGTCGTCTATGTAACAACCGTATCGTGGGCACCAAACAACTGAAGCGTATTCTAAGATAGGCCGTGATAGGGAAGTGAATAAGGTTTTCGTTATGAATGGATCATTAAACTCTTTTGCAAAACGTTTAATAAATCCTAAAGTACTATTTGCTCTATTTATTATTTTATTTACATGAATATTAAAGCGTATTAGGATCCATTGTAACTCCAAGATCATTGAAAATATCTAAGGACTCCAATGGATAACCACAAATTTTGAAGGTACATTTAATTGGTGGTTTGCGCGGGAAAGATATATGCTTGCATTTCTTCATGTTGAGGTTCATATGGTTCGTTTTGCACCAGTTATGAAGATGATCAATGTCGGCTTGCAAAAATACAGCGTCATTATCATTTTTAAAAGAAAGGAAGAGTTTGACGTCGTCATCAAACATTAAGATGCTAGAATGCATTATGAAAGATGGCAAATCGTTTATAAAAAGTAGAAACAGAAGGGGCCCAAGATGACTTCCTTGAGGTACTCCTGAAGCAACAGGAAATTTTTGTGACTTCTTGAGCTTAAAAATAACAGACATTGTTCTATTGCTTAAGTAACATTCAATCCACTTTACCATCGGTATAGTTAATATATATATTTAAGATAAATGCTCATATATCGAATTCTATTATGGTTTCTTTTAATTATGGTCGAAATAGTGATCACAGACAGACAAGCAGATAAAAACACATTTTGGTTTGACCGCTACATCAAATCTCATCATGGTTGTATGAAATAACCTCTGAATGAAATAACACCCTATGAAATAACACCCTATGAAATACGCCCAAAGAAAATGAAATAAACACCAAATGATTAAAATGAAATAATGCCCAAATGCAATGAAATAACACCCAAAGGAAAAATGAAATAAGTCCCAAAATTTGAGGTGAATTTTATTATGAAATAGAACCCAACGAAAAAAATTAAATAAGCCCCAATAAAAAAAAAAAAAAAAAAAAAAAATAAAATCCAAAACACTGCACAAATATATTGTGTGCATATAAGGTGTATTGCATATCACAGATATCAGTGGTTCAGCTGTTTTTATCTATTAATAAAATATCTCCACCCCAGTGCCACCTATCGGGATTCAATTTTGTCAAATATTTTTTTTTCAACATTATATGGTGTGAATTTGAGCCAAATTGGTCTATAAGAATTTCTTAAAAAAGCGTCCGTAGCGCCACCCAGTGGGGGAGTCCAATACAAATACAAAACAATCCAGAACAACTCTGCAGTCCAAGGCATCGTGCACGAAAATGTCATGATGATTTCTTAAAGAAACTTACTGCATGAGATACATTTGTCGATAATTCTTTAACAAATCAGTCTTGTTTTCGTTCATCGAAAACAGAAAGTATTCAAACCAAGCACGAATTTGAAACTTTTATATGAGATTTTCATCAATGAAATTTATAACCGAATCAGCGTGTTTCGTCAACGATGAAGAAAAATCGTACATGATTCATTAAAGATTTCTTTAAGACATAGACTACTGGGAATGGTCAGATGTACATACGCACCAATAGCGGGCGTAACTAAAATACAACCATGCGCATTGT
The DNA here is from genome assembly GCA_963920525.1 of Dichetophora obliterata. Taxonomy (NCBI): domain Eukaryota; kingdom Metazoa; phylum Arthropoda; class Insecta; order Diptera; family Sciomyzidae; genus Dichetophora; species Dichetophora obliterata. The sequence goes on along the minus strand of OY986436.1, from coordinate 17,577,167 downwards.
TAGTACAGTTGCCGAATGTAACCACATGAACAAAATTACCAAATATTAGTCTAATACGACCAAAACCGTCCGAAAGATAGCATTTTTATTGATTTTTGGGAGGTAAAAGTGGGTGTGGTATAATTTTTCTATAGCATATCGTATTCGAAACAAATCGACTGCCACAATTTCAGCTCAATTTAGCTTATACCTAGTGCGCTTTGCTTCACTCCACACTTATATCCTGAAAAGTGGGCTCAACCATAGTGGAACCAAACCCATTTCTAGTACATTTGCCAAGAGTAACCATATGAACTTTCATAGTCTAATACGACCCAAACCGTCTAAAAAAGCATTTATATTGATTTTTGGGCGGTAAAAGGGGGTGTAACAATTATTTTTCTAAACCATCTCGTACTTGAAACAAGTCGACTGCCAAAATTTCATCTTAATCGGTCCAGCAGTTTTGGAGTGTAGCTGTCAAATAGACAGGCAGACAGACGGACAGAGAGTGTTTTGTTTTATACATACAAGCAGGCCAATTTTGTCTATGGCGAAGTTTTTTTTCCATGACTTTTTTTCAATCTCCTTAACGCCTTTAAATTTTTTCACACACGTGCCAATTTTACCTAATTTTGATTTTGACTAAACTTGATGTGATACGGTTAGTTTTGCGACATTCGACCTAGTGATGCGATATGGCATTTTGGTTTTTTTTGGTTAAGACAATACTACATATCAAAGATATAAAAAATGGTATTTTCTCTTTTGTTTTGTTTAGGTTTATTTTTTGAGCTGTGCTAGTCAAAAGACATCGAATAAGCAATGCGTAGCTTACAGAAAGAATGATTTCTTAAAAAACTTAATACCTTAATTAAATATACTTATCGTTAAAATTTCGAAAGAAAAATACCCCTTAAGAAATCTGTATCATTGTATTTTAAAAATTTTTTCAAAAAAATTGGCCCAGTACTTTTGGAGTAAAGTTGTAACTTTAAATTTTCAATTCAATTTTATATAATAGAATGGATAAAGATATCAGTTTTTTTAACTCACCTAAAGAAGCTAGCAATTTTTAGATCTAGACCAGTGGTCATCAACTTATGTTTTCCCATAACATGCAGGCGTCGTGTGTTTTTGTGTTTTTTCACACGAAGTAGCAATTGGCTCGCTGTTTTTGTACTCTGCGTTAAAGTTTGTTTTTTCGGCTGTGCTTTAAGTTTTAAGTCAGCATGCTTTGAGCGTTCATGCGGAAAGGTTCGTTGTTTTATTTATGAATGTACGTAAATATTCATTATATTCATCATGTTTACTTTTTTAGATCTTTTATATATTAAAAGAGCCAAAAACAAACACAAAAAGAAAACATTACATTGAAAATCTATCACTCGACAATGGGTCATGTGAATAAAAAATCAGCAAATGCTTTTACTGAATTTTTATAGTAAAAAGTATGGATTTAGTGAATAAAAAAAGCTATATCTATATAGCTTTTTTTATATCTATATCTATATAGCTTTAAGCTTTTTAAGCTATATCTATACAGCTTTTTTTATTCACTAAATCCATACTTTTTACTAGAAAAATTCAGTTAAAGCATTAGCATTTTTTTATTCACATGACCCAATATTTCTTTGCACCATTTGGCGAGAGCTTTTTACAACTTCTTGTTTCAGTGTAAAGCAACGCACTCGGAAAGCTGTTTTTGTTGTTGTGTTAGCTCTGCGTTGATGATCACTCATGAAACAAAGATATCTAGATAGCATACTCCGTGCGCAAAAATTGAAATCTTCTGCGCACTACGGCACTCGAGCTTGTCAGCTGTAACACGTGGTGCATACATACAAAAGAAAATGTGAAAAAGCAAGCAGCACAATTGCAAGCATTTAAGAAATATTGCATTCATTTATTTTAATTTCTAATATTGTGCACTTATAGTACGTGTAAATTATAATTTTCAATTATTTATTATGTAATTAAAATTAGTACTAAAGTTTTAGATGGTTTTTATGAGAGATTTTAATTTGGGCCATAAAATGAATTCACCATTTTTTCAACAAACGAGAAGAACAACAAAATGAAAAAGAAGCAATTAAAGTGCTGTTAAACACATCAAGCATTGTAGCTATTTTTGTTGCGTAGGAGAACAAATGGGAGAAAATACCTCTATTATATATAAATTTCTTTTCAATAATAGTACTGAAAAATATATTTGCTTAAATTTATTTATAAATATATATGTAATGTAATTTATTTCATGTCAATAAACCAAGTTTTAATAAGAAAATGTCGATATTTTTCATCGCTATAAATAAATTATTCCCTTTAAATATATTGTGACTACGTTTTTATTTAGCCGCTTTGACAAGCTCGAACTACGTCACAACAAAGATGCCATGCGCAATACTTTATCTATAGTTCTTTGTATCATGATGATCACTGATCTAGAACAAGGGTGTCCAAATCATACATACTAAATTTTATAGTTGTGGTTGTAAAGCTTTTGCTTCAAAAGTTTACACTTGAAGAAAAACTCGGGTTTAACAACGAAACGAAAGCAACAAACTTTTAGTAGCTGTCCAGACTTCTGACCAGCAGGTTGCGGTTGCTTGCTGTTCTTTTTTTTTTTGTATGCGCAATCTTTATGAGGTGAATATAAAACTCAAACTATTTTTGATTCATTTCTTGTTGGGACTTGTTTTTTTATGTCTTATTTTTGTAATCGAAAATAAAATATATTAAAATATTTTGTTTTTTTTATACAAGAGTTGTTGAACTTTAATTTTGAAGAAATAATTTTGGGTTTTCTAACAGTTTTTTAGTACTCTTTATTTATTTTATTGCACTTATTGTATGTTTTTAGAGTACATACTTTAAATATGCTTGAAAAATTAAATTAAAAAAATAACTTTGATATATTTTTCATTCAAAATGTATTTTTAACCTTTCATCTTTATTAAGTTTGTATCTATTTGTTTTTAAGTTCATAATTTATATAAAAATAAAAAACGTTTTAAGCATCAAGCAACTGCAACCTACCTGTTTGAAGTCTGGATAACTACTGTTAGTTTTTCCATTTTTGTGTCAGCAAATGTCTATGGGTGACCAAATGGACACCCTTGATCTACACCCTTCATATAAAAACGATTTTTCCTTTTTTTGAACTGTTAATGTCTGTACAGATAATATATGCTTGGAATGCATGTTTAGAATATTGTATGAACACATAAATCTAAACTATTTTCGCTATTACAGAACGAAGTTAGCATTGTATCGTTACCAGCAAATTATATAACAAACGAAAAATGGATCGCGTCTTGACTTTGCACTATGTCTTGAGTTTGTGTCTTGACTAAAAAAGTAGATCGAAATACTTCTTACTTTTATATATGCCAAGTACTCGTTATTCATTAAATGCTAACGTGAAATCTTGATGACGAAAGCTACTCGCGAAACCATACAATTTTCCTTTTCCAAAAACTTCTCTTTCCACTTCAAAAATGTATAAAGATATTGTCCTTTGAAATTTGCAAATGGTTATGATATATGAAAAGATGAAATTATGGAAGGTTTTAAAAATTTCATTTTGAGTTTTAAATCATTAATATTCACACAACAAAATAAAGTGGTGATTTTTGGAAATGTTTTCAAGTTTTTAAAATATATATTTAAAAATTTAGCCTTTAACCATCAAACGCTTTTAGTGCTAATTTTAAAAAGACACCATTTTAAAAAAGCAAATCTTATATCCTTCTAATTTGTGCTCAAATAAACTTGGGATTTTTGCTCAGTGTAAAAATTAGGTCTAAATTTAAGGTCTAATTTAATTTAATTATGTTAAGGGTGAGTAAATGGGACTGAATGAATTAATTCGTGAAATTTCGGTGCCAATTGAAGCATTCATCTGTGAACTATGAATGATTTACCTGAAGGGGTTCAAATTTTTTAACCATCATTATCTGAGGTTTTCGGACAGGTAGAGATCTAAATTTTATTTTATTTCTATTCTTAGTATCCCTTGCTAACATATGTGCACTTGGACAAAATCGACTTGCGGGAACTATCTACTAACTGAAATGGGTATATTTTTGGGACTAAAAATGTCCCTTAAACCAAAGCTAAGAACATAACGCAAAAAAATAATGAGAACTTTAACTGTACATTTGTTGTCCGTATAAATCAAATCACAACAATATGCGATGGGGCAACTGCAATTCCCATGTTTGTCTAATTAATTTTTTTTACCCTATGTAAAAAATGTGCCCAAACTTAGTGTAGTTGGTGAATAACAATCAAATGTTGATTTTTAACATTTTATGAATTATTTTAATTTTATGTTTCTAGTGTGGAAAACAGATTTAAGACATTCCTAATTTGAGTTTTTTTAAAATAAATATTTTACTATATCATGAATAATATAAACCGGAAAAAGTTGGTTTCAGTGGTATTAAACTTGAATCTTTGGTGATAATGCATAGTGTCAAATAGCCACTAAGTGGTTATTTCGATAAAAAAAAAATCAAAAGCCATTAGTTTTGTGATAAAATATGAATACTCATTTTGTAACTTTTGAATGCAAGATGTAAAGAGAAGTTATGCTTCAAAAGTGTTTTTTTAAGTACAAAAAAATCTGTTTACTCATTAAAGGTCTCTGCCCACTTGCGGCACGTAACGAAACGACACGAAACTACAAAATTTAACTACCATGTGTTCTTATGTATACATGCTCACTAAGCGACAATGAAACGGCAACGACTGTTGACGCCGACGAAAAAGCCGGTGGAGATCGTTTCAAAGAATTCTGACCGGCTTGTCGTTCTCTTTGTTTACAAAAATTACAATGGATTCCAACAGTTTATTGTGCAAAGTAAAAATTCGACATCGATATGTCGTTTTTAAAGCATAAAATCAATCTTAAATCTATGATTTTATCAGTTTTCTACATCGTCATCTAATAGCAAAGCTATTTAAGCAAATTGTGTACTAGAGAATTATGCGCTTATTGTTTTGTTTAATTAAAATTTTTGTTGCCGTTTCGTTAAGTGTGCATTGAACATTACGTTGCCTTTTCGAAGCCGGTTTACAGTCGTTTCGTTACGCGCCGTAAGTGGGCAGAGACCTTTACTCAAAGGATTCATATGAAAAAGGTTGAAAATATTGAAAAATTTTAAATTTTATTAGATTAAAAAGTTCTATAAGCGTTTTAAACTCAATCAAAACCTTCTCGTAAATCTTTTTTTAAAAAAATAAAAGTATAAAAGTATCTGTTGTTGTTTGAGATAAAAGGGCCAACAATTCTTCGCACAAGCTTAAGCTTAACGTTAACTTATAACATTTCATAAAGTATAGCTTGTGAAAATCCTTTTTATGATTGCAGCAGCAAGTTTTTTGGCACATAAAGAACAGATTTTCAGAAATCCTGTTAACAACTTTGCACACGACATTCCGAGAGTGTCGCATAAATAAGCAGCCAAAAGGAAGGTTCAAGTCCCTCCTCATTTCTCTCTCCCCAGAGGGTTGCATCAGGTATGTAATATAGAACAATAGCTGTATGTTTAACGACAAGCGTATTATGCACACAGCTACTTATCCACACACACACACACACACATTCAACATATGTGTACTGCCGCCACACACACACTGGGGCATACACAATGCGGTGAATTAATATGCCAGAAAATGCGGAATGTTGCTAAAGGCTACTTTAAAATAGCCTTCATGTGTATGTATTTAATTTAATTAAATTTTACAGGCATCCTGACGCCACACCCATACCATATGGTTACCCTAATAATATTACATAATATTTTTATTTTCTTTTGTTTGCTACCCTTAAAAATTAATTAATGTCAGCCGTTTTTTTGGTAAAGTTTTTTTATGTCACAACTTTTATAAAATAACATATAATAATTTACTACAGCAAATATTGCCTCAAGATGCAGTGGAAAAGTTGATAATTTTTATATACTATATATATATATCAAAAATTTATGTATGTATATGTTTGTGTTGTTTTTTATTAAGTGATGTTTGTAATTTTTCAAAAATGTTTTCTTAACCCTTGACCCACATAATGTGAATATAATGAAGCATAGATACAGAGCACAGTACGAAGAGAGTAAAATAAACACAGTGCAAGGACTAAAAAAATAGAACAAAAAATCAACAGTAAAGAAGCTATTTTGTTGCTGACATGACAAACTGATGATGCTATATTTGTGCAAGACACACTCGAGTAAAAAAAAAACAAGAAAAAAAAACAGCAATAAAAACAATAAAAAACAATGGAAATAATTTTAAAATAATAATAATAGTTAATAACACAAGTAGTATTCTTGCCTGAAAACAATTATGGTTATTTTTAAACAATGGAAATTTAAGCAGTAAAATTTACTGAAAATAAGAAAAACTGCTGCTATTTTCAACTCAATTACATTAATTTTACGCGCTGCTAGATAATTCGGCTGCATTTTTCAGATTTACTACCAGCAGATAGTAAAAACTTTGAACTTTTTAATTGCTTCAGTCAGACAAGCAAGAGAAACATGGCTAGCGAATGATACAAGAATCTAATGAGGATGAAGAAAATAGACGAAAAGAAGAAAACAAAGCAAATTTTAAAACATCTAATCCAAAAACTTAGAGAGACAGAGTTTAATAAATACTCTTTAATGTGAACCTAAAAATTTGATTGTGAAAATTTAAAGCAATTTAAGAAAATGTGAAATTGAAAAATTTTTGTTTAGTTAAGACCACTTTGCTGTTATAAAAAACTTTTTTCATAATCATATAAATAAATTTAAAAAAGGTTTAACGAAATTTAATAATGTCAACAGAGTTAATTTGAAAATCTTACTGGCAGACATGGTTATACCATATTATATCTTGAAAATATCTTTCAAATAATTTCTTTGATGATGTGAAAGAATTCACATTCGTATCGTAAGGACTTTATCAAAAGGAAACTGCACAGTTTCAATTAAATATTTCTCGTTGTGTAGACGTTTGATTGTAATCAGAGATCTGCAACGGATAGCTTTTTTGCGACTCTGAGTATATCCGACAAAAATAAGTACACAAACCTACTCACCCTAAGCGCACGCAACTCGACTCATATTCTCTTCTACGAAGCTAGAATGCGGCGGCTCAGATAAATATGAGTATCCTAAGTCATGAGTCGGATCGGGAAAGATCGGGTTTTTTCGGTTCATAAATACTTATTGTTGTTGTCGTCTTGCTGATACTTATCCTACTTGCCGAAATACTCACAATCGACACAAGTAGCCGAATCACTCGGCTCATCTGACAAAGATATGAAAGAGAGCGCAGTAGAGCGCAGCAGTAAATAGTGACCGAGTTTGATTTCGAAGATGCTGTCAAACTTTAAAATTTAGTTTAAAACTCTTAAAAAGGCATATAATTAGGTGGCAATCCTATTATTTCAAAATTGTATAATTTTGAAATTCTGACAATGGATTCGGATTCAGCGACCCATTTTTGGCGTACCATTTTTTTTTTGCCAGCCCCGAATTCATAAAACTACAAAAAATAAAGGTAGCATTCCTATCCACCATCTTGAATTTTAAAATTCTGACTTTAGATTCGAAATCAGCGACCCCTTAACACTGATAAATGATGTTTAAAACTTTTAAAAATACATATTATTAGGTGGCAATACTGTGGTAAAAATTTAGGTGTCAACCCTAACCTCCATCTTAAATTTTAAAACTGACACAATATATTCGAAATCAAATCCGTTGTCAGAATTTCAAAATTACAAGAATTCGCAAATTAAAAAAAAAATCTAGGTGGCAACTCTATCCGCCATCTTAAATTTTAAAGTTTGACAGCATCTTCGAAATCATATACAATCATGTACTAACAAAAAGTGCATAAGCAAAAAAAAAACTAAATAGCGCTGAGAGACGTTGGCAGAGAAGGAGCAGTACTCAGAGTACACTCAAAATACATTCGAATCGAGCGCCTTTGTAATAAACTGACTCAACGCACTCATTAAAAACGACTCGAAGTGGATCGGATCACGCCGCTCTCGAATATGAGAATGCACTTATACCCGAAGAAATGCTAATGAGCCGAATGCCTATGAGTATTTTACACATATTATTAAGTATGGATAGAGTTGAGAACAGCACGACACTCGGGTATGATTTGAGTGTCCGAATTCTGTCGGATACTCATTGCAGTTCTCTGATTGTAATGTGGTAAGCACCGTTAGAAAGTATTATCAATTCTACTTTCACTGTATATTTTCTCTCCTCTACTCTTGTCTTAGTTTTTGCGATGCCTCGAATCAAAGAGCACTTGCCTAAAAAATTTGTGCACAGTTACTGCATTGAAAAATAAATGTCTTACGGAAAGCTAGCAAAAAGGTATAAAGCTAGTGAAAAATAGTGTCAAAAGTAATATAATAAAGTTCGAAAATACAAAAAATGGAAGAAAAAAATGTCCAAGAGATCCAAAGCCTGATTTTAAGGTACTTGTTTTAATAGATAAAAATAATTCAAGGTCTGTGTGAGATTTGGCAAAAAAAGCTAAAACCAGTAAAACAAAGACATAACCTTAGAACGTACAAAAAGCAAAAAGTACCCAAAAAAGTAAAAGACAAGTGAAAGTGGGGAAGAGAAGGATTCGATGACAGTACGACCGTTTGCTTCAAGATAATGGTTAGTTTACATTTTTACACAAAACAGAAAGGTGGCACTGCTGACAAATCAATTTCAACATCCGGCCTTAGAGCCACCTCATTCTTCACAAATGACAGTATATCAGCAGAAATATAAAAAAAGGAGTGCCACATTATACCATCCTTATACCATTTTATAAAAACCATAATGTGTCAACAATATTTTGGCCTGATGAGCCACTGCCCAGTACGCTCATTCTATATTGAGTTTGCAAAAAGAAAACAACATAAATTATGTTGCAAAAGAGAAGAATCCACCTAACGCTCCAGAACTTCGTTCGATAGAGACATATTGGCCTATTGTCAAACGGAACTAAAAGAAGGGTGGTCGAGTTGTCGGTGACATCAAAATAATAAAAAAAAAAATTCCGTTGCAAAAGAATTTATGCAAAATTTAATAAAGAGTATTAAAAAAAATTTGGTGTTTATTAAGAAAATAACAGCCCTATTTTGGCAAATTAACAATTGTTATGGTCAAGTTAGCCTCGCATGGAATAGCAGCGCATGCAACGCTGATAAGCGGCTAGCACACAGCAAAATAAATGCTGATTATGCAAAGCTTAGTCACTATACCATGTGACGCTAACTAGACCATTAACCAGTATTTTGAATATTGTTTGTATGTGATTGTTGTAATTTTAAGGCTTAAAAATATAATTGGAAGCTTAAAAATAATACATTTTGATAAAAATTGTCAGCTGCTTTTCAGTTATGGACAATTTTATTGAAACATTTTGTTTTTTGAGCTTCAAATATTGTTTTGAAAACAAAAAACATATAGAAATATAAAAAATACTGATTAACATTTGTTAATTTGCCAGAATAGGGCTGTAAGTGTATTTTAAAAGTTTAAATTAAAATTTTATAGAAATAAATTTAATTTTAATAAAAAAAAAGTTTGAAGTGAAAAGAAATAAGAACCATTGCATTACAAGCAAAACTATGTATGCAATTTTTTTTCGATACTGTTCTTATAGTCAAACGTTCTCAGCCCAAAGGTTCAAGATCAGCCTTTTAAACTTCTTTAAACACCAACTTCTATAAGGCTTGCAGCAACTTTTGAACAAGCTAATAATAAAAACTTTCTTGCTTCTAAAAGCACTCTAGATTTCTATTGTACTCTTATGTAAGCCAAAAGCAAGCTTTGTTGTTTTTTAAAACCTTCACTATCTGTTCAGCTTTGGAAAGTAGCTTCTGTAAAGTTGTTCTAAAATAAAAAATGAAAAAAATATTTAAATAATTATTTATGTAAAAATAGAAATACATATTTTATCCGGTTAACATTTGGATTTGAAATCTCAATACATATCAGAAACTTTTATCAGAAAGTTAGTCGACCAAACGATACATACATATAATACAGAAAGTTGCGTAAAAACTAAATTATTTTATACTAATTTTAAATATGACTGCTTTAACAATTCTGAAAATATTCGTTGTTCTTCCAAAGGCTTCGTTAACACTTCTATGTCGGTAATTTTGCCAACGAGTTGGCCATTTTAGCACTTGAATGCATTTTAGTCGAGCTTCTATAGATCAATTTTGCTGTGTGTGTTATAAAATGTTTGAACTCAAACGATCAAGAAGTGAAAGTACAAGCTTTATGCCGTCTACGAAGTTTTAAAGTCTATGAATAGAGCAGCGGCTCTACAATCAGACAAGCCGTATATAACACTTATGGGGGTCTCAAGGGTATACGCTATTAGTCAAGAAGTGCTACTTTGTAAAAAAAATTTATCATAACAGCAATTTCAAAAGCTTCGGTAATACTTCGATACAGTTTTCGATACAGTTTCGGTAACACTTTTATAAAGCTTTGGCTAATAAAATTGTAAAACCAACGTTAAAGTTGAATCTAAGACAAGGTGCGCCAAACGGTGGACTTAATGGGCTAAGACAAAAGCCTTTTAGCCTAAAAATACATTAATATACAAAATGCATGTTCATATATCAAATAAGCTGGGGATAAAGCAAGTAGTCCTTAATTCCAAGATGTTGATTTAAATGACGTTAATCGTTTTCCAATCTTGTGTTGGGCGTAGATGGTTAACCCTTACGGATTCCTTGTATGCGCGCACATGCAACTTGCAACTTTACTTTTTTAAAATTTCTTTGTTGAATCTTTGGAAAAAATATCCTTACCGACTAAGATTAACAATTTAAAAATAAAATAACGGTACAAGTAAACAGTAGAATTACACTATAAATAAACTTTTTAATAATTCTTTAAAAATTCTTTATACATTGCAAAATCAAACAAAACTCGAGAAGATAGATCATTATAAAATGACAGATGTTTTTAAAATGGCACAAAGTCTTGATGCCAAAAAATAAGGATCTAACATTATTTGTGGAAAAATCTTCACGACATTATAATGACCGAAGAGCAAATTTTGTGAATTTTTTTTTTGAATTTGTTAAAATCTCAACGTTTGAACAATGGAATTAAACAATGACTTTAAAGTATTAGGATCAAAGAACTCTGCACTATTTTTACGGATGAACGCAAGTAAAGAGTAAGCTTTAAGAACGATATAGTTAACGTGTGTATTAAAAGCTTCCCTACAATATATTTGTCCTTACTGAGACCAATCTTATTTCCGACTTCAAGGATACTGAGGTCTTTGCGTCCGATTTCGCGGTTTTCAGAGACGATGGTCTCTTTTCCCACTCTTTTCTTAATATATTCCCACTCTGCTAACTTTGAATTTATATGTGCCTACGCTTGCAACGCAAAACGAAATATATTCATTATCTGCTGTTATATTCTCCCGTCTCAACCAGTGAATGTTTACCAGCTTGCAGTAGACGCAATAGATTAACTTTTGGATCTTACGGATCCCTTTGACACCGTTATATTTATGAGGAAATTTAATATTCCCAACCATCAATGGGTCCTTTCTGATGACGAATCCTACTATTTTTCTTCAAATCCTACCCCTGAAAAAGAAATTATGTTTACTAGCTGTATTTCAGACTGCGGCCTTAACAAGTTAAGCGGAGTTACTAACAATTCAGATTCAGATAACTGTTTAATCTCAGCAAGTAACCATCTCCTTTCAACACTCGATCAAAACCATCCACCACTATCCCTTTCCTTATCTTATAACATTACTATCAAAAATACACACTTCGAGTACTCGTACAGCTTCAACTTTCACAAAACTGATTTTGTAAATTAGAATTTTTGTTCAGTAGAATCGATTTCCAACATCTTTTCGATAATGCTCATGAAAGCGTTGATATTGCAGTTGCTCACTTCTACGACATAATTTTCAACTGCTTTACATAATCTGTTCCCTTCACCAGGCAGAAAAACTTTTCGTCATGTCCCCCTGGTACAATAAGGAACTACGTGTACTCCGTAACAAAAGAAACAAACTTTGGCGCGCATATTAAATGTCTCGTTCTTCTCTTGATCTCAAAAATTATCTTTACGCCTATAACCGTTTTTCTGCACTCTGTGAAACGCTTGCTCATATTCAAACTAAATTGTTGTCGGATCTTAAAAGCTTCCACAAGTTCAACAATATCAAAAGAAAACCTGACAGCTACCCATCTACCCTTAATTTTTCGGATATCTCCTCAGACACCCAGAAATAATTGCAAACCTATTTGCAAATTTTTTCAGTCATTCATACACAAATCATAACGATGAACTCGTCTACGAATATTTTTCTTTGTTTAGGAACTGTCCTAAAACGTCGCTGACTTCTGTTGATATTACATTTGCTGATGTGTTAGGAAAGATAAATAATCTAAAGGACGATTATTCTCCTGGACCCGATGGTTTGCCTGCTATTGTTATCAAAAAATTCGCGAACTTGTTGGCTCATCCCCTATTGGCTCTTTTTCAACTTTCTATTTCTAATTCAGTTTTTCCTAAGTTATGAAAGAGCTCGTACATAATACCTCTGCATAAAAAAGAACCTAGAAATCGTATTTCCAATTACAGACCTATTGCAAAACTGTCATGTACTCCCAAAATTTTTGAAATTATTATCTGTGACATTCTCTTTTTCCATTGAAAATCTATATTTCCTTCTAGTCAACACGGCTTCTTCAAGGGATGATCGACTACCACTTACCTTATAGAATTTGTTTCAAACACTTTATGATTGTTAGAAAGTGGGTACGAAGTTGATGTAGTTTCTACCGATTTAAGTAAAGCGTTCGACAAAATCTCACACACTATCATCCTTCTTAAGCTTAAAGCCTTTGGTTTTCCATCGCTGTATATATCATGGATTAAGTCATATCTCGAAGAATGTCGTTACAATGTCATTTTAAGATTTTCCAATTCAAAGTCTTTTACAGCTACCTCTGGTATCCCACATGGTAGTCAAATTTTCTTTGTTGTCCGTCTTAACAATCTCTGATGTAGATGGAATCATCAAAGATTCTAATCTCTTTGTGTATGCTGATGATATAAAAATCTATCGGCGCATACAAACCGACGCCGATTCTTGCAATCTTCAAGATGATCTGGTTAGTTTTTCCACATTGTTTCAAAAAAATTTTCTTGAGCTCAACATCAGTAAATGTCAAGCAATTACATATCCACGAAAGCATCTCCAGCTTCGCCCGAGAACTTATAACTTACTCGGCAAGCCAATTCCTCCTGTAAGCTATTTACGGAACTTAGGGGTAATATGTCACAAGGAACTTAATTTTAGGTCTCATATTGATAATATCATTAGTAGAGCCAAATCTGCACTGGGTTTCTTGAAACACTGGTCCAGAGAGTCCAAATCTCTCTACCTTACCTTTGTTAGACTCATCCTTGAATATGCCAGCAAGGTTTGGTCTCCTATCTACAACACCCATTCTGTCCGAATCGAAGCCGTTCAACAAAGATTCATTCGGTTCGCACTTCACGGTCTTCACAATTCTGACAGTTTCATCTAACCTCCTTATGTAGACCGCCTCAAATTGCTTAACATGCAAACTCTTGAAAACGTAGGGAAGTTGCCAATGTACTCTTCATTCAACAACTTGCATGCGGAATCATTAACTGCCCAGCACTACTCCAATTAATATCCTTTAATACCAACCCACGTAACCTTTGGTCTATTTCTCTCCTCCACCTCAACTTTCACCACACCGACTATGGATGCAGTGAACCTGTAACTAGCCATCAGGTTAATGATCTAATTTGATCAGCGAATTGGATTTTCATCTGAGCAGATCTCGACTCCGAAATGTCCTTCTTAACTTCAAATGCACTTCTTCTTAACTCCTACGTCACTTTTCCCCCTCTCTAATGATTTTCTTACAATTAAGAAATAGTAAATTTTATAATTAATGATATTTGTAAGTTTCCTCTATTACTTTTCTTCTCGTATTTTCTTTTTGACGCTTGACGTGTTCTTAAAATTACGTCATTCGGATTACGCCCACCACGAATTGGATATCTTTCGAACACTAAAACAAGAAAAAGAGAGCAGAAAAAAACACCAAGATATTTGATCAATTGAACACATTTAAGAGGTACGCCAGAAATAGAGTAGGGGTATCTAAGGAAATTTCTGCTTTTAGAAAAAGTAATATGAAAGCATTTAGAAATATTTAAGGGTAGAGCATTAAAACTACCCTATTGGTACAATTTATCTAAGTCTGGTTGTAAGGAAATTACATCAGATAAACAACTTACTCTACGAAATGGCTTTAGGTCATCTGTATAGAGTAAAAATTTTGAATTGCAGAAAATTTTATTTACATCATTAATGAATAATATAAAAAATTAGGTACCAAAGATACTACCTTGCGGTACACTCGAAGAAGCAAGAAACTTGTTAGAATTTACATTATTAATTGAAACAAAGCAAGATCATCCACTTAAATAAAATTTGATTCAGTCTAAAAAGGATAAATTAAATTCCATTTTAGACAGCTTAGCAATTAAAATTTTATAACAAACTTTGTCGAACGCCTTTGAGAAATCTGTATAAAAAACCAAGTTTAAATGATGATATATATGTATTAATTGGTAAATAACGCTAAGTTAATTGCAGTGGAAACCAGTTATGAAACCAGGCTGTTCTGGGCAAAAAACTACGTTTGACGAGGAAAAATAGTTTATTTTTTATTATTCGCTCGAAAAATAAAGAGATGGAAGAAAGTTTAGTAATGAGTTGATAGTTACTAATATCATTTTTGGATCCAGATTTGAAAATAAGAGTTCTATGGGACATTTTCAAGCTATCTAAAAATATTCCAGAGGCTAAGGACATATTAAGGAATTTACATAAGTGGGCAGACAAGGCACAGTTAAGTAAGAAAATTTGGGGAAACCCATCAAAGTCAACTTTAACACTTTTTTTATCAAAGCGAAACAAAAACGTCCAATTCAGTAAGCGTCAAAGAACCCAAATTTAAGAATTAGTATACGTTTGACAAAACTATACTGTTGAAATTTGGAGTGTCAATATAGTTGGAACTAAAAAAATCAGCAAATACGTTCACTGTTTCTTTGATTGTAAAAGAAGAAACAGCATTTAAATGCATTTTAGTTGGAATAGTTGAGCCACACTATGTAGATTGAAAAAATTCCAAAAAGATTTAGGATTCGATTTAATATTAGCCTCGAACAGTAAGATATATTGTTTATATATATATATAATGCATATATTTTGCTTTATGATCTGCATAGTTAGTGGATTTAAACAATTTCAGATGCTTGTTATGAATATTTTTTTAATTTTTTGAGGCCATTAGTATACCAGGGTAGCTTATGCAATTTTCTGATAAACTGTGGAATATTATCATTAAACATTTGAGCTACTTCAGTTTTAAATACATCGAAACATGTAGCTACATTTTTTCCATCAAATAATGAACGCCAATTGACACAATTTTCACAAGTTTTCAAAATTGCACAATTTTAAGTTGAAAACACAGTTTGATTAGCGAGAGCAAGTTAAGTCATAGAACTCGATTTTTAGGATAAGAGGCACATAATTCATATCAGATGGACAGATCGGAAAAAAACACTTCGATTATTCGCAATTAATATTTTTGCATAAAAAAATTAAATCTAAAACTCTACTTTAGCTATTTAAATATGAATTTATTTGTAATAGTTCAATATACATCAAACTATCAATAAAATACATTTCATGATTATGGTTAATATTTAACGGTGTGAGTTGACTTGCAATTAATGGCCAGGTAATGTTATTGAGGTTAAAATCGCCAAAAACTAATAAGTGACAGTTATCAGCAATCAATGAATGAACAGCTAATACTTTGGCAACATGCGCTGCTTAGATGGAATCAGAGCTTGAAGGTGGAATATAAAAAATACAAATATACAGAGTGCCATTTGGTCCATTTAAAGCGACCATTTACTTGATAATAGGTCATATATGCTTATATTTATTACAATGACAGTTTGTGAAATATCTAATTAAGGGTAGGTTAAGATATTGACATAATAAAGAAAAATATTTTACAGTTCAGTTGTTTTGGACATGGAAAGAACTGGACATGCATGCAATTTTACTTGCAAAGAAATGCTGTAACATGCGCAAAAGAATAAGTATTTTTCCGACAAAAATATTTGACAAAAACAAGTAAAGAAAGTTGGTGCATAACATCCATTCAATGTTTGCGATTTCTGACTCGTTACATAGTATTTATGTATGCGTACACATACAACGGAACCGTTTTGTATAAAATAAAAATTTAAGGAACCCGTGAGGGTTAAAAAGTTCTGCGAAATAATTTGCCAAGTAATCCTTAATGTTCTACCTTAAGACATTGGCTAAGGCCAATAAAAAAAGGTTTTTCTAACAAAAAATTATTTTGTTATAAATTTGACTTTGCATTTGAATTTCTGGAAAAAAAGCTGAAGGAATAACGAAAAATATTAACATAAAAGTCAGTGTCATGCCGAGTTATGCTTATTGTTGTTGAGAAAAATAAGATCGATTGATGAAGATTGCATTTATTCAAAATACTAGTATTATGGATCTTACATTTTTCTTCATTTTAATTATATTTTAACCAATTTAAACATTCTTATATGCATTAAATTCTCTTTGATACAAGTACCATAAGCTCAAAATTCGGAAATATGGTTAGCAATAGCTATCGATTTTCAATTCAGTAATTTTATTTGAGGTAAGCAGAAAGTGTCATTTATATCAAAAATGAAATTTTGTATGTACCTTGCGGGACTTTCAACCAACTTTAAGGTGATTACAAACTACTGTCAAAACAAACCACCAGTGGTTGAAAAGTCAACTATTTTCTTCGAAAATAACTAGTGATTTTCTATATGAAATTGCCGCAAAATCACCAGTACGCACTATCTACGATATGGCAGATTGACTAGTTCATATGTGCTTTTTTTTAAACCAACTAGTAGTCAGTCTATAGAAAATTAGCTTATATCTAGTTACTTTCATTCTACGTACTAGTGAGGAGTAAGTCGACTACATTTTAAATGGTTTTTTATAAACTAGCTTCTAGTGAAAATAGAAAATATTTAGCCATACGTAAAAATATTTTAAAGTTGACTCAAAATTTAGTGTGACCTTTTATTTAAAAAAAAAATTACGAAAACAATGTAAGAAAAGTTGCTACTAAATTTCCAGACAACATTAAAATATTTTTTGGCTATTCTGATTGATTATTATCTGGCTATATGAAACCAGTTGAAAATTTATATTTAACAAAACAAATAATTCTATTACATTTAATGCTAAAACATGAGTTTTTCAGTATTCAATAACTTAGTCAATTCATAAAAGTGATAAATATTTAGTAAAGTGTGTTAAAAAAAATAAATTTATATTCCATTGAAAACAAACATAGTTCTTCAGAAATGAGTTCTTTACTCTTCAATAACGTTCAAAAGTGATAAATATTTAGTAAAGTGTGTTAAAAAAATTTAAATTCCATTGAAAATTATTTTAACTATTTTCAACATTACCTTTCTAATGATAAAAAATGAAGGTGTGCTTTTCAAGTGTCCAGAAATTAGTAAATTGTTAATTAATTTAGCTCAGTTGTCTGAAAATAAACCCTATTTTGACCATAAAATCAATCAGTTCAAAAAAGTTGAGCCTAATCGGAGATGGTAAGTTCAACAGATATAAATAACACTTCAATGTGAAATAGGTGTTATACAAATATTTCCAAAACATTTTTCTCCATGTATTTTGTATAAAAAGGAATTCTATCGAAACTGTGTTATTTTTTTAAAGCAAACCACAACCCTGGCCACGGAGAAACAAATTGATGCAACGCTGAAACTATTGTTTTGCTCGTTACTACAACCATGAAATTCTGGTTCGTGGTCGCTCAACTCACTACTATTCGATGACTTTTCGAAAGTTAAAATGAAAGTTACCCCGTGAATAACTACCTTAAAGTTACTTTACTTTTCGGACTAGTTACATTAGTCCTGCAGGGTATATTTGGTAGGTATGAGAATAGGTTGTAAAGTATATTTCACCCTTCTGCCCCCAGTGGGCGTGGCACCTCCCATAGAACCCAAATTTGCGATATCGAATAGCTTTGGAGTTATAAGCCGCTTAGCCTCGGAATTCGGTACTCGAGCACAATTTACACATGTCGTTTCACTGATAACATTTTATGGGCGTGGGACAATTGGGCGTGGTACCTCCCATACAATCGAAATTTGCGATATCGAATAGTTTTTAGGTATATGCCGCACAGCCTCGAAATTCAGTATTCGAACTCAATTTACACATTGCAGTTTTACTGATAACTTTTTATGGCGTTGGACAAGGGGGCGTCACACCTTCCATAAAAACTGAATTTGAGAAATTCAACAGCTTTTTAGTTATGGGTCGCACAGCCATGTAATTCGGTATTCAACCACAATTTACATATACAGTTTCACTGATTTTCAGTTTCAGACAGTTTCATTTTATTCGCGTTTGACAACGGGGCCGTGGCAGCAACGCGCAAGTTTTGAGCTAGTAATACAATAATTTTTGATAAATAAATATAATCCTTTCGATAAAACTTCAAAACGTTTTTATAAAATCTGTTTTCATGCTTTTGTAATTCTTAGTAAGCTCTCTAGAAGTTACAATTTTCCACACATATAAAAAAAATACTGCGAAACTTTTTGAAAAATTCCTGTTATAGCTTTGTAAAGATTCTAAATTTTATTTCTTTAGTAGTGGGAAATCTTTTCCTTTGAGCATAGTGCAAGAAAATAACGAAAACAATTTAATAAAAAAATCGATCCGAAACGTTTGCAACATTTTTACTTTGTGTTTAACTTTAGGTGTAGTAATAAATAATACCATTTCTAATCGTATATTTGTTGAATTTACCTCTTTTGAATTGTGCTATTGTTAATACTCTCAGACTTCAATATATTTTTCTTAGTTGTTAGTCCTGTTTTTGTTTTGTTTGATTATCTCCTCAATACATAATTTGCATGATGTCAGTAGGTTATTTTAATTATACTGATACCTTAAGATATTTGACTTTCAATTAAAAGTCTGAAATTGTTATTTAAATTATTTAATAATATGAAGTTTTAATCTGTGTTTTTAATTTAAAACAGGCAGTTTTTTTGTGCTTGGAACATAAACACTAGTATATTTTGACATTCGCCACCGCTTGAGAATTAGTTTAGCCTCATTAGTTAGTACCTTAAGATTAAATTTGAAATGTTTTCCACTTCATTGAACACTTCTGTTTTCATCTTAAGCTATGTTTCTTAAATTCCTTTGGACAATCTTGTTTTCTCGAACAAAAAACTTACTTAAAACTTTGAATGTAGTCATAAATTTAAAAATCGTTTAGAGCTGGAATAATAAATTTTATTTTATTGCCTGCAATAAACTGCACTTGCGTTTTGCTTAAGCTTTGCGATGTGACCAACCCGTCACTACCCATATCCCCTTTTCACAACATTTTGAACAAGTTTTTTTAAGTGCGCTGTATTTTAGTATCATATCATAACAGTTCGTTCTTGTTCTGTATTCTTCCATTTCGGTGTGTTGAATTTTTTTTTTTTTTTTTTGACAAATTTTTAGTATCAAATCAATTTGCATTTGTGTATTTTTTCTAACTAACTCATTTCGTTCGAATGAGTTTTATAAACCATAAATGCAATCTTCTTTAAATTTTTATAATTTTTTTTGTAATTTATTGCAAAACTAATAAAAAGTTTAACGCTACCATTTGTACAAACATAGAAAAATTGCAATTTTAGGAGTTGGCAACTAGCTAGTTTGGTCAAAACAGTTTTAATTAAAATCAATGATTTGATTTCAACTGTTTTCTGTGGTAGACAGGTATTTTTGGTGGCTACAAGCAAAATTTCCTTTTCGGTATTGCTTTTACTCATAGCTTTGAGGTTAAAATTTTCGAAAAAGATAGTTTTTAATTAAAAAACATACGATACTCGTATAATTGATTTTATACTATGTTCACTAATTTAAATGCTTTCTTTCATTCTAATCGAAACACTATGATGTTTTTATAAAAACGTATTCATGATAGTTTGGAGCAAAGCAATAAAAAATGTATTTTGATGCTTAATATAATGTTTAATTTAAAAATGAGCCTCACATCAATACAACGTTTGGAGTAATAAATTATATATTTTTCTTACAAAAATGTATGCTTTTTCTATTTCATATAATTACCATATATACTATAAACCATATTTTTCTTAGCTTGTGAACTTTTTGTGATTTTTTTTTTTTTTAAACCTCAAATACTTTTATAACAAAGTCTTCTTGACTTCAGTGTCTTTAAGTTTTGTATGCCTTCGAACAACACTTGAGGTCAGCTTGAATTCTAATCAATAGAATATAATGCCGTCATCGATTATTATTAACGCACAACCCACACCAACCAGCAAGGTCATAAAATTTTATTATAATAGTATTACATATAAAAGTTTATTGTTGTATGTTATTACAATATATAAATACGCATATATCTAAACTCCAGACCAAGCATATTGCCACAGGGTATTTAGTTAGGCCACCTTGCAGGGTTACCCTGTCGACACACAACTATTCGAACAAACAAACGTTCACTTAGGCGCTTATATTAAGGGATGAGTTGTAATTTTGTAGAGTATCTACCAATTTCCTAATCCTATTACTTGAACTTGGAGTGCTAATTGTTTGCCAAGGTCAAGTGTTGAAGCATTACACGAATAAATATTATTGTTGTATTTCATTCACAAGAAATTCGTTTATGGCACATTAAAAGAACTTTCTTTGAATGCAAAAGGCATCATGCTTTTAGTTTTAGTATATTAAATCATGCTATTCAAGTTAATGGTAATATAATTTCATGAAATTGAAGATCAGGTTATGACCTCAATGAGATATGTGGAGTAAAAATTGTATTTATTTTGCTATTAATCATAATTAGCACCAGAAGTTCATATGGGAAATGCACTTATGCTTAGGATACAAAAATTCAAAAAAAAAAAAAATTTATCATAAAATGTGTCTGAAGTACATTCAACTATTCTGTGTAACAAGTTAAATAAAACATCTAACAGGTATAATTTTCGAGCTTCTTTGAGGTTTCAGGCTAGACATAGCTTTTAAAAAACTCTTTTGAATACCGATATAATTGGTATTGCTATTCAAGACGATTGGTCTAGTGAAATCGGGATAGATATAGAATGATGCTTTTTAAAACAAAAAATAAGTCCCTTGTTTTCATTCAGTATTATTAAACATATATGTGAATATATAAATACATATCATCATCAGCGTGCAAAATCCATGTAAGTGAAAAAATTCGATTTTGGGTTCTTTGCTGCTTCTGATGCAATTTCATACATACTAGTATCGCTTGCGGTCGAAACTTAACCAACTGCCTGATAAGTTATGAACCAAAATGAACACTAACGTAGCGTATGTTGAGACACTGTAGCTTAGATTTGAGAAATCAGAACACTTAAAATAAATAAATACGCTACTATATGACTCTTTTGCCATTTTTGAAGCGTTGAAGTTTGTGTACTTAAACGCAAACACAAACCTTTACAAAAATTTGTCCAGCAGAACAAATATCTCCCGAATTAGCCTCCAGAGTAGTCAAATGAATGAGCTGATTCTATTATAATAGACTACTCTTAATAATTATTAATCCTACCAACATTTCTTCTAAGCATATCCACCGTCTTTCAGTAAGTCTTTTTAAATATTAATAATAATAAAAATGATAAATATATAAACAACATAGCTTTCAGTAAAGGTTTAATTGAATATTTTTCAAAGTTAAATTTTTAAAAGTTGTTTTTTAAAGTTGTTCATAGTAAAAGTAACTTATTGTAGCGCCCAAACGGAAGGTCATGGCAGCTTGAAATTATGTTAAAACACTTCTTGAACAAATAGAACATGAATAAAATTGAAAAGAAATTGTTCGTGCTACAGGAAAAACATTGGGTTTTTAGCACACAAGAAGAGTTAATCAACTAATTTTCATACAAAAATATATTGTAGATACTGAGAAAATCTATAGTCTTCAAGATACCGGAATAATTTTTGTAGCAGGATAGGGAGTTTTACATAATTTATTTTTTTGTCTATATTGTTTTTTGTACATCTTATCTCTTATATTTTAGCTATTATTTCAAAAATGATTTTTCTACTCTGTTTCAGGTAAAAGGTCATCAATCTAAAATCCAATCATATTGTACAAGACTCCTTATCCATACCATTCATTTAGCGCAAGTATACGAAGGTTAAGAAACCCTTTATTTTGTTTTGTCTCAGCAACGCTGCTTGAATGTGTCCGAAAAGATAGAAAAGAAAAAGTTACAACAACCAAACAGCTGTGTTTTTTCACTCTCGTATTCTGCGCTCCCACAGCAACGCTTCTCAAAGGAGCAAATGTGTGAGTAAAATGTGTGGCTTGGGTTCTTGTTGTTGTTTTTTATATGGATAAAAACGTGTTTTTAATTTTTAGTTAAAACTATTTTAATGACAAAACATATGAATAAAAACTATATTGTGCACTTGCTATGAACCAGAGCTTTCAAATGATATAAAATGCATTAGAATGTATTGTCTTATAATCGCTTAAAATGGGGCTTATATTAAATCTATATTAATATAAAGATAAGGAGCATTTTTCCAAAATATAGAATATGAATGAGGATCAGATCTGCCCCAATACTTCAGTTCTAAGTCAATGAAAGTGTTTTTTTTTTATTTTTATCATGTCAAAAAAATGAATGTGCCACATTAGGGCAGCAGCCAAGATTGGGTTTTAGAGTTAAAACCCCCCAGAGAATCAAAATTTTATTAAAAATTAATGTATTTAAATAGTAATTTCGTTGAATCACTTTAATATGTTCTAAAAAACTTAACAAATCAAAAATTGAAGTAGCGTTTACTTGTAGTAGTCTTTATTATGAGTTGAATCGTGAACACAACAACAGTGAAAACCAATGTATCGTGCTTTATCAGATCAAACGTGGAACATTTAAAATTACCATCACTATTGTTTTCACTACCCTTGACATCGGCAGTTGTAGATGATGATAGTGATGATAAAAATGAAGCCAACACGAATGACATACGCATGTATTCTCAAAAACCTTTCCAATTAAAACTACCTAGAAAGATTTTAAAGTAAACTTCCGCCAACAATTTAAATTTAAGCATCAATGATTTTGTCGCTGAAGCAAGTTAGCCTACACCAAATATGCAAATGGAAGTTATTGTAAGCTCTGCGCTTAATTTAGCCCTACTTTTGGCAACATTGCATCACAGTTCTTTAGAAATTTACGGCACAAACCAAGTTTTTGAATTTTTAACATTTTTCTGCCCCTTTCTTTGTGACTATTTTATAGTCAAGAGTTTTTTTTAACAAATGAACATTGAATTAACCTTCAACTGAACTTTGTAATTAGAAACGCAAAATAATTTTTGGGTAACATTGGCCCAATTTGAAATTGCATAGAAAAACTGGCTGAAAATTTCCCCAGTGAAAATTGCATAGAAAAGCTAAAGAACAAATTAAGTAAAAAATGTGTTTTTGATTTTTTTAATGTAGTGTGGAAATTGAATTGCTACTTTTACAAACTGTGAAGCGATGCTCGGGATAAATGTACTTCACGCATTTATCACATCTAATGATAAATTCAATGGGCACATATCATTGTACTCTTTTACGCGTTTTTGGTGAGTGGATGAGCGGCTGTGGTTGTTGCCGATGCACAGAACTTTCTGATCTAACACTTTCTCGTTAGTGTTCGTTTTTCGATGTACGGATAGCATAAAAGTTGACCGGATTCGATGAGGTATAATCATGTTGTTATTGTTTTCTTTGCTATTTACTATTCTGGAAAACTTGTTGCTTTTTCATGTCAACCAATGCCAGCAGAATTTCTTTTCTATTTTTACGAATTATTCCAACCAGCGTCATTTGCCGATTACGAAATTCACTGTCAAGATAGTAAAAGGTAAAAAAATTATCGCAAGTAACGTTTCTCTCATTCAAACTTGAATAAAGCAAAGAAAAAATTTGGAGAGCACATATTCCTCTTCACTATCATCAAAATCCTCACTTGCGAATTGTTCAAACCAAGAAGAATCCATTTGTTTTACTTTTTTGGATATTTATTTAACGGAAAAATAATGTTGAATCGCTTCTCAACGAAAAAGAATAATGACTAGGAAGTTAGAAGCACAAAATAAACGCAAATTTAATGCGAATAGAATAAAAACAGAACGTTAAAAATAACGCGATCAGTGTTGTGTCAATTTGATCCAACAATACTTATTAAGGATATTCTTAGTACAGGCCAAATGTGACATGTGTAGACATATTTCATGTCAAATTCATATACGCTCATATACTGATTTTTTTTAGTTTTTTTTAGATAGAAAGGGATAGATTTGTTTAGAAGAACTGATGTGAATTATTGATTAGGCGAAACAATCACGAAACACAATTTGATTTGCTTTTAACCGAGGCTAGAGTGTTATGCCTTAACCTCGGCAAGCATTTCTATCCCTTAGTTTTTCCTGTCTTTTAACTCTACATTTTCCACAATTTAGTTGTAGATTTTTAGTTTTCCATAATTCTTAAATGTAGGAAAGAACAAAGAAAGTGAAAAGAACCATGCCCGAGCCCGGATTCCAACCAGGGACCTCTGGGTTGATAGTCTAGCGCACTCTCCACTAGACTACAAAGGCTGACATTTGTAGCATAAATATGCGGAGAAAAACGCGTTTAACTTTTTTTTTGGTCAAATTGACCCAAAATTCACTTGAAGGTTAAAATACTGAAGATAAATAGCAAAGCTGTTAGTAATATTGAGAAAAATTTTCCTAGACCTAGAACTAGAGCATAAACAAAAACAATATACAACAACACAACAAAAAAATATACAACAACATTGTAGAATATAAATTTTATAATTTAAAAAGAACTTTATGAATGAAAACTTTTTAAAAGAATTTATAGTAAATATATGCAAATGTCTAAATTTTTAAAGCAAAATAAGAAATTTTGATTTCAAGTCATAAAGAATCTATCTACACCTGAAGAAGTCAGAGTATATTAACATTGTGGAAAAGTTGGTAAAGCATAAAAAAAGGCGTGTCTGGTATATATTCTTGAAAATTGTATATATTCTTGATCAGCGTCATTCCTTCTCATCACAGAAAAGTATATATATTCTTGATCAGCGTCATTCCTTGAGTGTAAGTGATTTTGCGATTAAGCATGTGAGTGTTTTAAATATAATCGAAAAAAGTGATTCTATATGTATTTTCGTGTGCTGAATTCAAATCTGTAAACTCTTTTTTTATCAAGTCACGTTTTGGGGATATAGGCAAAAATGTAAATACCGGTTCTTTTTCTATCAATTGGACCATATCTGTTGTGACGATTGCTTAGTGATGAATGATGAATGTCGAATGATGAGAGATTAATGATGGATTATAAATGATGAATGAAGAATGGCGAACGATGAGTAATGAATGATGAGTAATGAGTAATGAATGACGAATGATAAGTAATATATTTTGAAACATGAATGATTAATGACTAATGATTTTTGATTAATGATTAATGATAAATGATTAATGATTAATGATTAATGATTAATGATTATTGATTAATGATTAATGATTAATGATTAATGATAAATGATTAATGATTAATGATTAATGATTAATGATTAATAATTAATGATTAATGATTAATGCTTAATGCTTAATGATTAATGACTAAAGATTAATGATTCATGATTAATGATGAATTATGAATGAATTATGATGAATTATGAATAATGAATGGTGAATGGCGCATGGCGAATAATGATTGATGGATTTTGAATGATGAATGATTAATAATGAATGTTGAATGATGAATGATGAAGGCCTATATTTTTAATATTACAAAAAGTAATGAATTTAAGTATTCTAAAATGGCTAGGCTTAATATTACGTATTCAAACCCTTCAAAGACGATTAAAATCAGCCGATGCGTTAAAAAATATTTTCCGAATGACAGAAAAAGAACTTTGTGTTCGTTTTCTATGATTTAAATACAAATTCTAAATATTTGATAGTTTAAATCATTCTTGATTTTAAATACAAATTCTAGGTGTTTGATTATATAAAATAATTTATTGAGCTTTAGGTCAGGTTAGAACAATTAATTGCTCTAACGAATTTTTTCCAAAGAAACAAAAACAACAATTTTGAATTTGAAAAGGAAAACATCACTAGCTGATTTTAGTGTAATTTCGGCCATGCTGCAGGCTTCATCAGAAATCTTTGTGATGCCACCACCAGGAATTGAGCCCGGTCGTGGATCACTGTGCCAGCGCATTTTAGCGCACTGCACTACAGAGGCGATGAGACTTTAGTGCCAATTTCTCAGTTTTTCTCCCTTTTCATACTTTTTTGTTGTTTTTCGTTTTTTTTTTTTTGCTTACTTTAGTTTATGCTTATGTTTATGCTTCAGTTTTTCACATTTTCCTTTTATTTCCAAAACTTGACTTGATCATGTGTGGCAAAAACACATATGATGAACATTTATCTTCTCTGGCCCAAAAGTTAACATTTATTCGTAAACCTGTGTTATTTTATAATTAAACATGTGTTTCGTTTAGAATACTTTAAAATGGAAAATTTTTCTTATTAATTTTTGTCGGTGCTTTTATACAAGTGGCGTTATTAAAAAATTAAGACAGCATTAGTAGCACACAAAATACATGATTGTTCTCTCTTTTTTTGCGGACCGTGTTGACTTTTTTATCTTGCTTGAAAAGAGCTTGAAAAGAGAGCTTTATCTTGGAGCGAAAAAGAAATAATAAATTTTTCAAAACAACAAACTTTTCTATTTTGTTAGCTTGACGCACAAATATGGGAGCAGATCCCTTTTAAGGTGCCTCGTAAACGCTTTAAAGAAGACCCATTTTGAAGCTCAGTAAGCTTTTAAGCAGTTTCCATACTGCTTGTGAGAGCAGAACCTTTAAAGGTGTTTCGATTAAGCAATAGCCTTCAAAGTTGAATAAGCATCTA
Source organism: Dichetophora obliterata (assembly GCA_963920525.1). Taxonomy (NCBI): domain Eukaryota; kingdom Metazoa; phylum Arthropoda; class Insecta; order Diptera; family Sciomyzidae; genus Dichetophora; species Dichetophora obliterata. The sequence goes on along the minus strand of OY986436.1, from coordinate 17,549,969 downwards.
AGCAGCTGTAAGTTTTACTTATGGAATAAGTGCTTTTTAAGCTGGTTCATACAAAAGCGAACCTGTAAGGTGCTGTAAAAGAGCTTCAAAGAAACCTCGCATAAGAGTTTGCTAGGATGAGGATATGTTCCTCGCAATAGCTTGCGAAATAAACAAAAATATGTAAACAAAGCAATGCTGCTGGAGCGCAATTGTTTTAAATAGCGTATAATAAAAATGCAGAAATGGCTCATATATTTTGCTGCAACTTCTTTAATTACATAACATACTTGAATTTTCAGCACTATTTATCTTTATGTACAAAGATGTACCTTCCCGTACACAGCTCTAAAAATATTCTAACATATGTCTGTACTAATTGAGGAAAGCATCCGGAATCAAAACAATGCAGAATTTGCTGCTGTCAGGATTTGTTACGCAAAGCAATCTGTTGCAACGATTCAAATAGCTTTCAGCTTTTTGTATTACTGTTGATCTAAATGTCGGTCTGTCTTTCGCTCGCTTTATCTGTCTGTATGTCTGTCTGTCTTTTTGTCTTTACATGATGCCTGCATTTATAGAAGCGAACAAAGAATAAATAAATAAATAAAATATTTCTTTGCTTGCTCAAATGTTTCGCTAAAACATATTTGTTCTATTTGCTCTTGCACCATGAGCATAGAAGGAGCCAGAAAGAGGATCAACTATGTGGAATAAATATTTCTAATTGCGAGCAAAAAATTCCACCATTTGTTGTAGTTGTTTTGTTTTGCTTCAGACAGTTAAACTTTTGATACCAGAATCCTGTGCAATTGAAATCAAAAGGATTCCGTTCCGAAAGTCTGAAGGATTAGGTATTGTGTCCCCAAAATGAACAGTAAAAACTCTAAAATTAGACTAAATATACATAATTAAGTATGAGAATACTTGATGTTAGAAGTGTTTTATTTTTCAATGGATATAACAGCTCTTGGCTAAAAACTGGTGGAATAAATTAAAATTAGAAAAGTTATTGAATAGTAAGGAAATAATGTTTTATTTCGGGAAAAATGTTGCATTCACAGGGATCTATATGGTCAACAAAACACACACACACACATACACTTGTATCAATGCATAAGCATGACGCATAACACTGCATTGCAATAGATATTCACATACACACACACACATACACACATACATACGTATGTTTGCAACTGAGCCATCATCATTCCACGCTGAGATACTCTTAAATGACAAGCTAGAGTAAACAACACTCAACAATCGTGGCAGTAATGCATACATGCACCACGCATCGTGCACACTCGATTGCATCCTTTCACGGTACTGCATCCTTCTACACTGCAAAAGGAGTTTCTTTATATTAACCAAGATTTGGTTATAGTACGAGAACGGTATACTTGCTTGTGGCGAAATATATTTTTGGGTATTGAAAACATTCATATATTTGCGGCTTTTAGTTGAAACAAAAGTTTCAAAAAAGAATTTTATTGCAAAAAAAAAAGAAAAAAAAGAAAACCAGTCAAAACAGTTCATTGGCCGGCTGTGAACAAATCAACATTCCTCAGGCACTTGGAGAAAACTCAGCGGCAGGCAGCGCTATGCATCACGGGGGCACTGAAGTCAACTCCAACTAAAGCGCTTGAAACCATTCTAAGTATGGACCTCCTGGACATACACGCAAAACTAATAGCCGGAAAAACGGCACAACGCCTTACGGCAGCAGACAACATTCACATTCAAAATTTTGGACATTGTACAATCGGAAAGGATCTACCTAGTAGCACGGACTACATGGTGCCTAGCACGATAGTCAATTCCAAAGCACGAACTCTTCTGGGACCAAATGACTGGTGCAAAGGTATAGAACAAGCACAGCAGGCGGACAACATATTTACCGACGGCTCCAAAATGCCTACGGGGGTAGCTGCGGCGGTGTATTGCGCAGAGCCTAATATAAGGCAGCCATATAAACTGCCGAACCACTGCAGTATCTTCCAGGTGGAAATATTTGCCATAAGGAAGGCTGCTGAGATAGCCCTCAGCATGGACACATAACACTCTAACATCAACATTTTCGTTGACAGTCAAGCGGCGATCAAATCCATGCGCTCCGCTAGCATCAAGTCCAAAAGTGTCTTGGCTGGCAGAGATGCACTAGATGCACTATGCGCTTCGAAAAGAGTGCGCATCTACTGGGTCCTTAGCCACTAGGGCATTGAAAGAAACGAGATGGCAGATGGTTTAGCAAAGGAAGGCGCCGGGCTGGAATCAGAACTCGCAGAACATGTACTTCTGCAATGTACTTCACTAGCAATGAATCGTAGATGGAGATATACGACATCGTGCAAAATCTCGAAAATCATGTGCAATGCACAATGCGAAAAACGAACTCTGTTCATCTTGGCACGCCCGCGCAAAGATTGCAGGACACTAGTGGGCATGCTCACTGGTCATTGCATGACGGCAGCCCACACGAGGAAGCTTTGCATCACCACGGATGACAACTGCAGGAAGTGCAATGAACCGGGCACAGTGGAGACCCTGGAGCACCTACTATGCACATGCCCCGCCCTACTTAGATCGAGACTAAAATACCTAGGCTCATCGACATTGCCGTCGCTTAAAGATATAGCCAGGGTGTCTCTAGAATCCCTCCTAAGGTTTGCGAACTCAACGCAAATCTTTAAAGACTTTTGAACAAACACAAAGGTTCCTTTTGTTCGCTACCGGTACCACTAAGGACCTGAATTGGTCTATGTGAGCCTTTACGAAGGCATCCGGTTTAACCTAACCTAACCTAAAACAGTTTATTATCGGAGATTCGTTTAAAAATTTTTTAAAATAATACTTTGATGCATTCTCTTATCCATTATATGTCAATGTATACTGACTTTTTTAATTTTCTGTAGAATAATTAAGTTAAAAATTTTTTTGTCATCTTATTTTGACGTCAGTAACATTCACATCAAAGATTTGCATGAGACCATTCGTCAGTTTTTGCCACTCGAGTAACAATCGTCGTCAGCTGTAATCGCACACAAGAAAAAATGGATATATACCGCTCGAGTTCGTAAGCAACGATTGCTGCAAAGCGCACTTTGTCACGATTGCGAATTGATGCAAAGGCAGCCTCCAGACCACGAGATCATTCGGATGCTTCGCTTAAGGCTAGAGTGTCTGCTGCTACATGCATTTTTGTGTTTTCCATACTTATCTGACCTTCTTTAGCAGTGCGTTCTTCTTTGTGCTGTTTGTTTCCTTTTAGTTTAAGGCTTGATTACCCAAGCGTAAGGTAACGTAACGCGACGTTGCCAACTGTCAAGTTAAAAGCTGTTTAATGATAAATGTGTACAAGTCGTTACCGAAATCGTAACGTGGCGTGACGCAGCGTAAAAGTCTATAGAAAATAGATTTCTACGCAACGTTACGATTTTTGACAGTTCGACAGCTGTGGGACAAGCGAAAAACGTTGTTTAACTTCAAAAAATTTTAAATTTTAATACTATATAAGAAAAGATGCAGTCTTTTATTGGAAAGGAGAAGTTAATAAGCCTACTAGAATAAAATGAGTGCCCTCCACTACGGCGCCTGCACTACGTTGGACTACGATTTCGGTAATCGCTTATCCTCGAGGCAACGTCGCACTGCGCTACACCCCGCTGCGCCACCTCAAGTTATGCTTGGGTAATCAAGCCTTTATTGTTTTCTTTTCTCTACTGTGGAGCAATCAGTATTACCAGTAGCAAGTTTTATGACAGTAAATTTTTAAAGTAACCTGAGCTAAAATTTGGACCAAGAATGCATGAAAGTTAATCTTGAAAGCGACGTAAATTAGTAAACAAACTATTATTGAAAGTTTGTCGGTAAAATAACAACAATATTTTGCTTTCAATGAACATTCTCTATCCCTTCAAGACAAGCGTAACTAAAGCTCCAACACAATTAAAAAATGTTTGATGAAAACCAACACAAACTTGTTATTAATTTGTTTTTTTTTTATGAATGTGAGAAAGTGCAGGTTTAGCAAATGTCACGAGCTGAGCTAAGTTGTGTTAGTTAGAAAGAGATCCTTCTGACAACTGTTGTAAAGAAGCGAAGTATGCTGCAAAGTTTTATTAAACAATTTTATAGAAAAAGCACAGAAAAATGAGTATTCAACCCAAATGTATGGAGTTTTTCAAAATAAACAGATTGAACAGAAATGAAATGATTTATTTATAAAACAAATTTTGTACAACTGTTAACTTGTCAAGGAATGGCTAAAATTTTAGGTTATGTTGTGCAGTCGAACTGATAAAAACACTTCAGTCTTTAATTTGATTCATTTAATTAAATATCTCTATTTTCGGGTGTAAGAACTGCGAAACTTCTACAAGAACTTGGTGTCAGAATATGTTTAGAAAAGTCCAAGAAAGGCGTAGAATATGATTTGATCAAAACTATAGGTGTCTGTGATATTTATCAAAAGCGGCAAATATGGACAATTTAAAATTATGTTACATTTAAATTAAAATCGGTTATGTTTAATAGTAGATACAGCAAAACTGAAAATAAAAATTAATTCAATATTTAAAAGAGTCTGCCTAACCCTTTATTACTAACCTATAAAAACACCCGTAAATGAAACTCACAATTATAAGGACTCAAGTGTATAAATATTAAAAATTTTTAAATTCGAAATTAGTTAAACATTTTTTATTAGTAATAAATAGTTTTTTATTAATTTCATTCACTAATTCTATGCTTAGAATAATTTTGAATGTAGTGCTACTAGGTGTAATCCACCCTACTTGTGAAATCACACGTATACGTTAGTTAAGTCAAATTTTACACATCACCATCCTAAAACTAATAGAAATTTTATTCTGCAAACTTAATTAAGTTTCTTACAGCAATACGTGTTTAGTAATGTTTTATTTTTAAGGCTTTTTTTTTCTTTATTTTTTTATGTAATTGTTTACGTTTTTTGTCACTTATGTCTGTTTTTAGGTCATCAAAGTACGAGCCCTGGTTATTAATATATTTATTATATTTTTTCTATGATATGCAACTGTTTTATTATTTCTATAATAAAAATATTTTTTAATACATAATAAGAAATAATAAAATAATATTTTAGATACAATATAAATATCTTGTAAAAAAAATTATATTAAATATTTCTTAAGAATATTTAATAAAATATTCGTTTCATTCGCCACATAACGCATTATATTTTATTTTACACTTTGTCTTTGTGCGATGAATATTTAAGGCTGAAGGTTAAGTTGTTTGTGTCAGTTCCTCAAAATAATCCTTGGTTGCAATAGAATTTATGAAGATTCCTCAAATATTTCGATTCTATTTCAATAGCCATTCGTGTGATGGAATGGTTTGAAATAGCCTCTAAAAATAAAGTTTTTTGTCAAAATATTGGTTGGTGTAATAGTTTTAAGAAATAAACTGCCAGAAATGATATGGCGAAAAAAACTCTTCCTATCTGCATCAAATGAAATGTATGCGATCGGATAAAAGATAATGCTTTTTTCATACATATTTTTGATATATTTTATTTCAAACTTACTTGATCTAAAGCTCGAAATTTAATTCATGTGATTTATACAAATTTTTAAAATCAAAACATCTTCATAAGTTGTATTTTGTTTTTTAATTTCTTACAATATTTTTCAGTATGTGCTTATTTTATAATTTATATTTTAGTTTTAATATATATCAATAAACGGAATTCTGACCAGGAATCAATTAATCAATTGCAGCCACTCAAAACCTTTCCAACCATATCTTGAAAGTGAGAATAGCATTTGAAATAATGATGTTTTTTTGTATGTAATTAAAAATAATTAATAAGTAATTAAATAATTAATAAATGCACAAAAAACGGCATTTTCATTAATACGAATGCAAAAATTTAACATTTTTTGATTTAACATCTTCTTCCAATAAGAAATTTTTCATAACTTTTATTTCTGACCGTTTATATTTTTAAAACTACTACACCAGCCAATATTTTTATAAAAAACTTGATTTTTAGAGGTGTTTTTAAAACATTCCAGCTCACGGATGGCTATCGCTACAGCCGAAATATTTAGGGAATCATTATACTATTATATAAAATTCCTGACTACCTTCTATATGACAAAGCATTCTTTTGCAAAAAATCGTCGAGTTTTGCGCAAAAATTGTTAAACTGTTTTTACCTTTTTTTTTGCCCTATGATTTTTTTGGGCGAAATTTATTTATACCAAAATGTTGTTTTATATTTAATGTCTCAAAAATAATTTTCATGAAAAAATAACCCCAATATCTCTTTCCAATCAAAGGTTATGGCTTCAAACAAATTTTTTTATACCATTGGCTGTATTAATAAAAGTAATCTTCACATTAATCGTATTCAATTCCTGCTATCCACCTCGCAGTCAAATTAGCATAGCAGTTGATTGTTGACATATTTTTTCGCCAACTTGTGCGATAATAACCCTAATTAAAAGTTTTTTTTATAATATTGCAATTCTTTGTGCCTGGTAACAACATTCGCAGAACAAAAAAAAATGCAACACTGCAACTAATATTTTTCTTTGTGCGAATGAGCATAAAAGCATGGATTTTCTTTGCTTTTGGCGATTGTTCCTCATGTCTTGCCTTGTTTGAAATTCTCATGTCGCAGACGTTCGTAATCGCTAGCGCTCACACTCTCGGCATTCGTATCAACAGCGATTGGTAACATGCATTTGCGCATTAATTTTAATGCAGGAAGCGGTGCTCGTTTATTGACGAGACAATCGAAACGCCATTTGAATGCACTCAAGCTGTTCTCTGATTCACATATCTACAAAGCTATAGAAATTCTTTGTGCTTTGTGTAACATTTTTTAATGTAATATCGATACCTTAAGCCAGTAAAAGGCAAGTTTTTACTGTCAATGCGAATATCTTTGTATTTTTTAAATAATTCATTCTATTTTGTTTTTCAAAAAGCTTAAAGAACATGAAAAAAATTTAAGCTACAAGTATGTACATCTAAGCATTTATATTCAATGTTTTTCAAAATTTAAGAAAAAGCCTCCACATATTCAATTTTCTCCAAAAAAAAATGCCGAAAAAATTAAGTGAAATAAAAAACGATAGTTTTATTTTTAAACTATTGCAAATGACATATCGTTTATATGCAAAAATTGTTCTTAGTTTAACTTTAGAAAAATCATATATCTTTTGATTAATAAAACTAAGTTTTTGTATTAAAATAATGATTTATTTGAGCTCTACTTCCATCCCTTCTATCGTACAAGTGTTTTAATTTATATATCCTTTCATTTATGTCAAGTTTAATGTCAGTCTTAGGAAATAATTGGATTGTTTGATGTTTGCCTATATATGCCAATTGCATCAAAAAGTACCCGTGAACTGTAAATATTTTGAAGATAACGAATAATAAATTAACCTTGTTGCAAAAGATTAATAGCCATTTAAGGCCCAAAATCATTAACAAATAGCTACTCTGACTTTTGACGAACTTGGACTGTACTTGGTATAAATTTTTAAAAAAAATTTGTTAATATTCATTAAATATTGTTAGACATTCGTTAAGTCAAGACATTTAGTTAACTAAACCAAACACTTTTCTCAGTGTACGTGATACAGTTACGACCACGACACATTCTGCGTATCATTTATATGCATATGCGATATACTTTATTTACGTAATGGATTTTTATGCTGCAGGCTTGTGAATTCGAGCAAATATTCCAGGAAATGCTTGAGATCGCGCTGGGAGCACACTGTATTGCTCGTTGCCTGCTGTTGCGTTATTTACTCAGTATAGTAGCGAATGTAAATATCATGATGTTAAGCAACTTTAGCTAACAAATTTATTTTTTTTTTTTAAGGTATACTTTATAATATGTTTTTCTTTTATGCATTTTCGAATAATGTGGCTCTTATAATGTTTTAAATTTATAAAGACTACTTTGAAGGAAACTTTTGGGAAATCAAAATTTGTAATATGACACCAAGATATATAAAGACTCTTTCGCGTAAGTTGTAGGAAAAAAAAGGAGCGCATTAAACACATATTTAACTTGCTTCCGAGGCTTATTTCAAAAAGATCAGTCAATATTCCATAACTAAATAGTAGAAAATGTGGAATTAAAGGACAGGAACAACTAAGGGCTGAAATGACTGGATGACTGCAAAATATCATTTATTTTGCCCATTTACAAATCGGGTCAGAGAGGACTTGTTACTAATTACAGGCCCATTGTCAAACTCTCAGCAATACCTAAATTGCTTGAAAAAATTGTAAATAAACGGCTTTTTTACAAATTTAAATATATTATATCTAAAAAAACCCAATGGTTTTTTTCCTGGTAGGTCTGTCACCACAAACTTAGCGTCGTTTACAAATTATTCGTTAGTTGCTATTGAAGGTGGGTCTCAGGTAGACGTCTTATACAGGGTTGTCCATATTCGAAGCGCCCATCTGGCAACACTGTAACTTTCCGCAGTGATGCCAAATCGACTAATGACATACCGCATTTGAAGCGTCATTCCAAGCAAATGTTTACAATGGAACAGTACACGCCACGCGAACGCTCTAAAATTGTTGAAATTTACATTCAACAAAACAAGTCAATAGTGAAAACTCAACGTGCTTTCAAAAAAATAAATAAAGTGAACGGAAACGGAAAGTGGAACGGTAAACAAACAAAATTGCCGTATTTATGCCACTGAAAATCCACAAGAGATTCAAGAGGTACCTCTTCACGATGCAAAAGTCACTGTTTTGTGCGGCGTTTGTGCTAAAATGCTCATTGGGCTGTTCTTTTTCGAAGATGATAATGGCCACAGAGTTACTGTCAATCAAGAGCGTTATCGCGATATGATAAACAATTTTTTCATGCCAATCGTTCGTCGAAAGCGTATCAGGCACTACTGGTTTCAACAAGACGGCGCGCCACCACACACAAGCCGCACTACAATCGATTTTTTGAAGCAATTGTTCCCTGGCCGTTTGATGTCAAAAAATGGTGATTTCGATTGGCCGCCAAGATCACCAGATTTAACGCCTCCAGACTTCTTTTTGTGGGGTTATTTGAAATCAAAGGTTTACGTCAACAAGCCAAATACCCTAGAAGAGCTGAAAACCAACATACGTCAAGAAATAACCGCCATTCCCATCGAAATGTTGAAGAAAACCATGGAAAATGCTGTAAAACGGGCACAATATGTCGTAGAGGCCAATGGCGACCATTTACGAGATATCATATTCAAGAAATAATGTAAACAAATCTACTTGAACCCATTTAAATGATATTTATGACGAACAGACAAAAAATTGTGGTTTCTTTGATTTATTTAAAAATAAAATGGGCGAATATGGACAACCCTGTATACCGATTTTGATAAAGCGTTCGACAGCTTAAACCAAACGCTGTTATTAAAATAGCTAGAAAAGCTGGGCATTCACTTCATTTTTATTATTTGGATTAAATCTTATCTCTCCAATAGACATCTCTTAATCAAGGTGAAGGAAAGTTATTCCAGAACCATAACTACTAACTCCGGAGTCCCGCAGGGAAGTCACTTAGGGACTCTGCTTTTTTATTATTTGTAAATGTTATTACCTGTATCTTTTAATCATCTTATTGCTTGCTATATGCCGACGACTTAAAACTGTTTGCAATTGTAAACAATTTACATGACTGTTGCCCCTTTCAAGAAGACATAAATTCTTTAAAAACGTGGTGCAATCAAAAAGACTTGCATCTTAATTTTAATAAATGTAATTCTAATTTGCTTGCGTAAACAATGGGCTATTATTCACTACTACAACTACGACTTTAATTGCTTTTTTTAGAGAGATAGCGTCGTAAAAGACTTAGGAGTCCTTATAGACGCTAAACTAAAGCTTGACGCGCATATAGATTATATGGCTTCTAAGGCGAATTCTCTTCTTGGTTTTGTCATCAGAAATTCGAAGGAATTTAATGACCCAAATATCCTAAAAGCTTTATTTGTAGCATAAGTCAGACCGACTCTAGAATATGCCAACATCATTTGGTATCTATTCTATGAGATAGCGGTAAAAAGAATTGAAAAAATACAAAAACGTTTTACTAAAATTGCACTTCGTCGCAGTTTTTCTGGTGAGAAAATCCAAATATAGTAACTAAACGTCGAGTTTTTGGATATCGCTTATAATAATTACAATCCCTGTAATAACTACTTAGATTATTCACTTTTTAAAAAATATCCATTTAAAAACTTAACGTGGTACTTAAAATTTTTAATTAAAAAGAGATAATGGATTTGCTTATAGCATTATTATACACGGTTGGCTGAAAAATTTCTTCACCCAAAATTTGCTTCCCTCAAAAAATTCATGTTGGTACGCACTCGAGGTACCACACTGATCATATTTCTGTAAAAAATATAAAAAGCCATCGGGCGCTTTTTTTATTTTAGTGTTTTTACCTTTAAATTTTAAAAAAATAGTATTGTTAATTCTGTTTTTTTATATATTTTATGTTTAAAAGTACAAAAGTCGTTTAATATTAAATATTGAATATAAATTATGTATAATAACTAATATATAATAACTGAATATCAACAAAATATTTAATATGTTGAATACAGATCCAATAGGTAAAATGGAAAGAGAAAAATAAATAAGAATCTTTACAAAAGATTACTGTTGAGTCATACATTTTGTAGTAAGCCCAGGTTTTCCCAAAATCGAAATAAACGTAGCTTTCATAGCTTGTTCACTGAAGAATCCTAGTGCATGAATTTTGGGAGTTACAGTAATATTTTCAATATATTCGGGTTAAAGATCTTGTCCGAAACACGAATCTACTACATTTCCAAATTTCTAAAAACTTTCAATGCATTTGAGATACGAAATTTTACTATTAGATAGCTATTGCAATTTGTCCACTTTATATAACATTGTTTTATATGAATTTCAATTGAAAGCTGAGCCATTTCTTTTGATTTCGTGTTGTACGTAACATAATTCAGAAAATTGTTCGCTTATTGTTGGGAATTCCTTGAAAATTTCAGTATATATTTTATTTAGAATTCCAAGAAGTAAATAAAGTTCTGGTGGCGGTATAATGTCAAGAACTTGCATGTTATCTTTGAAATTCTTCAATAGAGGATCTTCAGTGCATCTTTTGAATAAATTTGCACTGTTTTTGTGAAATTTCTTTCAATTATCGTAATTCTCACGAATACTGGCAATCGTTCGCAGAGTCCCTGCTTTAATCAAATTCTGTGATTGTGCCTCACACATGTACATGGATAAGCACTGGCATGAGCGCCTAAGCTGACGAGCATATTTGCAACTTTCCAATCAATCGCGAGGAATGCTTGCAGATTATTTAATTTTAAGACGTCCTACAGCTCTTTGAAATTGTTATTACGAATAAGCGTTTTACACTCGTGACTTTAAATTTTCTGTCAAACTCAACTCTGTAAGATTTTTTTGCTGGTTGTTTTTCCTTGAAATCTGATCCGTCTTCTGATTGCACACTCAAATCAATTTTGAGAAATTTTCCTTCGCTGTCGATGCCCAATTTCAATATTCCACTTCCACATCTTTGCAATAAATTCAATTTTTTGAGATTTTACTTTTTCAGTCTTAACTTTTGTGATAGTATTATTTTTTTGGAGTTGAAACAATCATCTTAAATATGATTATTTGCTGCAAGTTTCTCTTTTACTCCTCGCTTGAAAATTTTCCTCTTTTATTGACCAAAAAGCTGTTACAATTTTGAACATTACTTTCTCATGTCTTCTACTGGAATTTATACTATTTTCAATTGCTGAAGCTAGGGCCTTACAACAAAATGTAAATTGATTTATTTTTCACTCTGCTTGTTTCCATATCAAAAAGATACAATTTTATTTTGCAAGATTCACACAAAACACGAGTTAAACGAATGTCCTCGAAAGGTATATGTATATTGTTTAATTTTTTAGCAACTTTTTCTTTAAGCATTCAGACATTAAATGAGCTTTTGACAAACTTTCTTCATGTGAACACTTTTTATAAATCATTCTGGTAAAATTTTAAAAAAAGCGCCCGACGGATTTTAATTTTTTTTTACAAAAATATAATCAGTGTGGTACTCCGAATAAGTACCAACATGAACTTTTGGAAGGAAAAAACTTTTGGGTTAAACAATTTTCCAGACAACCGTGTATAGTGTAGAAAATTGAAAAAATGATAAAATAACTATTTTTCAGTTTTTATTTTTGTTCAGTTCAGTTTATATGTTCAAGAATTTCTCCTTAAAAAGATTTTTCAAAATTAAAACTATTTTCAAAGTTATAGCCATTTTAATGTTGTCAGTTAGACTGCCTGAAATTTGACTTAAAAACTTTAAACGCGTTTTTCCCGAAACTACCGAAGAATAACACGGATGATATGATATCTCAAGTTATAATGGACCGATTTACATAAAATATGGTGGGGGCCTTTTTTTATATCCCTCTATGGGCCGATCGAGTATTATGTAAAAGTTTTGTTTTTTAATATATTGAAAAAAATCCATAGCTCTGAAAAAATGGTCAAAAATTATTTTTTTTTTTCAAATAGTTGCCGTTTCGAGAAAAATTTTGACTAATTAACAATTCTTTTTTTTGACAAGAAGGGTTGAAATCGTCTCAACATAGAAGCAGGCTTTTTTTAAGCACCCCGATTCCACCAGCCCGTAATTTTTTCAATTTTTAATTTTTTAAAAATTTTTTTTGTACTATTGAAACATTGATAAATAGATATTTAAAATGGATACTTAATATATGATTTAGTTTTTTTTTTATTGAACGTCTAAAAAGGCCCGAAAATAGGGGCCTCTGCATTAGAACACTGCCTTTAACTTGAAAAATTGTCAGAAGGTATAAATGTTGATCTTTTATATTCCGATTGTTGCTGCTTGTTAGAGGTTTCCCAAAAATATGGAAAATGAAAAAATATGAGCACATTTTTTAAGAAATTCAACACTGGAATTATTTGTATTAAAAAATGATGTCATTTTTATTTTTAATCCTTAAATATGTCCCAGCAAGGTCTTTAAAATCCCGGAATTTACTATAAATGTCCTAAAATTGCACTTTTAAAATCTGGCAACGCTTCTTCAAGAGGAATGACGTTAAACTTATAGGCCTGAAAACTTTAGGATTGTTGTGTGATGTTTTCCCTGCGTTAGGTATAAAGACCACTCTTGCTTTATTACAAGCGTTTTGAATATATGTCAGGCTTATGCAGGCATTGAATATAATAAGAAGCCGAGGCAGGACATAGTATCTTGTATTTCTACCGGGTAAACACCATCAGGCCTTGCTGATTTATAGAGTTTGAAGCTGTTTACCCATAGGCGCACCGCTACCAGGGAAGGGCGTGTCTAAAAGGAGGTTGAGAGACTTCTCACTAGATATTGTCCATGTGCCATCTAACCTATTGAGGTACCTTGCGTAGCCTAGATGCCTCTGAGATTTCTGTAATTCCATCACAGAATTGTTTCCAAGAGGATCTTTTAGCATTCCTCTAACAGGCGTTACTGTAATCAACAAACTGTATCTTATTCCATTAATGCATCTTTTGACTATTTTGTAAATAATTTTAGCTTTAAGCTATTTAATAGTTTTCATTTTAAGTCGCTCAGTACAGAAAATCTTTACATTTTTTGATTTCTGATTTTCTTTCCTCACATATTTTCTACTTTCCATTTGAATGGCATAGTTATCAATATAAGTGCCACATAAATTTGCAACAATAATTTTTGATGGCAGCACATAAATGGATTAAAATAGAAAGCATCACATTGCGCTGAAAACATGAGTTTATAAGCATTACATTTATTTTAAGAAGATAAAAAGTAATAACAAAAAAAAATATATATATGCAAAAGCAATCATGACAATACTCAGCAAACACTAACAACAAGAACAACAATAGCTACTGACTTCCGTTCATCCGTCCGTTCATTCACATAAAACATCAGCTACTAGCTGCATGCAAATGCATGAGGACAATGTTGGAGAAAAATAAATAATAAAAAATTAAAAAAAAAATCATCAAACCATAAAGAAATGCATTAAAATCCATGGAGTGTGCCTGGAAATGTGCATAGAAAGGAAGTCATAGAAGAAAAAAAAAATAAAAAAATGGTTGATGGGTGAAAATATGTTGCTAGCTGGTTGGTTTAACGGAAGAATGAAATAAACTAAGGGAAACGGAAATGGCGTCACATGGACAGTACGAGTGCAAATCTTTTTAATTTCAAAAAAATACGATGCCATTTTTTGAATTTTTTGTGTTGCCATAACGACAAATCCATGAATATGCTGCTTGGGTAGAGGGAACTTTTCTTAATAGGTAGTCTCATTTTTTTTCATCAATTTTATTGTAAGTCATTTTGGAGTTTTTTTTTTAAATCGACTGAATGACATTATGTGCAGGAGAGACACTTAAAAAAAATTTTAGATGCTAACGTTTTTTTATATGAAGTTTGTTGTTCTTGATACATGATCAACTTTTCGATGTATTTCAATGACAATTTGTTCACAAATACTCAAGTCATATTTACCAAATAAACTTGCAAACACGCTTTACATATACTTGGGTTAGTACCAACAAAATAAACATAATCTCTTCAGACATGATGAAACCAACACTGATAATAAGAATTATTGCTTAAAGTGGCAAAGCTGTTGGTCTTAAAAATTCGTTACGAAAAACATAGGAAAATGTTGCTAGTTCTACACAATAATAAGTTCAACCCAAAAACATTTAAACAGGCGTAAAAATAAACGGTAATTAAGTAACAAAAACATAAAACACCAAATAAACCAAATCTGTACTAAACAACATTTAACATTGCATTCCTCTTGCTTTGCTAACAATAAATAAGTAACTGGCTCTCAAGAGAAGCAGTTAACTGATGCTAATAAATAACCCTGAATGACCATTTTCGAGTAAATTATTAGTTTAGCTATTGCGAAGTGGTTTTTGTTTCCCAAACATTTTCTTAAGCTATTCCTACGTTGCCTCAGTCACACTATTTTTTCCCACACCATCTGCCAATTCCCCAACCAACCTAAGTATCTGTAGATACATCATAGAGCTAACTCATTCATTTTGTTAATTTCTTTCTTATTCACATGGTTGGAAAAAGAAAAACTGGTTAGAACTAAAAAAATTGGTAGAAAAATAAAGTCCACAAACTTATCACCTTAAACAAGAGAAAAGCTATCAGGAATTTGCTATTGAGTGCTATAAAGGAACATATATTTTACCGAATTGGTGTTGGAGAAAAATATCATTTTGATATATTGACAATGAAAACATTCCATTCGGGTTACTATGGACTGAGAATTTAGGAATTAAGAAATCGATGCGGCTATTCACATTCTCTTTTGTTTGGATTTTTCTTTGCGTTAAACGATTCAAAACCATAATAAATATTGTGTAATAAATACTAAAGACGAAAGACGAAAGACGTGGCTATATACTTAGGACTCAAGACTAAATACTAAAGACTAAAGACTAAAAACTAAAGACTAAAGACTAAAGACTAAAGACTAAAGACTAAAGACTAAAGACTAAAGACTAAAGACCAACGACCAAAGACCAAAGACTTAAGACTAAAGACTTAAGACTAAAGACTAAAGACTAAAGACTAAAGACTAAAGAATAAAGAATAAAGACTAAAGACTAAAGACTAAAGACTAAAAACTAAAGACTAAAGTTTAAAGACTAAAGACTAAAGACTAAAGACTAAAGACTAAAGACTAAAGACTAAAGACTAAAGACTAAAGACTTAAGACTAAAGACTAAAGACTAAAGACTAAAGTTTAAAGACTAAAGACTTAAGACAAAAGACAAAAATTTAGAGACTAATGACTAAAGACTAAAGGCTAATGACTACAGACTTAAGGCTAATACTAAAGACTCAACACAATAATACTTTTCTAATACTATTATTTTTTATTAACTTTTCACTAAATTAATTTATAACTTAGTGTAGCATAATATTGCATTAATATCGGGTATTAAAAAAAATGCAATTACCATTTAAGTAGTTTCCAGTTTTTTTGTTTTTCGCTTTTTTCTTGTATGCAAAATTTTGCCATTAATTATTCTGCAAAATGTTAAAATTAGCTATGTTTTTTTCAACATAAAGGATTGTAAAAAATTTTTTTACCGCAGCAACACCAGCAGGTGAAAATGTGCAGCAGCTTTTTAGTAATTATGTTAAATCTTGACTGTGTTGATGTCAAAAACGCAGGTGTCACTAAACTGTGGCCCATTTCAACAATTCTTTCCTACACAATTTTTTGCGTTTTTCTTACTAGAAGAAGAAACACAAGAAAAAATTAAACCCCAAACAATCCGCTTTTATGTGAGCTACATCTGTAAAGAAGGCATGTTAGTTAAAGAGCTTTTTTTGACTAGTTGAATAAACAAACTAAAATTTCTACTGAAGAAGATGCAAAATACAAAAACTGATGTTTGCCAGTCTGAAAAAGGTTTTTAGAATCAAATGTTACCAATTATATTATTATTGTGTGCCACATATCGTAGGGTGTAACAAATTTTGCTCAGTTGAATTCCTCAAAGTTTTTGTTTTTAAATCCAAGCTGAAGCTGTATATTTTGGCCATGTTTGTGTAGAACGAGGTAATGAATTTTTTCCATTTCTTTTCAACTGTTTTAGCAGCCACAACAATTGTGTAGGTGGTGATGCAGCTTTGCATTTGGTTTTGAAAAAAGGTACGGAGAAAAAAGAATATAATGCATGGCTAGCTGGTTGGCATGCGAAAAAACTATGCAGAATTAGAGGAAGTGCTGCAAATGGCTTTCACCTGTCGTTTAAATTTATGCGCATTTTTTTTTTTTATTAAGATTACAACGAGAATGAAATGGAATTTTTTGCCAAATGCTTTTCAATTATTTTCAATTTAAAAGTTAAAGTGTGGTAGTCGTGTTGGTGCATGTAAGCGTACCCATTTGACCAGAAGGAAGGATGCTTCTGCAGAAAGTGTTAAAATGTTTTAGTGAATTTAATTTATTGGTTTCAATACACAGTTTTTTATCCAGTTTGAAACGTATCAAATGAGTTTAATGAAGGTTAGATGTCATATTTCTATCTGCTTTGATTTGTTATTTTTTATTCTTCAGTATACAAAGTTCAAGTTTATACAATAATTCATTATTGGTACATTAAGTATAAATACATTTACTTGATAATAACTAAAAATATCCTTAAGAAATTGATGCATTGGATGCAAAAAGGCTTTAAAAGAAAAACCCGTGTTTCGAGAAAATCGAGTCTAAGGTTTTTGAGAGCATGTACCTCGTAACCTTTGAGCTGATCAATTGAGCTGACTTCTTTTTTAAAAGAAATTCTTAAGTTCGTTTTAGTGAGTGTTAAAATATAAGTTTATAACAATTTTGAAGATCTATATATTAATACGCAAACAAAAAAAATTATGTTACCATATTACCTGTGTTAAGGTCAACATATTCACATTGATGGAAATGCATTTTCAAGTAGATTTGCAGAATTTAAATTTAATTCAAATAAGTCGTCACTAAGATAGGTAGAACTAATACCCTTTTCCACATGGCAATTTTTCTTGCCCCCAAGTCGAAAATAAAAAGGAAAGAAGAGCACAACATCAAGGAAAGAACACTACAGAAGAAAAACTTGCCAGTACAGATTTGCCTGTAACGCAGACTTGCTGGCAAGAAAACTTTCCGTATGGAAAAGGGGTATTATGCTGGGAAAGGGGTGTGGAAAAGCGAATGTAGAAAACTTTTTTCCCTATGGAACAGTGAGAGCCAATAGCGACACACTCTGTTGAACATCGTTGCTGAGCATACACAATAGAGAGGAGAGTGCGAGAGTGACTCAGACAATTCAATAAAGCTGGGTGGCAATGGCCGCATTCTAGCCGAAAAAGTGCTCAAGTAGCGAAGTAGCATAAAATATTTTCGCTATATAAATTGTGACATCTCAAGGAACATGTTCTGTGAGAGCATACCATTCAGCCCGAAAGTTGTGGAACAGTTCTTGAGCACTATTTCGGCTAGAATGCGGCCAATGTTGTTGTTTTTGCTGTTTCATAATTACTCTCTCTTCCAACGGATAACCTGAACATAATGGCTATGTTCGCAAGACAATCAAATGATTGAATGAATCCAAATTTATTTTTGTATTTCCAGCTAAAAAAAATAGCTCTGAGATAGCGAAAAAGGACTTTGAACATACTCAAATTGTTGATGACGCTAAAGACCTGTATCAATCAATCAAAGCGTAATATAGAAAAAAAGTGGTTATCATTTGATTTTCGTCGGAACATAGCGTCAGCATAAAAAGACTCCAATGAAAGGATGTTTACAAATACATTGTTTACACATAATTGTTTAATAGAAAGAAAAACTATCTGTGATCATTGTGGAATAAAGTGTTAATTTATCTCATTAGATTGAATTGGAATTAATCATAGAATTAAAGCATAATTGCGAATAACGTTGTAAACGACATTTTTTCTTAAAGTGTTTTTTTTTTTGCGAATACCTGTTAGAAATACTTTCTTATACTATATATAAACAGAACTAAGTAAAAACTAAGCAGTTTGGGGTATTTTAATCACATTTTAAAGTGATAGTCAATGGAAGAATGTTTCACGTGCTTGTAAAATAAATAAAGTGAAAAATTAGATGTTTTAGTCATATTAGACTATAATTTGGTAGTTTAGTTCGTGTGGGTACTGTCGGCAACTATACTAGAAACGTGGCCACACTATATCTACGCCCACTTTTCAGAAATCATTATAACTCTTGAGTTGTACAAGATTTGATAGTTATATTTGGTTAATAAAGGGAGTTAAACTTCATGAATTTATTGGTAAACAAATTAGTTTAATTCATTGCTTATTCATGAATGATTCTGATAACAGGGCATAGAGAGTACGTAAAATGAGCTGTAAAATTTTATTAGCCAAAAGTATTTATCTATTTAATTTGTTCTAACTTTAATAAACATTTTTCAATAAAGAAAAAAAAACAAAAGACAAGTCGATTTAAAATAGTCGAATTTCGACCATAGGTGATACTAGTATATATTATATTACTTTCTTACTTAGTTGGCGCCACAACCGTAGGTCGATCTTGGCCTTATCTAAGAACCTGCGCCCTTAATTTCTGGCGCCAGTTGGAAATTTCAAGCTCAGTCAGGTTAGGTTATTTAATTAAATTATTTTAAAAAATCATATCGGGCACATGCATTAAAACACCTTTTCTCACTCCAATTTTTATCAAATTTAATATGCATGCATATCTTTGATAAAGCACAATTTTTTGTTTTCTGCAGCTCTCTTTGAGCCCTTAATTCGTCATTTCCCAGTGGTAAATGGACATATGACGTAACCAATTATTTCTTAATTAACATGTAGCTGCGAGCAAGCCTAGCAAAGTTTAAAATTATCGATTACAACAACTCTGTATAGAGTCAATTACACAGCAGACTACTTAGTCTGCTTGCTGTTTTTGTTGCCTTAGACATTCTTGATATAAATAGCTCATAACCGAAAATCATATAAAGCTCAAAGAGTTGATCACAATAAACTACCAATTCTCAATTACATTTGTTTTGACATAGCCACTCGAATAAAATTTTCCACCATACTTAAGTTGATTCGAAGAATTAAATCGAACTTGATTCGCCAAATTTTTAGACAAAACTTAATCCATATCATCCCAAGCATGCGAAATTTCATCCAGCTTGTGTAAAACTCACGGCAATTTATAATAATAGGCCTATAAACAAAATAACACTAAGAAAAAATTTTTAGATTTTATGTGTTCAGTAATTCAGTACCGTTCCAATAATAAAATTAAAGTACTGTTACAATAATGGAACGGTTCTAATAAATGCAAAATATGTATCTTCAAACCTATTATAAAAACCTACTCACTTTTCATGATATATTTGATAAATTTATTTAAAATAATTGATGACTTTTTTATCAAATGGTAATTATATTTAAATTTGTGAGACATATTACATATTTCATAAATCCCAAAAATTACAATACGTAAAAACTACAATCGCCACGAATGTTGAAATATGCGAAATTTATTTGACAGCTCACTACTTCAGTACTGCCATGTCACAGTGATAATAAGTAGATGGGTTTCGAAAAAATTAAAAAAAATATAAAGAAGCACTGGGATTATATATGTTAAAATTAAGTATGGCTAAAATCTTAAGCTAAGAATGTGAAACAGACCCTGAGGCTATTAAATAATTTTACTACTTTATCTAGTATTCTCTCTCCTCGACGCAGACTCAGTAAGTATCTGATAGGCGTATCTTTAAAGTTTTTTAAAACATAAGCAATATATTAAAGAATAATTTGCTCTTGTGAATATTCTTGCAGCAGTATTGTGTAAATTCTTAAAGCGTACTTTTTATAAAATTTAGTAGTTAAATATAATTTTTTCAAACCATATCTTTAATAGCAAAATTCAAGTGCTGACCACTTTGGGTAGGGCTTCAAAGATACATTTTCATTTATGTGTACGTATTATAACTTCTTTTAATTAATTATAGAACTGTTTGCAATTACTCAAAAATAGCAAAACAATGCAAATATTTGAAACGCTCTGAGAAAACTGTTTATAACTGCTTATTTCCTCAAAGTTTTTAATAGAACTCGACTAAAACGCTAAGAGCAACCCAAACTTATATCAAAATGTCAGCAGCAGTAGAATGGATAACGCTGAGAACAGCAGCAGCAAGAAAAAACAAATACACCAAACATCAAGATAACGTTGACTTCAAATAAAAACCAAAGAAATGATAAAAGTTAAAAAGTTTTTTTTTTTAAACTAATTGTTTTACCAACTTTTCTTTCAGCTATTTTGATGATAATGCTTCCGTCCTAACTTTTTTTACAACTGGCCAAACTTCCTCTACTGCTGCAGTGGCAGCTTCTATCAGTGTGCTCTCGAATTTCTCAATGCAATTTACAAAATTACGCTCCATTCATGGCAATGCCAAGTCATGCCATTTAATACTTTGACAAGGAGCAAAGACAATGCAAACAAGGATAATGCTTAGAGTTAATTTTCAATAATAATCGAAATTAAATCAAGAATTGTAGTTAAGTTTCTTTAAACTAAGAGTCGACATAAAATTAAGATTGAGAGTGGGTAAAATTACTGGGAAGCTTTTGCTTTTGAGAAGAATGTAAAATTTCTAAAAGGATATTTTTTAAAAATTTAAAAATGTTCTACAAATCTATATATTAACAGGCGTAACCAAAACAATTAAGAACCATTTTCTCAACCAATTTTGATCAGGTTTTAAATGAATAAGGGCAGGAAGAAAGAGTATACCTAATATTTTTTATAGAATTTCACCTGTTTTCAAACAGGTGAAATGATGTGCCATGAATTTCACGCATTGTATAAGATCCGCACAAAAGAAGAAAAAAACTTTTTACATTGTTTCGATTGTTGTTTTTCTAAACACTCTGGTTCATAAAGTAATGTTAATTGAAAAAAAAACTTTTTTCGACAATAATATTTTGGAAGCTGGATTAAAGTAGATCTAAAATCTTAAAGGATATTGAAATCGGTGAAACCGTCTGCCAGCGGTTTTGATTTGAAAAATCACTTTTTCGCCAAAATTCAACGGTTTTTTGCCGCAAGTTTTTATTAAGCTGAAATAACTACCACAAAGTGGGGTGCAAATTAAAGGTATCTGGGGCTCAAAGTTGTGAATTGAAAGATTGTTAGATTCGAGAATATTTTTAGTGCAACAGTGTTCAGATTTCGGTCAAAGTTTTGGTTCTTCAAAACAAAAGAAGATAAAAAACTTTTGGAATTGTTTCGTTAGGTTTTTGTTTCTATACACTGTGGTACGAGTTCGGTAACGTTCGCACATGAGCAAAGAAAGAGTAAAAACGATTCTATTTCTACTCAGCAGTTATTTTGGGGTCAATTGGAAAAACTTACTAAATCATTTCTAGCGCAAGTCGTACTTGCTATGAAATAGTACAAAAAACATTCAGCATAGAACAATTCACTTTGATTTTATTTTGTTTTTTTTGTCAAAATTTTTACTGACAAAAATAAATTAAATTTTAGCACGAGCTGAGGCAATTTTTTCATTGTCAAACTGTTTGAGGAATATCAATTAAAAGAATTCAACAAAGGTAAGCTTTTGCATTCCATTTACACAAGAAACTACATAAAATAAAAGACATGCATCATCTTTTACGAGATGACCTTTTTTTTGTGAAACATACAAGAGATAAAAAATAAATTTTCCAACGTTTGGATAATTTGAAACGACTTTAAATTCTATTTTTAGACTTTAGAAAAAAGTACCAGTTTGGAATTTTTCATATTAGAACTACATAGTTCAAATATAGGGAAAAAGGAATATTTTTGCATAAAATTGTTTCTTTCAACACGCATACCACTCGAAAAATTCGATCAATTAAACAGGGTATTGAAGAGGGACCAGTACTGATCCTTTTTGGAACTAGGTCAGAACTATTTACAAGTTGGCAAAATTTTCTGAAGAGTATTTTCAGTTTGTCGCTCACAATGTGCTCTCTCGGAGCGAGAGAACTTGTCCCTTATTCAATTTAGTGAAAGTGATGCCAAATTTTTATGAAATACTTATGTTCTTGACACTAATTTTGCATCGAATCAACAGAGAATGTTTGCGAAATTGTTAAATTTTGACCACTGGCAAACTCTAGTGATCTTACAAGTGCAACAATAAAACAACAATAACTTTATTAGAATAGCAGCTTTTTTAACCCATTTTAGTCAGCTGGTCGATTTTTCGACCACTTACTTGTAAATATATTTATAAAAAATATATCCGAGATTTTTGCTAGCTCTTTCCGTTTATAAATGGTCTGGTTAATTTGAAATTCAGAGAAAGAAGAAATTTTTATGGTATCCTATTTTTACCTATTTAGGTAAGCGTTAAAAAACCTCTTTTTTGGTCAATTTTTGAAAAAATCGATAAAAAAATATGTGCTATGTATTACAAAACTATTTACGTGAGCAGGCAGTCAAAAGACTAAAATATGATAATCCATCTGTTTTGGACAACCCAGGTTAATTTAGCTATATGTTACCGGTGCGTTAAAATTGGTGGTCGATTTTTCGACCAATGGTCCTATATGTATACTTTATTTATAATATTTTCTCATGGCACGTTTATGCTTTCTTATGCAAAAAATAGCTCAACCCCGTTGTTGCCGTTAAAAGCGGTGTTTACATTGATCAAATTGCCATCAGATCCATACCTTCTCAGTTTGTCAAATCTTTGGTCAAATCATTTGATGGCGATTTAGCGAGTGTGAACGATTTGACAAGCGATTTGATGAGCGATTTGAAATGTGAACAGCCCTAATATGTTCCATGCATAAAACGTAAATAGGGGATTTCCCAAACGCTGAAAATGTAAACGCAGTAAGAAAACAAAGTCTCACCACTCGCAATTTTCATAGCAATTTTTCAGTTCACAGCCTGTATTCAGTGATCGAAGTGTGCAAAAAAAAAACTTTAATAATAAATTTTGCTAGTGGTTTTAAGTGTTACAAATAAACTGAAAATATTCATAATATTTCGAAGATATCTTCGTGATTTTGCATAAAATTATTACTTGTGAGTACGAATAAAGAAATTGTAGATTATTTACGTGTTACTAATAATTTTTTTTTTTGCTATTCAGTCAAAAAACATGACTACAAGACGTGCGCTTACTATGGCCGAAATCGAAGAGATGTTACAAGATGCTGACGCAGAAGAAGCTAAAAATGTAGTATATGTGCCTCCACAAACTGTCGATGCAGTTACAGACGAAGAAAATTTAGACGAAGACGAAATTTTGAACGATGCCAATATCAACATGTTGGCCGAAATTGCCGGTGAGGTTATAATTGAATACAATTCATGTACAGAAGATTTCGATCTTCCGGCGGAAGCGCAAGAGACATTAGATGATTCATCAGAAGACGAGGAATACACTCAGCCTCTGGCGTCATTGGTATCTAAATCTGGCCGTACAGGCAGAAAATCTTTGTCAAAAGCGCACAGTACACAATTGAACAAAAAGAAAAAGGCCTACCCCGCTTCGAAGTACACACTGCTGAAGAATTTTGGCAAGCCAGTCTGGGCAAAATACAAAGATCCGAAGTACACTAGACCCGCCCCAGATCCGTCACCTCTAAACATGGTGCAAGATGAACTTGCCGCAACCCTTGGTATGTAGTGCTTTGTTGTTGTTCTTTGATGGATAATGTTTGTGTTGTTGTTTAGGTGGCAAATCTCCAACCGAATTATTCGAATTGTTCTTTGGCGACGACATATTGCAACTCATTTCCGATTACACTAACCTTTACGCAAACCAAAATAATGTTACTGAGAAAATCTGTTGTGTTGTGGACATAAAACGATTCATTGGTATTCTGATTTTGTCCGGTTATCATACGCTGCCAGAAGTAAACAATTATTGGTCTACGAGTCCTGATATGGGTATTCCAATCGTAAAGCAGGCCATGAGTCGCAGCAAGTTCAAAACGATCAAAAAATATTTGCATCTTAGCGACAACACCAAGCTGGATACAACCGACAGATTTGCCAAAATACGTCCTCTTTTGGATGCGATGAATAAGAAGTACATGCAATTTGGAATATTTACGTCTGCTTTATCCATACATGAACAAATGGTACCCCACTTTGGGAGACATTCATGTAAAATGTCCATAAGAGGCAAACCAATCCGTTTTGGATTTAAGTATTGGTGCTTGTGCTCAAGCGATGGGTACATGTTTTTCTTTATACCGTACACTGGAGCAGCAGAAGCATACGACAAGGGCATTGGCCTTGGCGCTGATGTTGTTTTGAGCCTTCTTTGCAACGTTGAGCATCCGGAAAGACACACTGTTTTCTTTGACAATTTTTTTACGTCCTACCACTTGCTCTGTTTGCTAAATGAGAGAAAGTTTAATGCAACCGGCACAGTTCGCGCAAATCGGGTACAAGGCGCTACATTGAAAAACCCAGCCAATCGTGGGGAAATGGATTACATTTTCGATAAGAAGAATCAACTCAACTTCGTGCGCTAGAACGATAACGCCCAAGTCAGAATTGCTAGAAACTATGATTCTGTTGTGCCAATAAAGTCTGCTCGCCGATATAATCAAAAAGAAAAGAAATACGTCGCCATAACTCAACTGAATCTGATCCATAACTACAACGTAAATATGGGTGGAGTTGATTTACACGACAATGCGGTCGCAAATTACCGCATTGGCATTCGCAGCAAG
Organism: Dichetophora obliterata; assembly: GCA_963920525.1. Lineage (NCBI taxonomy): Eukaryota > Metazoa > Arthropoda > Insecta > Diptera > Sciomyzidae > Dichetophora > Dichetophora obliterata. The sequence goes on along the minus strand of OY986436.1, from coordinate 17,524,618 downwards.
AAATGGTGGTGGCCATTGTGGGTTAACGCTATCAGCAGTTCGATAGTGAATGCATGGAAATTGCATTGCCTTGTGGCTAAAACAAACAAACAAAAGACAATGTCGCAGTTACAGTTTAGATCAGAAATAACAATTAAGTGGCTGTTGGTAGATCAAGTGGTGGACTCAGACTCTGAAATACAAGAATCGGAAAGACCGGTCGGATTGCCTCGAGTGAATATACGTCAGCATGTTGTCGAAACTCAACGAGAGAAGAAAGCTCGCAGATGCGTTGTATGCCACAAGCATACTTTATTTATGTGCAAAGAATGCAACGTGCATTTGCATACTAAATGTTTTGCACAGTATCATAATTAATAACAATTTCTATGAGTACAAATATTAAATATTGTGTGCTATTGTAATATGAAAAATAAAATTTATCAAAAGCCTTTTTTATAACTTTTTTTTTATCCATATATTTCATAAAATAAAGATAATAATATTTTGTTTAGAATTGTATATACATTCCTATCCATACCTTTCTATCCATACCTTTCTTTCCTTATTTCATTTAAAATAACTGTTAAACCTATCAATACGACGAAAAGTTGTAGTTGGTGGTGGTAGGAAAGTTTGTGGAGAGGAACACTTAGTAACTTGATTTGATTGAAGCCAAGGCATAATACTTGCTTCAGATTCTATATCATATGTTTCTACAGCTTCTGCAACATTAAACCATTAATGACAAGTGGGTATTTAAATACCCATAAAACAGTTTTTACGAAAAAGGCCATATCTCGAAAGTGGTAGAAGATATCAAAATAATTGTTTTTTAAAACATTACGGAAAAATGAAACTATTTATTGTCTTTACAATGTGAAACGAAATTCATACAATTAAATGTTCCTTTTCGAGATCGAAGATGTGTGATTTTCAAAAATGACAAAATCCATATAATATATGGTCAAAAGCACTAAGCGCTTAAGTCGACTTAAGACAAAACTGAGTTATTGATGCAGATGTGTTTCAAGCATATAGCTTTATAAGCACACAAAATCTGGAGCTTCTAGCATGACCCTAGCCAAAGTTATGACACAAAAACAAAAGACTCTTTCATACAATTCATATGGCGATTGAAAACTTTAACACGAGATTACTCGAAACAGCAATTTTTGACTTAAGCGCTTAGTGCTTTTGACCACAGATATGAAGCTATGTAGAAAATTAAAAAATGGAAAGATCGAGGGAAAAAATCGTGGTCAGTTTGTCTCTAGTATCCTTTATTTATCAGGTGTTCATTATGACAAAAGAACGTTGCCATATATGCAAATTTTTACCAACATCAAGAACCCGGATTAGCCGATTGGGTATTTAAATACCCAATGCAGATCTCAAATACAGAGACAGTTACAAACCTGATATTTTTCAAAGCAACTTCTATGGCCTATATAAGCTTCCTAAAAAAATTTTGAAAAAAAAATCGTACGGCGGAATCTATGAGCAGTCTTTAATGGGTTAAGAACATCCTGTACAAAAATTTCGCTTGATTACACCCTTCTGTTATTTTGTTTTATAACAACGGAACAATAATTTGGTCTAAGTAGACCAATCTAAAGACCTGCCGCCACACTAACCTAAATCTACACGAAGAAATTGTAAATTTAAAGATTGCTAAATGAATAAAAAACCATTGGAGTTTATTTTTGAAAAAACATTTTAGTGCAATGAATTTATGTAAATGACAAACCAATTCGAAGTCTTCATTAAATTTTTGATAAAGATTCGGTTATGGATTCTAACAAATTGTCTGGTAAGATTTTTGCTCTTAATTTTATATTTTTTTTTTATATTGAAAAACTTAATTATTAGCTAAAACAAAAATTTTTCAAATAAAACATTATTTTAACTGTAGATAGCATTGTAACTTTTACAACTTCTTTTATATGCCCTCTTTTGAATAACCGATATATGAAATCTCTGCACGGATACACTCGTTTCCGCCACAACAAGTTACATTCAGTGTCGAGTTCAGTAGTTTACATAGCTATAACAGCGAGTCAGCAACGAAAGCTAACGAAAGCAAACGATCACTGCCGGGCACTCGTCAGCAGAACAAAAAATCATGTGCATGTTTTGCTTTTGAGAAATATGATTTTATTTGCTTTTTCAAATCAAAGACTCGAAAAAGAAATGAATGAATCGAACGCACCAAATAATTTACAATCAATAATTTATTATATATTTTTTACGATAATTTATTTATCATTCTTGTGTTTCATCAGAACTGTGCCGGGTCAGAATTTTAAAAATCTTATGTGACATTAGGTCATATACTTATTTTTTGTTTCGAATCTGAGGTCAGATCTTAAAAACAATTATATTTGACAACAGGGTGGCCCCGCATAATTATTTTCCTTATACTTTTTGTGTATGTGCTGTCAGTATTAAGGGGAATCTTAATTTCCCCCATCTTCGAAATCGCAAAAGTAAAGGTGGCAGCCCTATATTCAAATATTTTTTGGGATTGATAAATTCTGAAAATGGATTTGGCATCAGCTACCCATTTTTACCTAAAGTTTGCCACAGCCTCGAACTGTGGCAGTTCTATATTGAGTGTACGAATTATTTTTGTTACTTATACAGGGTCCGCCAAATAACTTTTTTTTTTTGAAAATCCTATAAAAAAAACTACTGGATATTTTCTCAAATTTCTTTTTTTATTTGAAAGTACAATTCTTCCGGTTATTAATGGAAAATAATTTCATTCAAATGGCTGCCTCGGCTGGCCATGCAGTAGCCTACACGATCGGTCCAATTTTTAAGCACATTATCGATTGTGTGCAGCTGTATTTCACCAATGGCTTCACGAATATTGTCCTTTAAAGCGTCAATTGTCTCTGGTTTGTCGACGTAACACTTATCTTTGAGGGCACCCCACAAATAAGAGTCCAACGGTGTCAAATCGCAACTCCGAGGTGGCCAAACGACATCAGCTCTGCGGCTGATAATGCGATCTTCAAAAACAGGGCGCAAAACATCGAGTGTAGCTTCGACTGTGTGGCACGTAGCGCCGTCCTGCTGAAACCAAATGTTGCTAATATCCTCCTCTTCAATTTTTGTGAAAAAAAATTCGTTCAACATGGCCCGATAACGATCGTCATTGACTGTAACGGCCACTCCTTGCTCACTTTCGAAGAAAAATGGTCCAATTATGCCTCTGGACCCAAATCCGCACCAAACAGTGACTCGTTTTGGGTTCAGCGGCTTTACACTGTATGCGTGCGGGTTTTCTGTGCCCCAAATGCGACAATTTTGCTTGTTTACATACCCGCCAAGATCAAAATGAGCTTCATCTGAAAAGATGATTTTTTTGGCAAAATCGGCATCTTCTGTAAGTCGATAGCAGGCCCACTTCTCAGCGTTGTTCAAGCGTATACACAACCATGTTTGTTCAGCGGAAGGATAAAACTAATTATCTGTCAAATCAGACATGAGCTAAGTGTTACCATTCACAAAATAAGCACTAGTTGAAAAAAAAAAACTTTATATGGCGAACCCTGTAGAGGAGATTTAAAGTTTTTGTTTTTTTTTAATGAATCAGTAAATATAAACACATAAATTGTGATATTTATTATTATACCTATGGGTACATATAAATAAATGTTTGGTTTATTCAAATCATTGTAGCTACACACAGAGAAAAGACATGGTTGAGAAATAATTACTGCAATAATAATTTTTTTATTGAAATTATTGTATTATTTCTGCAAACAAAAATTTTTGCCTTAATTAAGTCATTATTTTCTAATGGTGGTACCAAAAATAACATTATAGTTGAAATCATAACATCACTGAAATCGTCAACATACTATGATTGCCTCAATTATTAGTTGCAACAAAAATGTTGTAGTTCTGTCAATCATGATAAATGTGAATATTATTTTAGAGACAAACATATTAAAATTTTGAACGCTTGTCTGAACTATTCTTTGATTGTTGGCAAACGAAGCAGAACATAACCAAAAATCGAAAGAATTTATTATGTCTGAACAGTTTGCAGGAAAAACTTTCACTTCATTCAGACACAATAAGTTTTATCGATTCCTGGCTATAAGCCGTTTCGTTTGTCAACTGTTCAATTATTGTATTTTGTTTTAAATCGCCTTATCCTAAAAACAGCACGCAGAAAAGTGACATTTTAGACTTAAATTGTAGCAAACATACTATTTCTATATACCGTAAATATATTTCGCAATTCTGACCATATTTTGTTTATCACAAATATTGCTATTTTTGTGACAATGCTCTTAATGTACCATATTTATGAATGGCATTAGTCAGTCGAGCGGTAGTAGCGGCTGTGGCCTACTTGTAGTCTGAGTGGCTCGTAAGCGAAAAAGCCGAGCTTCAAACCCCAGCTCGGACAAAAAATTTTATCAAAAAGATTTTTCAATTGAATTAATATTTCTGTTCAGCCCAGACTATGGCAAACCTCTGTAGATATCTTAATTAATAATGTGGAAAATAAAAAAAATAAAAATACTGTTTCAATAATATTCTGGATCCTAAAAATAAATTCATAATATTGTTGTTACAATCATTCTATTTTCGACCCAATAAGAGAATAATGATTGTTTCAATAATATTTTGGTTGCTACAAAAAAGTTCCTTTTCAAAATATAGTTGTTATAATCACTTTATCATGATAAAAAAAAAATAACGTGTTTAAGAACATGTTAGCAACAATCATAATCCGAATCATACTATGATCATCTTAAAACATGGTTGTTGCAACATGTTTTTTCTCTGCGTGTAGTTAAAACTCAAAATGATGCATGATTATCTTTTACATGCATCAGGCTTAAATAAATTTTGCAATTTGTAAACTATGTCAATGGATTTGGCATCAGCTACCTATTTTTGCATACTGTTTGCCCCAGCATCGATATTAAAATATCAAAAAAAAATAAAAATTTTTAAGCGCATATACGAAGAGTATAAAACAAAAAAAAAACACAATGTGGATTCGAATCAAATATTTATGCTGCATTCATTTCTTCCGAATTATTCATTCATTCGATTCGGTTTCCGATTAATTTGTATGTATATGTTTGTCCGACGATGCTAGCCTGAACTGTAATGTGTGATTTGTTCGCAACGAATGTAACATATCAGTCACTTGTTTTCAAACGAATGTCTTAAAACTCGATTTGAGACTAACCATGCAGACTCTGCAGAGTTATACTATCTATCAATCTGACTAGACAGATATTTTTATAAATTTCTGTAAGTTTTTAATTTTTAAAATCCTTTGCCTCTTCTAACGTCAATGGCTCGTTACGCCAACTTACACACTTGAGATTGAATAAGATTGAAAGAAATTGTTTTGAAGTTATGTATAACATATAAGCAGTAAAATAAAATAATATTTTTTTAGTCAATTTTTAAAAGTGTTCATCTTAAAATTCGCCAATCACAAACAACATTTTATGAATCATTAGTTGGACTACAACGTTACTAAAAAATAAACCAATTTAAAGTTAAAAAATAAGTAAGGATATAAATAGTTTTTTGGTTAAATTTTGCACGTATAAAAATTTAACAATGGAAACTTTTCGTTCGTAATTGATTAAAACTGGAAAGTTTTTTAAAAATCTTTTAAAAGTGAATTTTTTTTTAACATTAAAAAAAAGTTTAAAAACAAAAACACTTAATTGCTTGAGTTTATTATAAGATTGTCGATTAAAATTTAAAATTAAGAGGGATTTTCGAATTTTCTCTGTAATATAATCTTTACAAAATTCACACATCCTTATTTCCAAATTGCGTTGCAGGAATAATTTTTTCACTTTTTGTGTAATAAGATTTCTCGCCTCATTTTCTTTTTATATGCCTAATTTTCTGATCATTACAATAATAATGTGATCGAAATGTAATAAAGTCCTCTCTTCAGTCGATGAATTAGTTAAATCTAAAATATTAATCCTACTTTTAGTTAGTAGTCTGATATTATGTTATTATTGCTCCTACGACTTTCATTATCTGAATCAAGAAGTCGTTTTCCATTCTGATTTTTACTAACAGGTCTTAATTCTGCAAGTAACCTTGGAGGAGGCCTTGCAGAGTAGCTTGGATTATCGCGCGTGAGCATTTTGCTCACTTGATGAATTAGAGTAATTATTAATTATTTCAAAAACAATTTATTTATCGCTGAAAACCAGCTTTATTCTTTCTTACCAACATCACTATCGATTTAATTAAAACTGCTCTGTTACCTGATCGTGAGCACAATGACAACCGATGCTTTGTTTTAATTTTTGTTTTAAGGTAAGTATAATTATTACGAATGGACTTGTAGACTTAAAAAAAAAACTATTTTGTGATAACATTTATAAACAAAAATTCTTTTGAGTATGTAATTTTTTTGGGCAATATAATTTTAAATTTGCTATTGAAAAAGCGTGCTAAATGAATACATTATGTATAATGAATATAAAATTTTTCTATTTGTGTAAATTTGTGTATTTATTTTCATATGGTTCAAAGAGATACATTGTTAAAAATGAAACCCTGAATTCAAATTAATTTTTTTCGTATACTATGCATACTGTTGATCTACCACTCAATATTGAAATAAAAAAAATTCATAAAAAGCACATCTGTTTTAAAGTATATTTAACGTCAGTGAAATTATGATGAGTGACATTCTGTTTCAGATACGAAAGAAACGTGATACTGATACATCGATAGAGCATTCAAAATAGAAGTTATCATAAAGCTAAAGGCAAAATCTCGATCATATGCAATAAGTCTACACATCCAGAAATCAAAATTGGTCAATTTGAAGCCAAACAAAAATGTATGTACCTAGGAAAAAAAAATTTTTTAAATAAATTCAAACAATGTTTTTCTTAATATCATATTAATTTAATATACGCACCTGCTTTTCAAAATCAGCATTACTTGCAGTTCCATTTGAATTGCGTCTTTCTTCAATATAGACTAACATAACAAGGTCCATAGTCAAGTGATCCTCGCTTGACATCATATCGTTTAGGTATGCAATCATATATATATTTAACCAGGGTGACATCACAAATACTATATTCGAATAAAAGACTATGAAAAGCTTCGCAGCAATTATATTATATCCCGTAGCTGAATCAAGACTCGCAGAGACGCACAGCAATATAAGATATATATTGTAGGCACAAGAAATTATTGTTGAAGTCAAATAGAACAAAAACCATGAAAAATGTTGCCACATCTGCGAGCGTAATTTATGTAAACGTCGTATAAATGATAAAATTTCGACGATATCAGCACATTGATCATTGTTGTCTATAACTTTGGTAAGATAAATGTTCATATTATGTTGACAGCTCAGCACCAAAAGCTGATATGTTTGATAGCCATAGTAAAAAACATCAAATAGCACAAAATATATAATTAGTGTGGGCGAAAACAGAAATCGTTTGGTGGCATAATATAGCTGCATTAGAAACAAAATCAGTTTCAAACGACTTAAAGTAAAAATCACTTTATCAATATTTATACTCTGCTCACTAATTGTGCGCACATAACGTTCAATTGTAAGTAGTTCGTTTATGATCTGCTTCAAAATTAAAGAATATTTATACGAATGCATGACACGTATCATTTTGTACAAAGAAAGTGTATGCACTATTAGCATCAAGAATTTAGTGAGAATCATCTGCGCCTTATAGGTGTCGGTACGCAAGTTCAATAAATGTAGCACACTAATAAATAAAATATTACTGTAAACGCCTGCAATCAGTAGTACGAATTTTATAAATAAAATAAGTTGATAATATTTGCCATAATTCCAATTTAATTGTACTCTTTGCGTCTTCTTATTAAATTTTAACCGAAAAAATATACATATTTTACAAAAAATACTTAGAAATTTGATACGATTTTTTATTAAGTTAATGGAATTCCTGTTTTGTTTTCTCTCAGAAGTACAACACATTTTAAGCAAATGCTGACAACAAACAGTAAAACAATTTCTATTATAAATGAGGAACAGTAGTGAAATATTATAACTTATATACAATATTCTGTTGTCAATTATTCGATAATGGTTATTAATATTTTATCACCAAGGTGTAGTGTTGCCAAGTGCGTTCTTTAAGAAGCAATATAACTCCTTTTTAGATATTGCAATAGCATTTATTTGAAAAAAAGGCACTAGATGAATAGCACTAAATTTGGTGCATTTTCAGTTTAACTTTGATGCTTTGAACGCTTTTCGAATGTTACCTAAAAACCATGAATTTATATATCTCACTATAAAAAACTATGCTGATCTAAATGCTTTATTAAATAAAAGGTATTTTTTACTCACAAATTATGTTAAAAATATTTTCAAAAAACACCTTAACATTGCACCTTTAATTCAGAAGGTGTTATAAAAAAATTAAACTGAATAAATTTAAATTTTTGTTTGTTCATCTTCAACCTTATATAAGGCTTAAGGTATTGGAAATTTTTATTGAAAAATGTGTGCTTCATTTTTTTTGAAATTATATTATAAAATTGAAAACTTTTAAAAAACTTTTACGCACAAAGGACAAAAAAAAAATTAAAACGACTCAATAAATTCCATGCCATGAAAATTTTAGCTTTTGTATTTTTCTTATACATGTTTGTATTCACACTAATTTCTTTATTACTACTTTAACTTTAAAATAATTTTTAGATTTAAGATGTATCAAAAACATTTTATTAAAAATCACGTTTGTGAAAACTATTGGAGTCAATTAGTAGTAAATTTTAAATAGAATAAAGTTCAAAAACAAAGTTGAACATAAAAATAATTTGATTGACTCCATGTGCAACAAGAACCACATATTTGTATGTACAATAGACCGAATCGAAAATTAGATTTGAAACTATAAGGATTATTTTATTTATTATATTATAAATTTAAATAATTCTTAATGATTTCCAAAAACATGTGTTTTTATCATTTTTTTAAGCACAACATTTTTCACACCATTTTAAAAGATGCATATTTGATTCAATTTTATTGAACATTTATAGACGAAGTATTTAATTAGGAATATTCTTCGAAGAAGAAAAATTAAAAAAAGAAACTCAAAATTTATTTTAAACAGTATATCTTATCTTTTGAAAACCTGAATGATTAACTTTTTTCTCTATGCAAAATAATTCAGTCTAATGTACATTGTTCAAGAACATATTTTAGGAAGCAGTTTATTGATGTGTTTAAAATTGCAAAAAGTTTAATAAAAACTTAATGATGTCGTTTCAGGTGCGTTTTTCTCAAAATAAGGTGTTTTGTGTTTATTATCTATGCTTTTTGTTTTGAAAATGTTGGCAACACTGCCAAAGTGTGTAGATTAAATTTAAGTGGCATAATTATCTATGAATGGCTTGATATAAAAAATATAACCAATATTAACTTTAATTTCAAGATACTTACCTGAACAAAAGTTAGTCTAGTTGCCATTAAAAATATTTTTTGTTATGACTAATTACTTGAGCTGCCAGGTGGCGAAATTTTTTTCCCAGTTTACGGAATTTCTCGATTAAAATATGAAAAGAGAAATCAAATTTAGGAAAATGGAGGGTAAGTGTAATAACTTCTTTTAAAATTTTCTAAATAACCGTTTTGACCCAAAACATAATGTAATTCAATGTTAAAATTTTAATGTAAAAATTTCTTATATTTGACTTCATAAATGGTAGGGAATTTTTGTACACTCCTTTACTTTTATAGAATCAATATGTTAAAAAAATGCTTTCGTATTTTCTTTCGGGCAAGCTTTAACCAATAGTTATTTCTTAACCCAAATGCAACCAACTGCCTGTTTGCCACACTTTTAAAATTTTTCACTATTTTATAATTTTTAATGTTAGAAGTCTTGCCTATAATAGTATCTGCATGCTCAGAACTTATAAATTCTTCGTCTGTCAGTGGTTGGAGATTATATTAATGTAGTATATATCGTTGTCCAAGAAAACTTTTCTTTACATTTTCTGAGTTTTTTGAAAGCTACACCGTTAAACATATTAAACAGATTGTAATTTTGATAACATTACTTCTAACCCACCCTTCTTCTTAAATATACTTATGAAAACACATTATTGAATGTTTGAATAAAGTTTTGAATGAAGGAATAATGAATGAGTAATAAGTATCTGTTAATTTATACTAATCTATATTTATACAAGCTAGTATATACTGTTAATTATATATTTATTTCAAATTGTTTTCCTGATTATTCAACTCTCCAAGTTTTTATAAAAGCTGTGATGGATGGATCGGTGGAATTAATTTTTATTCCACCATACATGTAATAAATTGAATTTGATATGTTCCTTGTAGAAGACTGGTAAATTCATATATGAAGAAAAAGCTGTTCGCCCCTATTTTTGATAAAAATGAAGGAAGCTGAATATTATTGAAGGACATTCTTAAATTCAAAATATAATAAAGGTAAGAAATGTAAAATCTGTGGTCTAGAGAGACGTATAAAATTGTTTTCTATGTGGGTAAGCTCCTTATTGGCCAAAACTTAAGCCTGAATTATATTCAGCAAAAACAATATACACTTGAAACTCGCTAACAAATACAGATAACAACTTCTACAAATAACATTTTTTGAACACATATAAAACAGGTTGCTGAGATTTTTTTTTTTTTGCATACTACAATATGCAAAGATACAATTTTGATCTAAGTATGGGCTAGCACCTTATAGCCTTGATCTCTTTATTTCTTAAGGCACCACGCGAACAACATTTATTCGGGTCGGTTCCTTAAAATAATTCTTGGTATATGTTATGCTGATTCCCAAAATATTTCGACTCTAGCGATAGCCATCTGTGAGCTGGAATGGTTTGTAATAACTTCTTAAAATTGAGTTTTTGGTAAATATGTTGGCTGGTGTGGTAGTTTAAAAAAAAGCAAACGGTCAGAAACAATGGTAATGAAAAATTTCTTCTAACCTTTTCTTATATTATTTTAACCAAAATTCAAAATGAATATGTTTTATTTTTTTAATGTGAGTTTAAAAAATAAATTAGCGATTTTTTTTTTGAATATTTTTCAGTGTACATATTTTTAGAAAGGTAAAGAAAAAAGTAAAATTTCGTCTAATGATTTCTTGTCACATATATTTTTGATTTTATTATGGCTCTCTCGTAGAACTCATAGTTTTAATTCACACTACACTAGAATAAGTAGTCACAGTTTTTTTTTAAATATGTCATTTTCAATCAAGTTTAGCAACATTTAGTAGAAATATTAAGTCTACGAAATAAATCGGGTCTAAGAATAAAGTGCATTTAAATATCCCAACTAAATAGCTTGAGCTTCAGATGGATTGCTTTTTTCAGTGTTTTTTTGTAAATCAATTAAAAAAACTGCCGTTTGCCTAATATAAGAACTTATGTCTTTAAACATTAAAGCGGTTTAGTCATAACAAAACTCTAAATAGGTTCTTAGTGCAGAGAACATTTCAAATAAAAATAATAACAATAATATCAGCAACATTCATATGGAAAAGTTAAACAAAAAAGGAAAACAAATTTTTTCACCTTTTCAGTCGAACTCCACACATACTATTCACACTAACAAAAACTTTTTAGGGTAGAATTATATTATAGAGGCCCGAATTTTAGGCCTCTTTTGACAGTCAATTAAAAATAACCAATTAATATTTTTACTATCCATTTTTTTATTATATTTTACCTATCAATAATTAAATTATAAAATAATAAATTAAAACTAATGAAAAATAATATTTAATAAATTAAAAAATACAATTGAAAAAACAAAAATTAAAAATTGAAAAAATCCCAAGCTGGTAGAGTGGGTGTGCTTAAAAAAGGTTACCTCTATCTTGACACGATTTCTTTCTACACAGTAAAAAATATGAGCATACATTTTATACTATTTGGTATACATATAAATCCAAGCCAAAAATATTTAAAAATTTATACCATCAAATCTTATAAAGTTTTCCAGACCATTTTTCTCGTCACACCAATCGAAACCACTATATTTTTAAATTTCGCAATTTCGGTGCATTTTGTACTTTCGAACCAGAATATATTTTGATTTACACATGATATTCATATAAAATTTTTAAATTATATTTGTTCTATTATTCTTATAATATTGAATGGTATAAAATTTATAAATTATTTGGAATATAAAAAGTTTATACCACACAAATGTTATAAAAAAGATAAAATTTACACTCAAAATCCATCTGAAAATCCATTAAAAAAGTGTTGGTTTTTTCAATTTTCTACACTAGAATAAATACTGCCTTAATGCGTTACTTTTTCATCGTTTCAACGAGTATACAACATAAAAAAATGGTGTATTTATAGCCGTTTAATGAAATTCTTATTGTTGATAGTGCCTTTAAACTCATAAGTCTTTTCCAACTACAATTTTCCGTGGCAAAACTTGGCAATTGCTGTTTTGTTTTTGATGTTTTTTGGTCATTTTCAATGAAATTTCTACTTAATGTAGCTAGCTTAGAGCTACCACACTGCTACATAAGCATATGGCTGATACTATTTCCTGCCCTTTCCCATTGTAAGGTGCTCTTAGGTTACAACCAACAAAATATATTTCGTTTGTGCAACACTATTTGTTCAATTTGTTTGCGTCACTCTAATCTGACCTCATAATCTGACATGTTAATTGCGAATGGCTTGTTAAATTTACCATGACTATATTTTAAATGTATGTCTGTGAACTTAATACAAATAAAGAGAAACTAGCGAAGAGCAGCAAAGCAATATGAGTGCATAAATGAAGTACGTAACGGAGTAGATTGGATTGTATCTTTTATTGGTGGTCAAGGTAGTAAAGGTGGCATAAAAACTGTACGATATGTTTGCTATGGTCTAAGGTTTGTAGAGAAAAGAATTTGTCAATGGCTGGAATCTTTTCAGTGCAATAGCCTGTTGGTAAATTCATGATAGTTTCTTATTCCATATATACTTGCAGTGCCTTTTAGTGCAGAGCACTAGAGTACCTGTGGAGTACGGTGTGGATAGGTAGCCGTTTTTGAATTAAGGTACATAAAACGATTCTTTTAGTTTTATTCTATTGCTGCTGAGCTGTTGTTTAATTGCTCGGTTCGATAGTCCAAAATATATGGGAAGTGATGTCATTTTTCTTGTAGGTCTTGTTGAGTAAAACGAGAGTCTGTGTGTGAAGTTTGCCAAACACCCAAAAATATTGGGACATAACATTACAATATATTTGTAGAATGGATGGAATAGTATAGTTTCTTTATAAAATAGTACAATTTATAAAGACAATTAGAAACTGAAAATTGGTTTATAATCTCTTAGTCACAGGCTTATAGGTCACAGGCTTATAGGTCACTCTAAGTCACAGGCTTATAAGTGTGAAAAAGTACGCAAAATCAATTTGTATACTACACCACCGTAATTCTAGATTTTGGTGGTGTTTGGTAAATTTTACAAACAGATTCTTGATTTATTTATTTTTTATTTATTTAATTTAATTATCATGTTCACATATAAGACAAAGTCTTTTAAATGCAGTAAGAAATCAAAGAATAACAACAAGTTATAACCAACAAATAAATAAAAACAAAAAATTTTAATTTACTTATTTTAAAATAAAAAAAAATTGTAAACACGACTAAATTTAACTTTAAATTTTAAATTTAAGTTATAATCAACAAACAAATGCATTTGACTCAAGAAATTAAATTTAGTTATAAGCTTAAATTTTAACAATAAATAATAATTGAATTGAATTTAGACTTATGTATAAATTACCTTTAAGGAACTTTATCAAATAATTAAGAAGATAACATTAATAAAATAGAAAATAGAAGAACAAAGAAAGATAGTATCAAGAAAAGTGTTGGAATATTGCATGCTTAAAGTTGTGCTTATTTCGGATACTTTTGATTCTTGAAGGTAGCGAGTTCCACATTCTGATAGCGTTCACAAAAAAGAGTCTGCTAGAATTAAAAAAATTGTATACAGGGATTACAAGGTTCATATTTCTGGTCGATCTACAAAACTGTAACTTATTAAATAAGTAATTAGGAGTTTGTGTATAAATCAAGTTATGCAAAAAATACAGTTTCTAGCATCCAAATAATTGAAAATATTGCAACCAAGTACTCGATTGCTCAAATTACTTATACGGTCAAACTTTTTAAGACCATAAACGTATCTGACAGCATTATTAAACACAAGTTGTAACTTAAGCTTTGACCTCGAATCAAGCTTACTGTATACAACTTCTGAGTAGGAAATTATTGGCATTATGAGTTGAACCACTAGCTTTCTTCTAGTCTCAACAGGCACAAATGATGCAGTTCTCCTCAGGTTCCGTAGGATATAGTAAACTTTACAAACAACAGAGCTTATATGATCTTCACAGGAGAGTGAGGAGTTAATATAGTAACCGAGATTTTTAACTTTACCTATAAATTTCAAGTCGACTCCATTCAGAAAAATGGCTGGTATATCAGAAAAAGAGTATCTAGACTTAAAAATCGGCAGAACAAATGATTTGAGAGGGTTAAGATTAAGCTTATTAGCTTTAGCCCAATCTACTATTTTACTCGTGTCTTCATTTACCTCAATACATAAATCATCAACAAGATCAATTGGTTTGGACAAGTACAGCTGAAGATCATCAGCATATGCATGCATGGTTACATGACGGCATTTGCTGAAAATATCATTAAGAAACATTGCAAATAAAAGCGGACTAAATACCGAGCCTTGAGGAACTCCACAGGATAAATTGTTAAAAACAAACAGACTATTTCCCACCCTTACTCTTTGAGACCTTCCAACTAAGTAATAATATAACAGACGGACCGCAGTAATAGAAAACCCAAAATTAAGTTCTAGTTTTTGACATAGTAATTAATGGTCAACAGAGTCAAATGCTTTTGAAAAGCTTATATGCCCCATATCATATGATAATCTTATGTCATCTAGGATCTTCACAATAGCTGTAGAGCAGCTGTGGTCAGGTTGAAAACCAGATTGAAGTGGTGACATAAGGTTAAATTTTCTAATGTCTTCGGAGATTTGTACAGCCATGAGAGACTCACATACTTTTGATAAAGCTGGTAAAAGACTTACCGGACGAAAATCACACGGTTCACAGGCATTGGGTTTTTTAGCTATAGGAATGATTGTAGCAGCTTTCCACGCAACAGTGATTCATTATGTGTGTCAAAGGGCTTATGATGAAAGGTAAAATTATTTTTATAAATTTAATAGCTATTCCATCTTCACCCACTGCATTTGATTTAATATTATTAACGCAACGAGCAACATCACACTCATTTACAGCAACAAACTGAAAACTACATGGCCTTTCGGTAGTAAAACCTATCGTATTATCGACAGATGTGTTATAAGTAGATGTTGAGGTAGCCATAAAATAATCATTAAGAATATTAGGATCAATTAGAAAATCATCGGATTTCACATTACATACTCCAGCCTGTCTTAAATTGTTCCAAAGATTTTTGGAAGGTTGTGCTAAACTTAGCTTCGACATGAAAAAAGTGCGTTTATACAATTTAACAATGCAGTTAGCTTCATTTCTAGCTCTTTTGTGCTGTTCCCAATTAGATGTTGTCGGGTTTCTCTTCCAACGATTATAAGTTTTATTACGTTTTTTCAGGGCCAATTTAACATTATTTGTAAACCAGGGACAACTTCTGTTAGAGACATGACGTGTAGTCAATGGAACATACAACTCAAATAATTCACAAATTATATTACTTAAAAAATACAACTTCTCATTAACAGTACTAAGAAACCAACATTCGGACCAATTAATGATAGACAGGTCATTATACAACGAAACATAATCAATAGCTTTATAATTACGAAATGAAACAGTTTTAACAGTTAAAATCGGTGTCAAAGTTATATTCAAAGAACAAAAAAGAAGATCATGGTCAGATATAAACGATAATTAGTCGAAAAGCAAAACAGTAGAAACATCTGAAACATCTGAAACAATAAAAAGATCTAAAAAACTTGGAGTAGCATTAATTGCATAGCGCGTAGGTAAACTGGTATTTACTATTTGGAGACCAACTTCAGTTAGACGATCAATAAAATTACCAACAAGACTATCCTTAAATAAAACATTTATATTTAAATCACCACACAAAACGTAGTGATCATAGTCAATTACACAATTCAACAATATAGTAAACAATTGCTCCAAACAACAATTACGATTCAGATTATACACACACGACAAGAAAACTTTTGTTAAACTGTCATAGATTTCGACATTAAGAAACTCTACCTCTGAACCACTGGACATTCCCAACAGATTAACATGTACGTTATTTTTACAATATATTGCAACACCCCCGCCTTTTTTATCAATTTGATCATTTCGAAAAAGCTTATAGTTCTGTATATTCAAACAAGAGTCATTTATGTCTTTATGAAACCAAGTTTCAGAAACACAAATGACATCAACAGCGGAATTTTCAAAGCAGTGCCGAACATAGTCAAGTTTTACAACATTCAGACTTCGCGAATTAAAATGAACAATATTTAGCCCGGTATGTTGCTTGCAAAGAACGCCAATCATAGTTTTATGGATATCGCTAGTACCAGATATAGTAGACAACATAACATACTACAATAGTAACACAACAATAAGCATTAATATAGACATGAAGATGAATAGAACAAAAGAAAAAGAGAAAGTTTGGAAAAATTATAAAAAATAAGAGATGAAATGATAAGGTTTTAAACAATATAATATTATATATAAAAGCACCATAATTTAACTTAATCTGAATAAACAGCATTAGCAGCATCAGCGACACCAATAATATCTTGCAACTCTTCAATGTTGTTAACCTTAATCTGCTCTCCGCCTTTTTCCAATCTGATGAATACAGATCTCCGCAAAGTAAACACATTAAAAATACTTTTGCTGCGTTTGCACACAATCGCGGCTTGAAGAACTATCCTAGTATCAGCTGGTATGCTTTCATGCAAATAAACATTATTGTTGGAGTCAACACCTGTGCCTCTTAAATTTAAGTTTGATTTACTCAACAAGACCAACAAGAAAAACAGTATCATTTCCCAGGTATTTCTACTTCATTCTTTTTAGTATCCCTGCGTTATTTAATTGTTGAAATATAAATGTGTAATTATATTATTAAACTTTTAAATTGTTAAAAAATTGTTAAAAGTTTAAATTTTTATTATTATATTGTGCACTTGTTCAGTTGTTAAAGAGCTGAATTGTTAAACTGTACATTTTTTTAATTTTTAACTTGATTACTTGCGAGTTGTTAAAAAGTCTAATTATTATATTGTAGAAGAGTCAAAGTGTAACATATACAATTTTCCGTCATCTCCATTTCCTCATTTTTCCGCCACATTATAACAGAACACTTCACTCAAAAACGTCTTAAAAGTATATTAACCTTCGTGTGACTTCCTTCCGTTGCTCGCACAGCTGTCAAACTACTCTTTAAAACTCAAGTAGATTAAGTGAATAGACTTTTAGAGTGTGTGTCTCCTCCTCATCAACATCTTCCTGATTGTTATCCTAGCAAAATAAAAGAGTTGATTGAATCTTAAATACCCAAGCATAGAAGATGTTGTTTTTTTCGAAATGTAGACTAAAAAGACTAAGACTGACGGTATCGTCTACGCCTCCAGCATAAGGAGATGATGAAGTGTTGCTTGCAATTTGCCAGCACTTGAAAAATAATAGGAAACACTCAACGCACATGTCATAACAAAAGGATGCCAACCACAATGCTAGAAGCGCAAGATTTGCACAAAAAATATTCATTGAAGCAGCTAGAAACATGAAGTGTTCCCTCCTCGAAGATGTGCTGCTGCCTTTGCTGCTGATAAAGATACTCACTCTAGCATACGCACTTGATGTGACAGCCACTTGCCGCTTGGCAGTGTAATTTTAACGGAAACTGCCATTTTGCGATATCTTCAATCTATCAATTTGCTTGTTTCTGGTTTGATTTGGGTTTTTTTTTTTAGTTTTTATTCTCACATAATGTATAGAGTTACTTAAAAATGCAACAAATTTTATTTATTCTGCGCAGCGTGAAAAGAAAACTCTTTTTTATAGAAATACTATTAAAGATTGAATCTTTTCAAATTTAATGTATCAGTTACATATAGTAAATTGATAAAATATTATTCCAAATATCTTTAATTCAACTAAGTTTGGAGTGTAATCGCATATGTGATTTCGTTTTTGCTAGGCGTATGAGTGATTTTAATTCAAAATTTGTTTTTTACAATGACTACAGTTTATTTTATATTTTTAGTAAAGGTTTAGATTTAATTTTTCAAAAAGCCAACACTTTTTTAACACAGTCAATTCGCTACCCTGACTACTGTTATTTTCCATTAAGCTTTTTTCATTCGACTGATGAAAGACAAAGAGTGCAATCAACCAGAATTGAAGCGAAATTCCTCTACATGGGTTAAACCAATACACACCAGCACATATAATTGTTTGTGGCTCTGCTTGTGTGTGGTTGTGAGTGTGTATATGTTGATTGCTCTGATGTGCTAAGCTACTAATGATATTAACGCATCATTGCAATTGACTGACAGCGCGGTTAGATGAAACGACAGATAGATAAGCACGTTCAAAGCATTCAAAAATTTTGTGATTCGTGGCAGCAGGCTGAGAATTTAATACACAGTGATAGAGATTGACTCAAACAAATAATATATAATTTTTAAAAAAAATAAAAGGAATAGCATATAAATTTTTATCACAGTGCAGACATTCGTCCAATATCAATTATATTTGGTCTTAAAGGTATTAACATTCATTTTGTGCTATCATTTTATCTATAGTTAGTTTTTGATGGAAGTTTTAAAAGTTTTATTTTAAACGAATACAAATTTAAAAACCAATTACAGGCCAAGTAAGCACTTTTAGGTGATTTTTTAAATAATATATTGTGAAAATATTTCATTACTGCTACATAAAAAAAACTTTAATATAAGTATTAACAAATTAAAAAGAATAATAAAGTAAAACAAGAACGAATGTAATTGTTAGTGTCTTTTATATAACCGTTGGTATTTGACTATAAATGTGAAACGTCTGAACAAACTTTTATGTGTTGTATGCAATCTTTATCATTTGTTGAGGATCTAAAATTAAATAATAATAATAACTTTTGAACTTCTTCGTTTTTACGCCATTTTACAGATAATTTAACTGATATGTGAACATAATATATTCAAACTCAGAAAAGATAAATTGAAGTTCAGAACAGATCAACTGAAATTGTGAACATATGTATGTATGAATTGAAATTCAGGAAAAACAATTGAAATTCATAAAAGATCGAATTAAATTCAGAGAAGAGAAATTTATGATCAAAATTGCATTTGAAATAATATATGTTCAGAAAAGTTTATTAAAATAAAGGGTCCGCCAAATAACTTTTTTTTTTAAAAATTATATAAAAAAACTACTAGATATTTTCTCAAATTTTTTTATTTATTTGAAAGTACAATCCTTCCGGTTAATACTAAAAAATAATTTTATTCAAATGGCTGCCTTGGCTGGCCATGCAGTAGCCTAAACGATCGGTCCAATTTTTAAGCACATTATCGATTGTGTGCAGCTGTATTTTACCAATGGCTTCACGAATATTGTCCTTTAAAGCGTCAATTGTCTCAGGATTGTCGGCGTACGCTTATCTTTGAGGGCACCCCACAAATAATTGTCGAAAGGTGTCAAATCGCAGCTCCGAGGTGGCCAAACGACATCAGCTCTGCGGCTGATAATGCGATCTTCAAAAACAGGGCGCAAGACATCGAGTGTAGCTTCGGCTGTGTGGCACTTAGCGCCGCACAGTAACTTGAGCCCATACAAAAGTGAGGAATAAATACAAGCAGCCGTTCGATTTTTATGAAATTTTGCATGCTGATTAATTTATGACCGCTGATTTTAAAAATGAAATCAGATTTAACGTAGATCTATTACTTTCGCTGGAAATAAAGTTTAAATATCGAAATTTCTGTGATTTAAAGGGAATAATAAAATAAGTAAAAACACTTATTAAAAAAAAATTAAAGATATTAAGTTGTTAAATCTTTAACTTTTTAATATTGACCCCGTTTGGAAATATGTTTTTCGTTTAAAAGATATACATATAGTTTTTTACGCAATTTTTCCAAAATGTAAATCTTTACCAACATATATTAAAAAATACTTTTTTGCAAAGAAATACTTATTTATGTTGTTATCAACAATTTTTTTTAACAAATGAAACAAAAATTTTAATATTATGAAATTTATAAGAGATCTTAGTTTGTCTCACTTTCAATATAGAAGGTAAAATAAGGGTCTTCCTCATTAAAGTTGTTTTTAAATTTAATATTTCTTTTTGATGATAACTCAGGATCTGTTGAAATCAATAGGTGTGTCATCAAATTCTTATTTGAATTCTCCCGAGAGCTTTTTCTCGTGTGGTTTAGACGAGCATATCTAATATTTTTGTGGGAAGCCTCCAATGCTTCTTCCGATAAACTTCCTTCAAAAGAAAAAGGTTGCGTTATTTATTATTTTATTTCAATTAGAAAAACTAAAGAAAATTCACCTATGGGTAAATCGAAATACTTCATTACTTCGCATCCATGCACTAAAAATTTGTGCACAGAGCTGGACATATAGTACCAACTGTAACACTTTAAGTATAAGTTCCTGGTATCCATAAGAAGTTTACTAAACTCTTCAATTTTAATTTTTCTTTCACATGACAAAATTCGCAAAATTAATGAGAAGTTATATATTAAATCTTTATTAAGGCCAGTAATTTCCGCAGAAACATCAAAATTGGCAAAGAATTTCCTAGCCGTGTTTCCGTCATTAGTTGTGCCATAACCTTGTTTGACGTGATCTATAAGCAGGCCCATTCTCTCTCTGAATTCTCTTTGTATTCGGCTTTTATTTTCAGAAAAAATGGCTTGATTCTTTTGCCTTACTCGCCAAGCTTTAAATGGCAAACGATATGATATGTGGATTAAACATTCAAAAAACCGAATCCAGCAGTGAAGAGTTGAGAGTCCATATTTATAAGAATCTGTGTTTGCAGATCTAGTAAAATTTATTTTGTTCATTTCAATTGGACTTGCATTACAAATGAAGCATCTGCTAGCTGAATTTGTTTCCGTAAGAACGTTTGCAATGGATCCATCGATCATTGTACATTTCATTTCATATGAAACCTCTACAGATTTCCCATTAAATTCCAATATTTCACATTCTAATTCGGTTATTTGTTTTTTTAATATCGTTATTTTCTTGTATAACTAAGGTCCTATTTTCCTTAGCCATTACAATTTTTATGGGTCTGCAGAAAAGAGTAGAAGAAGGGCTTTTGTTTATCCAAAGAGGCTTCTTTGATGACGAATCAATTAGCCTTTTATTCAAAAAATAATTGTTTTTTCATTAAAATATACATAGTTAAATTTTTAAACTTTTACTCACTTGATTGGGACAAATGCAATGAAAAATATAAATTCATCGCTGAAATCTTCCGTTGAAAATTTTTGCTTGTATCGGCTGTGACCCGAGCTGCCATCTATACCCCATTTGCATATCAGTGTTACTTTATCTGGAGTCTCTTCGCCATCACAAAGCTTAAATATACTTTTAGCTGTATTTCGCATGAGTGGTTTAAATTCCACTTGTGCAGAGTTTTCAGAAGCTTTGACAGGTGGTACTATATTCTTTTTAAAATTTTGTATTGCATATAGGCTTGGAAAGAAGTTTTCATGATGTTCATTGATAGTTTTGCGCAGAATATTATACTTTACTTCCGAGAGATCCAAGTCTAAATAAATTGTCTATGCCACCTGTACTGAGAGGACACTTTCTTTTTTAATACTGCCTTTTCTTCTCGCAAAATCTGATGCATATTCTAATTCTTCTTCAGTATAGTCAGATACTATTTCAGCAACTTTTCTTCTTTTCATTTGATCAGATAACAAGTGGAACTCCTTTTTAGGTCTTCCGCGACTAGTGCTAGGTTGCTTAGATATGAAGATTTATTTAAACTGTGTAAAACCTTTTTTATTTTTACTTACTTCATCTGGATCAGGAATAATAAAAGTTTGGACACTTAACCAGTTTTCATACTTTTTTATAAACAAATTTTTGTTATAGTGGCACTCCTTCCACTCTCTATATAATTTAATCTGAAAAATCCGAATGTTTTCTATTGCTGCTTCATTAAACATTCTTTCACCAATTTTGTTTTTAACAAAACTTTTTAAAATCAAAAATTTATCTCTTGGACCAGCAGAAATCCAGCAATTAAATAAATCTTTATTAGTTAAAATTATTGACATTTTTGATAAAGAATAATATATTATGTTTTTTCTTAATGCACATGCAAATAGACTTTAACTTCCACAGCTTTTTTGCAAGTTCTCTGTTTTTGTTAAGAAAATACGGTAAAAATTGGGTAGCATTGAGAGAATATGAGAGTTCCCTACATTTAACAATTTATAAATTAATTTGTAGTAATATTAATAACAGTTATTAATATTCAATTCGATTGCTCAAACATTCTTTTGAAGAATAAGTTTATTTATTAATAATAATTTATGAAAAAGTTCTTAGATTTCTGTAAAAAAATACAGTGTTTCATTCTCTGTAAGAACTTAACTATCATAAGCTGATATGCCCTTCTGTTAGGTATAGAGTACAAAGAATATGTTTGTTTACGTTTTTTATTTTTGTATAACATACTGAATGTTACATACACTAACAACATTTAGCTAATTTTTGCAAAACATGATTTTTAGACCATTTTTAAAAAGGCGGTAACTCAAAAAATAGTTCGAAGTTGGATAAAATATTTTATGTTCCTGAAAGATAGATAATCATACAATAATTTATTTTAAAAATTAAATATGACACTTGTGGACATTTTTTTTAAATGACTGCGGAAAACAGCAAATTTAAAAAATTTTTTTTTAATTTTCTATAATTTAAAATAAATTTTTTAATACTTATTTTACATTTTCTTATAAATATAAAATAACGTATTGTTTTTTATTATTTAAAAAAAAATAAAATCAATGGAATAGTGTAAAAACGTGCTTACGGCATTTTTTCTTTGAATGAAGCATATAAGCAAAAAATTCACAAAATTATTTTTGGACCATTTTTAAAAACACGATAACTCAAAAAGTGGTTCAAAGTTGGACAAAATATTTAATGTTTCCGAAAGGTAAAGAGACGTAGAAATGCATATGTAAAAATTGAAGGTAACACTTGTGGACATTTTTTTTTAAATGACTGTTGAAAACAGCAAATTTTTCAATTTTTTTCAAAATTTTCTGATAATTTAAAATTTAATTTTTATTACTTATTTTAAATTTTCTTGCTAATATAGTTAAAACTTATTTTTTTTCACTGTTTTCTTAAAAATACAAAAATAAAATCACTTGAATAGCGTAAAAACTGTGCTAACAGCATGTTTTTCTTTAAATACAACGCGAAGTCGAAAATTCTACAATAAAAAAAACGCATAAAAAGCGTTGACTTTGAAGAGGTGTAGTTTCCACAAAACTATTTCTTTTCCGAAGAAAATTTAAACTCTTTTTAGTGAAAGTATTACCTAACTTACAATATCTATTTTGTTAGGGTTCGTCAAAATGAAACTCTTGATTTATTCCTACTGGACAAAGTACTGTGCGCCGTCCTGTTGAAACCAAATGTTGCCAATATTCTCCTCTTCAATTTTTGTGAACAAAAATTCGTTCAACATGGCCTGATAACGATCGCCATTGACTGTAACGGCCACTCCTTGCTCATTTTCGAAGAAAAATGGCCCAATTATGCCTCTGGACCTAAATCCGCACCAAACAGTGACTCGTTTTGGGTGCAGCGGCTATTCAATGTATGCGTGCAGGTTTTTTGTGCCCCAAATGCGACAATTGTGCTTGTTTACATACCCGCCAAGATCAAAATGAGATTTATCTGAAAAGATGATTTTTTTGGGAAAAATCGGCATATTGATTTTCAAAGTAATGTCGAAATATTTCCCAGCGTTGTTCAAGCGTATACACAACCATATTCATTCAGCGGAAGGATAAAACTAATTATCTGTCGAATCAGACATGAGCTTAGTGTTACCATTAACGAAATAAGTACTAGTTGAAAAAAAAAACGTTAGATGTCGGACCCTTTATTAAAACTTGCTATTAAATATCAGAATAGATAAAAACAATATTAAAAAAGGCTATTTTAAATTTTTATTGACTTAAAACTAGGACTAGTCATTTTGTCGAAGAAAAGTTTTATATCATAAAACATAGAAAGTAGATTTTTAAATGATACATGATCAACTTCCAGCGAATCAGCATTAATAAGGTTTTACCGTGAATCCATCGCATTTATGAGACATGAGGATTGATTTGTTTTAAATTCAGAGCCAAATGAATTTGCATTTTCTAAATCTGTTGTAAGATTTCGTTTAATTGGTGGTATATTTTGAATTTTTTTTCGTATCATTTTACCCGGATTTGAACCGGGGACCTCTGATTTGATAGTCTAGCGCACCCTTCTCTAGACTAAAAAGGTCGATACTGCAAAATGGATTGAAGCGTTTTTCTTATTTGCTAAGCCGTTTATTACTCTGATTAATTTTAAACTTGAATATTTTATTACGAACTAATACAGTGTACCTTTTTAATAATGTATGGTCCGGCTCCTGTCTACCGGTATATCGACCATTGACGCCTAGAGTAATTTTTTGTTTCTTAAAATATATATCTTCTAATATTTTATTGATATTTCTGAATGTCAAATGAAATGATATTGCAAAAACATGATAAGCCACATAAAAAATATTTTAAGACAATCGCCTCTAAAGTTTTTAAAAATTTATTTTAGTATGAAGTGGAAATGAAATGGAATTGAACACGAAAACTTTTTCAAATAGGTTAGAATATTAATAAAAAATAGCCAAAATCTCTTCAGTGGTTGTTGGAAATGCATTGAGTAATATATTCAGCCAAAAAAGTTGATTTTTTAGATCAAGTTGCTTGTCACGTTATTGCAATAAGCCCTTCAATTTAAATTTTCAGATTTTCAAGTGATTTATTTTTCATTACAATTGAAAATCTTGTTAATGACATAAGTAAATAATGCTTGCAGATATTTTCAATTAGTCAATACAAAATTTTATAAATCGAATCAGATAGTTTTTTATTTTTTGCAGTCAAATCGGAGTTAAGCAATAACATAGAATTTCGAAATCACATACCACTCTTAAAAACAAACATAACTTTTATTTTTTTATATTATAAAATAAATTATTAAAAAGAGACCAAAAGAGATAAAACAGAATTGAGCATATCAGTTTTTTTAAGTTTACAAAATTATCTTCATTAAAAAGTTTTTTTTTTAAGAAACGCCTTAAAATATTTTTTAAACTTTTGAAGATAATGACTTGCTTAAACCGCAATGGTTTCTGTAATATGCATTTAACTCGAATCGAACACCTAAACACCACTCATTCATAGTGGTCTAAATCCGTTAATGTCTATGCGGCAAAAGTTTTTACTGCTTTTGGCCCTTTTCTATTTCCC
Organism: Dichetophora obliterata; assembly: GCA_963920525.1. Taxonomy (NCBI): domain Eukaryota; kingdom Metazoa; phylum Arthropoda; class Insecta; order Diptera; family Sciomyzidae; genus Dichetophora; species Dichetophora obliterata. The sequence continues at coordinate 17,498,965 of OY986436.1, read as the reverse complement.
TTTAATTGCATGTTGGCATCTTTGTTTGTTTGTGTGCAACACTGGCTGCTGTCAACATAACCACTGTTGCAAAAGAAACCAAGCAAAGTTGTACACTGGCTCAGCTAAATCCCTTTTTATGTGCACCAAAAAGTTTCGACGACCATAAAAAGACTTTTACAAACCTCATATAATAAAGGTGGAGAAATGGTGTTAGAGTTCAAGATTTACTCTAAAGCTTAAGTCGTAAATTTAGTGCATTTTCTTAATAGAGTATGAAGAAATCGTTTTAGTATTAAACAATTTGGCTTTGAAGTGAAATGGATTGAGGGACTGTTTTTTTTGAGTAGAATTAATTAAAATTATGCCTTAATGTTCTTTTTAAATGATGAGCGATCGTAAAAAATTTAATTTATTATGACATAACAACTTGGAGAATATTATATTTCAAATTTTATTTCTAGTAAGAAATTGAAATATTTTAAAGTTCTTTATTTTGTACAATCTTGTACTCAATAAACATATATTCAAAGAGGCTGTTGCATTTGCTTGGTATTAAATTTTTTTGAAATTTTGTGTTGAAACGTCTTAATTTGTCAAAGTTTAAAAACTAGATCATCAATTATAAAACAAAAAAAAAACCTCTGTTCAAAATTTTTTTGTTATAAAGTTTATTCCCAGCCACTCCCTTTCTTTTCCCCACCTCCATATCGAACTTTACTTGCTAGTGTTTTTTGCTTCAACAGACAAATAAAGTGGAAATTATTTTATTTTATTTTTTGTCTAACGCCAACAACGAACACAAAAGAACTTCATTAGCCATAAATAGAGATTTTTTCGTAGATATTTGTTGACTGCAAAGAATAAAAGAATAGATATGAAAGAATGCAACAAAGTTACAGCCAGCTGAAGCTCATATATTTAAAGTACTCCCTTACAATGACAAACATCAGCATATGAGGCTATGTGCTGCTAGATATGAGTGCGAAGTTTAAATCCAATTTTTTTTTGTGTTTCTTTTTATTTAAAAAATTAATTAAAGTGAGACGTTATTTGTTTGTGAAAGTAGAATTGAGAAGAATCGAATATCATTTTTTGAGATCTAGACAACTGATTTTGCTGCCAGCTCTTATGTTAATCAGATAACCTTAGTATCAGAATGATAAGTATGAGTCGTTTTTAAAATTTTATATAACTAATTGCCAGCCACTGTTGTCAGCGACTTTTTTTATCAATCTCTTTAAGGCCTTAAAGACGGGATAATTATTTCACACATGTAAATTCCTAATTATGCCAATACCATATGTACCAAATATCATCGACGTAGGTCAAAAAATACCCAAAATATGGCGTTTTAAATTTTTGGGTTATATGGGCGGTGCCACGCCCTTTTGGCCAATAAAATCATATAGCCTTTTATTCCTTCCAGAGTCATAATAACATGCTGTGAAAGTTTCAGGAAGATCGGTCCAAGGATTTGGCTTCCTATAAAGCACAAACAAACAAACAGACAGACAGACATTCATTTTTATATATGTACATTTTTAACTTGTCGTACAATGTTGCACCTTAGTAAGCGCGGAATATCTTCTGTAATCGAATGATTTAAATATTTTGTAAATAAACCGAAAACTCGGATTTTTTAATGCAACATTTCGAAAGTTTTAAAATTATGATATTGGATCATTATTACCATAGGTTTTTTGTAAATATCTTCTGAATTACATAACCGATTTAAGAGTTTGATATCTCGTTTCAAAGAACATGACAACGGCTTTAAAAAAAAATAAAATAAAATAAAAATAGCAAAAAAAAAATAAATATATGTATATGTCATTGGTGGTACAAAATGAAAATTGGATTTTGCCACGCCCCTCCACCAAAAGACCGAAAATCAAAAATCAGACTACTTAGTGTCACCCGCCTGAATATTCTGAAGATTTTCTAAAAATTTAATCAAAATCGGCTTAGCCATTTTGGAGTCCATACGTTACATACATACACACATCCTGTTTTATATATAGATTGCTCAAGGAATTCGTTCAATTTCTCATTCGTCAGCAAAAGTTACAATAATATTTTCTAATAAAAACTTTATAAAAACCAAATGCAGAAAGAGACTCCATATTGCAACAAATTCTTCTTTAATATAAACAACAGATTTTTCTCAAAATATAGTGAAAAAAATTCCCTAATATTGATATCAGAACTTATATACCAAAATAAAAAATTTCACAAAATTTTACTGCAAGTGATTATCTTATCACTTAAATTGCTTGACTTAAAGATTTTCTCTTTAAATTTCTCTCGTTACCTTATTCGTAGTTATACGTTGGTGTAGAAAACTACATAGTTTTTAATTTTTATATATTTCCAAAACCGTTTTTTTTTTTTTTTTGGGGTTAAAACAAGTTTACATGATTTTATTTTATGCTATGTGTCGACCAAAATCTTGTTCCTTGTAGTACTTAATTATAAATTTTTTCAAAATATTTTAAAATTTCAATTACTTTGGAAATTGGAAATCATATTATTATAATTTTCTTTTCTATTTTGCATATATTAATTTCTCCATGAATAAAAAACTTTTTAAGCCGGAGCGTTTTTTTTTTATTAAAGTCTTTTTTTATTCATAGAGGAATTAATATATTTATGATAATAATACAAAATAGAAAAAATATAATATTTAGATTTCCAATTTAATACTATAATTAAATAAATTATCGAATTTAACCAAATTAATGCGAAAAGTAATTTAACATTATTTGTTATTTTGTAGTGGTTTTAAAGTTGGTTTTTTTTTGCAAAATTTTTTATTTCTTCCTTTTAGAGATTATGGTAACAATTTTTTCCCATTCTTGAAATTAATTTTCGTACCCTAGTGTCAACATTAATTGAGAAATAGTATTGTTTTATATTTCCACGCCTTTTTGTCAAATAACGCCTACTTTCTTGACCGTACATTTTCATAATTATGCCTACATCTGTACCTAATTTCTTTATCCTTGTGTCAATATTATTCGATTTACGGTGTTTTTCTAATGTTGCCACACCTTTGTCGAACAACGTCCACTTTTTTGACCTTAATTTGTAATACTTTTTTCAACCCCTGTACCAATTTCCAGTACCCTTGTGTCAATATTAACTGAGATACAGTATTTTTTTTATTTTGCCACGCCCTTTTGTCCAACAACGCCCACTTTATTTACAGTAAATTTCATAACTATGCCCACCACTGTACCTAATTTCAGCACCCTAGTGTCAATATTATTTGAGTTACAACGTTTTTCTAATATTGCCCCGCTCTTTATAGAATAACGCCCGCTTTTTTGAGCAAAACTTTTAATAATTGTGCCTAGCTCTGTACTAAACTTCAGTTAGTGTAATTATTATTCAATATACAAAGTTTTTCTTTTATTGCCATACCCTGTGTCGAATGCCGCCCACTTTTTTAGACGGGCACCTCCGCGTCTGATATTTCTGTCTGTTGACAAAAAATTGTGGTAATCGGGCAAGTACTTTAAGAGTTAGCGATATATATACATTTAAAAAAAACCAACCAAAAACCTCCTCCTTTTTGAAGTCGGTTAAAAATTAAAATAAAACTCCAAATTAAAAGTTCAAAAGTTACTCAAAAGATAAGAATTATAAATTCAAGAGTTCGCCATGCGCATGTCCACTCTCTTTGTGAGCAAGTGCATGTGACATCAGAAGAGAAAGAGAAGAGAGTGCCATACTGACTGAAAAAAACGTAGTAAAAAATTTTTTATAGGGTTATTCGATTAAAAAATCTCCTCATTTTCTTAAAAGATCTTGGAGTATAAATAAAAAAACAACAAATTTAATCCAGGAAAAAATATAAATATTTTTTATTACTATCTTTGATAAATATTTGACTTCTTGGGGTGTTAACTTCCGTGTTGACCCTTTCACAAAAAATAGCTATTTATGTTGATCGATTTATTTTGAGAGCAGTTTGACTTTTTCTTTGTTTGTAATTAGTTTGTTTCCCGATAAGCCAATCAGATTAATTTGCTTCCCAGTGAGCAAAAGCAGGGCTTTGAAGCGCTTCTAGTAGGCCATCATATGGATATCTTAGCCCTTCCGTACTCATTTCCAAGACCATTAACTTTTTTATATGAAACTAGAAAATTTTCTAGGCCTTCCTCTCTCGCGACTCTAAAGAAGCCTGCTAGAAGCCCTTTTTGGGAATATACATTAGAAAGAAAACCAATATTAATATCAACTTGGAATTAAAAACAACTTTGGACAATTTCCAGATTTGAATCAACGTCCTCTCACGTGGCAACTTAGCGGATGCCGGACAAAACAAATTTTTTTTTATATTTTTGTTAAAATCTAAACCTTTTAATAAATTATTTAACAATTTATGTTCATTTAAATATTTTTTTGGAATTTTTCTGTTAAATTTCTTCATTCAAAAATAATAGAAAAGACTTAGAATTTTTCCATATAAAAGTTTTCATATAATGTGATATGTAATGTGTTAGATTTCGGATACCTGGGTTCGCGACCCAACTCGGACAAAAATTTTTTTTTTGTTTTTTCTGTAATTTTTGTTTTTTTAATTGATCTGATCAATTATAATTTTTTCTAAATTTTTTTAAAAATTTTTTCATATAAAATAACATTAAAAAACTCCACACCTTCAAAAGGTAGGCCTTACAGAAGCACTCATCAATAAAGCGAGGATGGAAGGTATATTGACGCCAATAAGAGCACTGCAAGCATGCTTTCTTTTGCGTATCGCTAGCTAAAATGCCCACTGGGTTAGTTTTGTTTGTTGTGTATGTGTTGTTTTTGTGTGGATGTATTTTCAAATATGACGTAGGCTGCGCAGTAGATTTCCACTTCTGCGCACTTGTGGTGGGATCTTTTAAAAATTTTTCTTGATCAAAAGATAACGTTACATCTCTCAGATGTACGCTGTGTTGATATTTCAGAAACTGTGTCACTAAGAAAGATAACACATTAAGCCCTAACACTACCTTGTCTATTTCTACTATGTGAAAAACAAACTTACCACAACCGATAATCTACAGCTAACATCTGAGAAAACTGAAAATGAGAATGTTTTATTTCAACAATAGACAGAGAGAGCGCAGAAAATTTAAAAGACATACATCTCGCAGACGTACGATATCTAACAGTGCACCCTAAACAAGTGCGCGTTGCGCTGCGTTCCCAAGTGCCACGCAATTTTATTTTACGCTTAACCTAAACAAGTGCGCTGCGGAAAAAACTGCTGCTCTCGAACCAGCTCAGTCAGATGGTTTAAAAATCTTAAAGATACTTTTAGTATTGTGTAAAAATCTATTAATATTGCAAATACTTCCATTTGCAATTGAGATTAATTAATTAATAGCAGCTGATCGCTTTGTTCTAATACTTTGGTTTTATGCAGCCAACTTCACATCCGCACGCACTGTCAAAATTTGAAATTCGATTCATGTTGCAGTAGTCCGGTGCGGTAATCCACGCACGCGCACTTGTATAGAGTGGACTGTAAGAAGGGTTAAACAAAAATCATGTTAAAATTACATTAAATACGTCAGCAGCATGTAAATGCTCTTTTAACAAAATGAAATAAACCACAGATAAGAAATGTTAGAAACATTTGTGAAATGTCAAAACGCAAGTAGGAAATAAACAGCGTCACTTAAATACAATAAAAAAGACAATTTGAAGACAATTTTATATTGCAGCTTTTTACATTTTTCGACTATTTGAGCAGTCAAATAATTCGAGCCAAAAAAAAAACGGTTTCCGAATTATTAGAAATTTGCGATATCTTACAAAAACTGGGTCGGTTTAAAAAAAAACCGAGATGCCGAATAATTCGAACCGGTTTTGCAAACCCTAATCAGGTACTTAATTCAAGTCTTTCAAAGCGTGTTTTCGGCAGTCAAACGCACTTCCACGGAGCTTTTCATTGCGTCGTAAATTTTGAAAGGGTTTAGAAATTGCTAACATTGACAAATAAATTTTTAATATTATATCTTAATTAAAGCATGTTGAATAGTTAAATGCTGAAAATGTTCATAATCAGGACCATGGTGATGTTAAGGCAGTGTTTAAGACTCCACTTACTTTTTATAGAGTTAGTGTGTCTCTTATCTTTCTCTTTCGTTTCCTTCTTAACTAATTTTGTCTATTTACTGAACAGTAAATGATTGCCTTAAGAGCTTAAAGTTGCTTTATTACCAGTTTCACTCTATAACAAAGATATAATATAGACTCCATGTTATTTGTTTTCTTACCAAACTGATTTCTTAAGAATTAAAATCACTTTCCTACGTTTCACTACGAACATGAACTTTATTTTGTACACCATAAAACCACAAACTAAAATATTTGAAATATGTTGCTTCTTACAGCGTTTGTTTTAGTGGTAATTTGAACAGTAATAAAAAACAGTTAAAGAAAACAAAAATATATCTAAGCATTACGTTTATTGCTAAAGTATTGGTTTAGTTTTATGTCGGTTTTTTTTTATTACAATTTGCAGAAAAACAAACATCATTGCTGCATTCTTATGTCGGCATAAACTTTAGTACATAAACCTAGCACTCGGCGTATTATTTATTTTATTGACAGAAATACTATTTCAGAAAGAACGCATAAAAGAAAGCTTAGGTTAACTTCCGATGCTCAAAATATAAACTTTTACATGGAACATCAAAAATTTTATTTTTAACTATAATATGATGGAGGTAAAATAAAAGGTTCTCTGAAGTCTTTGAATCGTTGTTAGAAAAACGTATTAGAATGTTTGCTTTTAACGCATTGCACAAATCTATTTGCTTATATATCATTATGCACTAATCGTGTTGATAAATTCGAATAAATTCAATAAATTAATCATTCATCATTCATCTTGTTATTTTCTTCCAAACATTGAAATTCTAAAAACAAGAAATATTCCATAAAACCAGCGAAAAATCGATACGTTGAACGCATAAGTTGGCAATTTAAGATTTTTAGGATAATTCATTTAATGGCGTTTTCATTTCTCGAAAAGATGCAACATTTTTTCTGCCCTTTTTGGAAATTCTGCCCTCTTGAGAAAAAAAATTGAATTGTTTTCTTTTCGCGAAAATGTTGACCTCAAAAGAAAAAAATGCAGAATTTTCCAAGATGGCAGAAAGAGGGCAAAAAAAATGCAACAGTTTTTCGAGAAAAGAAAACGCCATAAGGTTTTTAGGATAACCTTGTAAGTATTGTTTTCGTTATAAAAATAAAATTAAAAGCCGAATTTTGATACAAAAATTTGTACATCTATCTCTTATCTTTAACTCCCTGTACTCAGTTTTACTTCTTTGTATCATTTGCAAAACAAAATCTTCACACAAATAGTCTCAAGTCAAATTTGTAACTATTGAATTATAAACGTATACGTTTGACGTATCGAAATGTTAAAGCATATAAAATTAACTTTTTATTTCTGGTTTTTACAAAAACTTTTGCAAAATTATTATATTATTAGAAATGCAAATTTCAAATGAAATAATTTTATTGCTACGTTATCAAACAAAAAAAATACTTTATTAAAAAGTTTAAAAGCTTTTTCATCCCCACCACCCTTTTCAAACTTGCATACACATGCAAACAAACATTACAAATTGATTCAGTTTCAGATAAAAACGAATAATTTTTCTAATATCTGATAGTGTTTCATCAAGCAATGTAAGGATTCAACCCACTGCACATCAATCAAAGTCAAAGATCTTATATTTTTTTTATATCTTTATGCATGCAGCCCTTCAACAACAGTCAAAGTCAACTGCATAACTTAATATGTAAAAAGATAAAATTTTTAACTTGAAAATTGTGTTTCATTTGAATTTTTCTTTCGAGTTAAAGAAAAGGAACCCACAATTCAATGAGACATAAAATTTATTCACATTCAGAAACGCTGTTAATATGAAAATAAAAAATGAAATAAAAAAAAAACGAAAAAAGGATACCACAACCAAAAGAATGCCATGTGTTTATATGACATTTGATGACTGACATTTCACACAAATACAAGCACACTCTTTAAGTGAAGCATAAAACATTTTATTGTCTAAATTTTATTTGTGGTGTTGGGACCACAAGAAATTTAAAAACATATTATGTTGCTAGGTTTCAGAAAACGTTTGTCAGCTTTGAAGTGATATAATTTTGTTTTCTTTTCTTGTTTGCACATCCTTTGCCAAAAAGTTCAAAGTACTCTTAAGCAGAAAAAATTAAAAGTTATTTGCGTTCTTGTCCATGAACCAATAATATTTTTGCGTCATTTTGTGTTCTAGATTATGAAATAAGAATTAAATAATATTATGCAAGGAAATTGCTTAAGGGTCCAAATTTGATAACTGATTCACGGCAGCTAAAAATTTAGAAGTTAAATTCATTAAATATTTAAGTTTAAATTCCATAAAGCTTGGGTAGAGAAAATAATAATGCAGGCTTTACACCAAACCAAAAAATAATACTTTTTAATCGCTGCACTTTTAATCAATTCTTTAGTAAAAGTTTCTAAATTTTTTTGTGTGAAAAATGTGAAATTTTACTTTAATTAAATAGTTTTTATGTCTCTGTGATCACCTCTGTATTTGGTGTCGTATGGGTATTTTAATTACAAACATTTTGGTGCATAAATCGTCCTTGTAAGATTAATGGTTTGGAAGTTATGACGAAAAAACCAGATATTTTTGGCCAACTACTGCTCCAAAGAGTGTTGTAGTGCTCCAAGGTGCTCCAAGGAGTTGTAGACTCCTAATCTAGAAGAGATAGCGCAAAAGTCATTTCAACAAAGAAGGATTCCGCCTTAAGGATGATGCTATGGCAATAGTTTTAATGCATGAATCGTCCTTGTCAGATGTGTAGATTTTAGGGCGAATTTTATGGCAAAAAAAGAAAAAAAAATTCACAAAAAAGGACATATGAAATTAACATGTAATATAATTTTAAAAATTTTTCCAAGGATGCAGTCTTGTAGGCAGAGGCTTAGCAAACATTTTGGTGCATAAATCGTTCTTTTTATGATGTATTGTATAGGAATTATGGCAAAAAAAAAGGTGGAAAATCACCAAAAAATACGTAAAAACTAAGATTCTAGAAAAAAATTTTTTCTAAGAATGCAGTTGTGTGGGTATTTTAAATACAAACATTTTGGTGCACTAATTGTCCTTATAGGATATATGGGTTTGGGAGTTATGTCGAAAAACTAGACGTTTATTGTCTTCTTTCATTTCAATAATACCAGTTAGCAAAAAAATATTTGAATTAAATTTTGAAAAGTGTTTTTTCATAACTTTATTAATGCTGCTTAATAGTTTCCAATTGGCAAAGCAGTCACCGTGACCAAAAGCGTACTCGTTCGAGTCTGCTTACAACTGTGTAAGGTTGTGTAAGCAACTGTGTAACATTTATTTTTTTTCTGTTTTTAAATCATAAGTACAGGGTTGCCAATATTCGAAGCGTCCATTTTATTTTTAAATAAATCAAAGAAACCACAATTTTTTGTCTGTTCGTCATAAATATCATTTAATTGGGTTCAAGTAGATTTGCTTACATTATTTCTTGAATATGATATCTCGTAAATGGTCGCCATTGGCCTCTACGACATATTGTGCCCGTTTTGCAGCATTTTCCATGGTTTTCTTCATCATTTCGATGGGAATGGCGGTTATTTCTTGACGGATGTTGGTTTTCAGCTCTTCTAGGGTCTTTGGCTTGTTGACGTAAACCTTTGATTTCAAATAACCCCACAAAAAGAAGTCTGGAGGCGTTAAATCTGGTGATCTTGGCAGCCAATCGAAATCACCATTTTTTGACATCAAACGGCCAGGGAACAATTGCTTCAAAAAATCGATTGTAGTGCGGCTTGTGTGTGGTGGCGCTCCATCTTGTTGAAACCAGTAGTGCCTGATACGCTTTCGACGAACGATTGGCATGAAAAAATTGTTTATCATATCGCGATAACGCTCCTGATTGACAGTAACTCTGTGGCCATTATCATCTTCGAAAAAGAACGGCCCAATGAGCATTTTAGCACAAACGCCGCACCAAACAGTGACTTTTGCATCGTGAAGAGGTACCACTTGAATCTCTTGTGGATTTTCAGTGGCATAAATACGGCAATTTTGTTTGTTTACCGTTCCGTTCAACTGAAAATGAGCTTCATCGCTCATTAAGTTGAGTTTTCACTATTGACTTGTTTTGTTGAATGTAAATTTCAACAATTTTAGAGCGTTCGCGTGGCGTGTACTGTTCCATTGTAAACATTTGCTTGGAATGACGCTTCAAACGCGGTATGTCATTAGTCGATTTGGCATCACTGCGGAAAGTTACAGTGTTGCCAGATGGGCGCTTCGAATATTGACAACCCTGTATTTTCGACGTCGAGCGAATATTGTTATCAGCAGTGATTATTCAATCATTTAACGAGCAAACGTCGTCGAACAAATATTTTAATTTCTGACCGTTAAAAATTGCAAAAGCAGAAATTTCATTCATAATGATTTATGGTAAGTACAATTTAAAAAATAATTTCACATTAAAATATAAATAAATAATCATCTGTAGGTCCAAGAAGCAGACAACAAGAATGAAATTCAAAATGTTGTGGGAAGATTTGAAAGCCACGCAAGATAGCGCTCCACACACAGAAAACAGATTAGTTGGCACCAAAAAATTTTTTGTCAGGTCTTTTGCATTTTTGTTGTCATAAAAATATTTTGCTTATAAGAAACTTCATTCGGTAGTGAAAAATGAAAATTGGTTTTTATAGCAGATATTTGTTAAATTTTGCTAATGTAACTACTAATCTTAAGATGCTGTAACCTCAAAAATTGAGTTGGGCATTTTTGTTTTCTCAGTGCATGTTTTAACAAAAAGCCTGTCATATATCATCTATTTATCAGCTCATTTCTTGAGTAGATAGTGTGATGTTTATATTCATTTGACAATCGTGTATACCATGTCTTGACACGTGTACAGATGATCGGGTCATTAAACCGTATCTTTTTTTATATACACTCACTATCAACAACACCGTTAATGATATCGACGGTATAACATGAACTAAGTAATGTCCTTTTTGTTCAAAGGGGTATTAAAACCAGAAGACTAAGCCTATGTAAAGTTCAAATCGATATTTTTGTGTTGATCGTATTTATATCGCATTTACTAGTTTTACTAGACAACGTGAACCTTATTTTTATCTGGTAGTCTTAATTAGAGTAAAACACTTTTTGTACTTTCAAAACGCTCTCCTACGAAATCTCAGAATTGCCAACTTAAAATCTTTTGAACATTCTTCAGAAAACGGAAACCACGAAGTAGTATTCTGAGAGCAGAAAGATATTCAAAATATCTATTAAAAGATTGTTCGATCAATCACTTTGTAACACTAGAAGCTGAAAAAGTTGGGTAGTGGCAGAGTTTGCCGGAGGTGCAGAGGAATCTTCGAGAACATACTACTTGTACTCTTTGTTTTGTGACCAGACCAGCAAACCAAGTAGCTAAGTTCATAGCTAAGCAAGAGTCAGATCTTGAAACAAAAATTTCAAAAACAAAATAGAAAAAAACAAAAATATCAAAAAAAAAAAAATTATAAAAGTTTATAGTTTGATCCTAGAGTAATGAAAAACTAGTTAAAAACCTTAAAAATATCATAACTAAATAAGTAAGATTTAAAAGCATAAACTCAAAGTTAAGTAAATGAAAAGAAAAAAAATTATTTTAGTGTTAGTGCATTGTGGTTTATTAGAAAAAAAAAAACAAAAAAAACTTAAGTTAGTATAGCTGTGCAAGAGGAAACTGAAAGAAATGAAAAAGATATATACATACCCAAGTGAAAAAAAAAAAAATAAATAAAAAATAGCTTAAACAACTAAATTAGACTCTACATAAATACGGAATATTTGAAAATTTGACCAAATAGAACTTAAAGAAATTAAAACCAAACTATAAGCAAATAAAACAAATTCGTCGCTTAACACAGAAGCTGACATATTCTTTTTCAGCACAACGAAAACATCGCTGGAAGGCCTTTCATCGAGCTTCATTTGTGTTGGTAAGTTTACTTTATTATTTTTATTTTTTTATATAAATTTTCTTCTCGAATAAATTAATACTAATAATTTCTATCGTGGGTATGTAAAATTATTCATACTAAAAGCATATTGTAGCAATATTAACGTAACACAAAGTCTTTTGCTCGCAGAAATTCTCCCTGTTAACTTAACAGAAGACATGCTGTTAAGCTAACATTTCTACTAAGTTGCGCTCATCTATTTAACTGCTTTATTTTGTATAACGAAAATGAACACCAACGACAAGCCAGACACGAGAAGCAATAGAATTTCGCATAGAAATAAGTATTGCTTCTCGTGTATTGCCTGTCGTTGGTGTGCATTTTCGTTACACAAAATAAAGCGGTAAAGCTTCATTTCGATCATGGTGAAATTTCACTTTTTTACCTATAATGACGTAGTTGTTATTTTGTTAACTTCTGCTTCTCCCGTCGTTATGATTTATTTCAATGTATTTTTTTGTTGCGTTCGGCAATCTTTGACGTTTAGACAATACATTTTTATTTTCTCCCATGATTAGTAAATTTTAGCAAGACTTGAAGTAAAGATAAAAAGTTTTCGGTATGATGCGTAAGATTTTGTAAATTTGTTTAATTGAGATATCTTATATGACTCAAATGCATAGTTTTCTTTTTGTTTTTTTTTTCAATAAAATCAAATGTTTTTCTATTGATAAATGAATGAATATATAAAATCAATTATTGTTAGTTTTTATCTTATTTTTGCACACCAATGGTTTACTGAAGTAAAATAAATAAAAGTTTGTTTTTCTAGAATGCACTTCTAGAAAAAGGTTATTTCGCAGTTTTTGTTAACATTTAGATAAAGCTTATTTTGATTGCACCAGTGCTCGAGAGCTGACGGTTTCGACTGTAAGTAAATTACATGCGTTTCCGATTTAAGAAACATGGTACATTTTTGGGTCGTCTGCATACATTAGATGTAGAATACCACAAAGTATATCAGATAGGTCAGAGATAAAAATGTTAAAGAGAAATGGACCGATTACCTTGTGGTACGCCGAATGTAACTAAAATCTTATTGGATAAGGTGTCTTGAAATTTGACGAATTGGGACCTGTTGTGGAGATAGGAAGGTCTTCAGCCAACTGAGCAAAGATCCTGAGAAACCAAACTTTTCCAATTTGGAAGCCATGATATCATGATCGACACGATCAAAAGTTTTGTTAAGATAGGTGTATATTGCCTCCACTTAATGTCTTTTTTCCATATTACATAAAACATCAGAGATCATAGTTATGAGGTTTGTTGTCGTCGATCTACCTTTGCGTAGATCGTAAAATTGAGTGGAGGATTTAAAATAAATGTTAGTGTTGCGCATTTATTTTTTTCGAACAATTTTGGAATAGCCGACAATATGGCAATTTCTCTATTATTTTCTGCGTACCTTTTGTCGCCATTTTTATATACAATATTAGTGGGAGGTGTTATATCTATCAAATGGCTTTGAAGTTATAGATCGCACAGCCTCGGAATTTGGTATTATACCACAATTTACACATGCTGTTCTATTGATAACATTTTATGGGCGTTGGAAAAGGGAGCGTGGCACCACCACACACCCCAAACTTTAAAATTGAATTGCTTTTGAGTTAAGGGTCGCACAGTCACGGAATTCAGTATTCGACCACAATTTACACAAGCAGTTTTACTGATGACATGTGATGGGCATTTGGAAACGGAGGATGGTAGTAATATATATATCACTCATTTCGTGCAAGACTGTCACAACTCAATATTTAGTATTTTTCAGGAGGATGAAATTTTGAAATAACATCACGACTATTAATTGTTAAGGTAGACTGAAAGTTGTTAAGAATATTTCTTGGCCATTATATTTTCTACTAAAAATATTTTAAATTTTTATTTATGCGTCAATAGTGAATTTTTAAGCAATATTTTTGTAAGTGTTGTTTGAGTTGTGACATTATTACTAAAAAAAGTAATTTTAAAAAAATGTTTCATTTTGAGTTGTGACAATCACGTCACGTTTTGAGTTGGTACTTTTTTAGTGCAAAAAAAATAAAGTTACTTGTTTGGATTTTTATTTAAAAAATGGTTTATGATATAAAAAGTCGTTGCTGTTGAAAAATTATGCAGATATTTTAAATAAATTTTGGTTTAAATAGAAATGCAAGTTATTGCTTTAAAAAGTGAGGAAATTGCTAAAAGTCAAAACGACACAAGCATCTGTAAAACCGTCAATTAATAGCAAAACGGTCTGGAATTCACTCAAACTAAAGATATGATAACAATGCATATTTCTGTATATTATACTCAAAAAAACCCAAATTTTGAGTTGTGACGGTCTTGCACAAAATGAGCGATATATAAGAATAGGGGTATTCTCTGTGTCTAGCTAAATTGCATGACAGCACGGATTGTAACAATCCTATACTTAAATATCCAATGGTATTAATCCATTGGATGTATTCAATCCAATCCATATCCACCCAAGATGTATTAGGTGGAAGGTGGAAGAACTAAGTGACGTTTATAAAATCAACACCGTAGTGTTGTCAAATTAAATTAAATTAAATAATTAATGACATTAAGGAAAGGAAAACATGGAAGGAAAGGATATTTTTCACCGAACGACAAAAAGCTGAAAGTTTTTAATGTATTTTTATATTAAATAAAGGAAAACGCCCCCAAAATACATTGCTTAACTTTACAACTAAAAAAGCCTAAAGGTTTGCTGCTTGAAAAGCTTTTTAGCTTAATCCCCTTTCCCATCTATAAAACTTCCACACAATTTTTTGTCCCACACAAAGGAAAAAGAAAAATAAAGTGTCATCACTACAACGAAATTTGCCAGCGCTTCGGTGTCGACTTCAAACACGTCAACCCATCGTACAATTATTTGACAAGGTAGCCGTGACAGTTTTTTGGCGATTGGTATTTGTCAAAAATAGCTATAGAAGTTGTAGTTTGCTGTGCTTATTTTTATAATAAATATAATACTTATAATAAATAGTGCTTATTTTTAACTTTTCGTTAATTCATTAAATTTGTTAGCGAGGTTTATTGGAATGTTTTTAGTTTGCTGCGCTTGACTAGCTATATTTAAGTCGTTGCTTATTTTTTCACATTTCTTTGATTAATTGCATGAACAGCTAATTTTGACAACTACCCATCGCCGCTCGTGAGAAAAAAGCCATTCTACGCCACTACCTTTTCAGTAATTGTGCCAACCTACTTCTTCTACCTTCATAAATACATCTTGATTTCACCTATTGCTTGGCTGCTCTCTCATTCTCTTCTCTCACATTACAAACACAGGGTTGCATTTCATAAACTATGCTTCATAGCATCGCCGTATACATGGGTATCAGTACATAGGTATCAGTAGCATACATAGGAAATATTCTATGGTTTTTTTACTTGTATTTTGTTGTTGCAGCGGTGCACGTATTGTATATTTCCTATTTTTGCACCGTGTAACGGTCATATCGTAGACATAAAAAATACCTCTAATATGTTTTTCCTTCTATATTGCATGAATCTTTTAAAAGTATTTTAATATTGTTTGGTTCTTTGATAATCGCTTTATTGAATGAACACCCCACATTTAATGAATTATTTAAAAAATATATTATAATGTAACATTTAATTATCACTATTTTACTATATAAATAAAAATGTAAGAAGTTTCTTTCGATAAACTAAAATTGTCAATTAGTTTAAAATCTAAGTTTTTTAATCTTCTATTTTAAGAGAATAATGAATTAGGTAAGGTTAGGTTAAGATGGTCTTTAGACCAGCCCACTAAGACCATATTATTGGTCTATTGTGATACCACAGAATGAAAAAAAGGAGAACTTAATAATACTTTTGTATAGGATGTTCTTAATGTAGTAGAAGCTGTATAAACATGTGATACTAAATCTGATGCAAGTGTTATGCCTTGACCTCAGTCAAATCAAGTTACTAAGCGTTCCCTCTCCACAAACTTTTGCTACCACCACCAACTACAACTTTTTGTCGTAAATTGATATGTTTTAAAGTTGCTTTGATTAGAAATAAGGGATGAAAGGTAAAGAATAGCGGCCAGGCCAGTATTCGAACGTGGGACCCCTGAGCGGCAGTCTAGCACGCTACCACGAGACTATAGAGGTCGCCTAGAAAATTATGAATTATTTAATGAATGACTTAATAAATGAACTGCCGCTAAGAACCTTGCAGCAAATGAAGTCGCCACTGATTATGAAATTTTTCCTTTCATAAATTATATCAGTAGTAGTTTCATTAAAACTTTTTTCAAACTCTATGAAAGTCTATAATTTTCCAAACGAATTTTTCATAGATTATTCTTTTTCTAAACAAAACAGTAAAAAACTTTTAAAACTATATTTTGAAATCACCACATGACAGATATTGAGCATTCTTATCAAGTATGGTTTTGTTGAGCCTCGGTTATGGCCAATGGCTTCGCTAATTTCCTTACGCAAGCTCAATAGAAAGAAGTCAAAAAGATGATCGAACTGTACAATTTTTTAAAATTTTTTAACCTAATAAAAGTTTTTGTGTTAGGTTGGGCAAACTGCTTATGTTTTATCAGTTCACTGACGATAGCATATTAAATTAGTCCTATCTACTCTGTTGTTGTATCTTTATTTCTCTTCATTACCTATGATATTTGCTTTATTTCCAATGGTAAGGTTTTGTTCGAAACGTGTTATTTTATTAAGAACGTGCACTAATTAGATTCAATTCCACAGCATTTCATGGAACTTTAGGTAAAGTTTGTAATGATGTAAAGCTTAGCAAATCTTTTACCGCATGCAAGCAATTTTGTGATCAAAATATTGAAGTGATAGCAAATTGTCTGCTGCCCTCAGGCACAATAACTGAACAATTGTTGCTACACTACGGCAAATTTTCGCTTTGTATTTTAATTTCACTTCATAGATAGAAACAAAAGCAAAAACAAAAGTTAGCATTGGTATAACTATGGATTAATATTTGCGCTAATATTGGTGTTTGCTCTGATTTTGTGATGTCACAAAATTGTTAATGACATGCATTGCCTAAAATCAGAAACAATATTTGCAAAACTCACGCAAATAAAGGCAAACACTGCAATTATGTAGAGAGATAGAGAGACACTCATAATTGTGTGTGTTTGCAGTTTTTGGCAGAAGTTCAGTTTTCGTTTACCATTGCTTGGTCATCGGGCTTTGCAACCGCAGCATGTTATACCAATTATTGTCGTCAATTCTTTTAAAAGCAAACAATTGTTCAAGAACAACCTACCTCTGGTTTGAATAGAAAATTATGCTACAAAGCCTAGTTTATGTATTGCATTTTTGTATTAAAAGTGCGTTAATAATTAAAAAAGTTCTTCAAAAATAATTATTTTCATTATTAGAAATATATTTGTTTTTTGTTATTTTTTCCTTAATTTTCATCATGCATGCATGCATGAAGAGTTTGCCGCCTCCATCCTTTCCATCGCAATTAACTTTATTTTCAAATTGAATTATACAATACATATATAAACAAATATTATTTTATGCAACAACATTCCACATGCATGAAAAACTCATTAAAGTGTTGAACACTTGAAGCAAAATACACTTCATACTTGCGTGCAACACTTTCGAAACTTTGAATAATTTAGAACAAAACAGTTGGTTCTGAGTGCTGCTCTGGATTGCTCTGTGTATGCCATGGTTTATTTACGGCGTGTTTCGCTGCATTACATTAGGTTTTGAGAGTGAGTAGGAAGGAGTTGGTGACATAAAATGTAAATGATTTTCATTGCAGTTGTTTGGAACAGTTTCAACATCATCAACATGTTGTGTTCGCCGCACATCGCAAAACATGAAGGACCTCTTCCTTTTTTTTATTTGCCATTTAGTAAATTGTTGCAATTCAATTAGAAGTTAGGCAAAACTGAAAAATTAATATAGTTTGAAGTGATGATTGTGGAAAATATTGTTGAACGATATAATATAAGATTTTTTTTTAATATTATTTTGTTGAGTGTGTGAAGTACCATAAATGACCCTCTTAGGAAGTGGAATTAATAACACGCATTCAGACTTAAACTTTTTCTACATCTCTATAAAGTGATCAGTTAATGAAATTTAGCCTTTAAGGATCTTTATATACAAAATGTATTGACCCAATACATACGGGGCATACTTTACATTAGGTTAACGTTAAATGTAAAAAAAAAAACATAACTTTGTCTTAAGATACTATGTCTTATGTCTAGATTTGTTTTGTCAGCCAATTTTATGGCTTAGAAAATAGTGTACGAGCTGAAACTGCTATTCCTTGCATGAAATTGGTCGGAGGTGCTCCAAAAATAAATTATATTGTTTTCATTAGTTCCCTCGGTTTTTGTGACTTTCCGTGAGCCTTAGCTCTGTGTCATTTTGAGAATATTATTAAAGAGTACGAACTGAGATAGATTGGTAATTAATCGAGAAAAAATAATTACACTAAAATAAAAATCAAGAAAAGTTTGCAAAATACGAGCAAAAGAAATCCGGATCGGACAAGAGAAATCAAAGATATAATGAAAACATAAAAAAGCATTCATTAAATACATTCTATCATCACTTGTATTTACCTGAAACATCGAAGAACTATACAACTGACATCTCTCAGTGAAGAAGCTTTGAGCTCTCTAACACAGATACAATTAAGTCTATGTTGTAGAAAGATCACCAACCACTGCCGAGTGGTAAAATGAATTCGAATTTTACAACTGATCCGAATGTTTCCTATAATTGCCTTCACACAAATATATTTATTTTGTAGTACATCTCATTGTTAGCGGTCATGTAAGCAAAGAATTTAAGCAAAGCATAGAGCAGTGACGAACGTGTAGCAAACACTTCATATTTTAACGTAAGCACGATAGAGTGATTGAGACAATTACTTTTGCTATGGTTATCATTGACAGAATGAAAAGCATAAAAGCGAATGAGTTGAAAGAGTTGCAACGAATAAGCTGCCGGATAAACAGACAAAGCACAAAAATATAAAAGAAAATTCTGTTTGGAATGCAAAAGTACTGTAAACGTTCTGTTCTTACATCTGGCAACGATTTCAGTTTCACCTGTTACAAATTTTAATAGTTGGCATGGTTTCAAAGTGATTTGCAAACTGTTTAATATTGAATTTATTAAACATACAGAAAACTGAAAACGTAATGAAAAGATACTAAATTATTTACTAATATACTTAAATAAACAATAATGAAAAAATTGTTTGTGAAAAATTTAGGTGAAAGCTAAAAAATAATTGGCTTCAACAGCGGAAATTTAAAGCGTTTGGAAAAAAAGGAGGGATATTAAAAGAGGAAAAAAGAACAAACTAATAAATAATTTAACAACTGATTTGTTTCTAATCAGCAGACATTGTCAAGTACAACATTCTTTTTCAACACAAGCTGCAGTTTTTTTTAACCTTGAAGCCTTGAAATTGATCTGACTTTTCCTAACAATGATTTTATACAGGACGGATCTGACTCCCAGTTACAATGTTTTAAAATAGGACTGATTTGACTCTCACTTACAATGTTTTAATACAGGACCAATCTGACCCTCACTTACAATATTTCTATTTAGGTTTTATCTGTGTGACTATGACAAGCCTTTGTAAATGTAAATAGAATTTCGATTCAGAACTAGGACGTATCCGACATACATTGTATGGGAGAGAGAACCTATCATGGGTCATTTTACCACTGGGTGCTCCAATGTCACTCTGGGACGCTCCTTTTTTGTTATCCACTTCCATTAGCTCAACTTGTAACGAACTTTCTTGGCTGGGGTATTCTCGCCGGATACCCAGGGTTCTGCACAAAACTATTTATATTTTTGTCTAAAGTAAAACACTTGAATTTAAATTGAATAAATAAGAAATTATTTATTTCACAGAGATTATTTATTACACTAATTATTATTATTTGAAGAAAAGAAGACATTATTTCAAAATTCTTAACAATAGTTAATTTCTGTTATTTTATTATGTTATTACTAGCTGAACCCGGTGTGCTTCGCTACTCCCCTCGTTATAAAATAAAATTAAAAGTATTTATATATTTTTCACGCCATCGAATTTTCGAAATAAGTTCACCATAGCGCCACCTACCGTGTCCATTTATACACAAATTATTTTCTTATGATCAAACAAACATACATTCTGAATTTCAGTTAAATTGGTCCATAAATTCAAATTTTCGATATAAGTCCACCCCAGCGCCACCTATCGGGTCCAAATATAGCCTATGTTACCCACCGTACCAAGATGAACATTACCTGAAAATTTCATCAAAATCAGCCCAGCTGATTGATCCTATTTTCTATTAATCACAATAAATCCTATCAGATTTTATATTATATTTTAAATTTACGAAAGAAAATTTTTCAAAATTCTTTTATTTTTAACAATTTACATGAATTCCTAAAAAACTGAAAGATATTGAACCTATCTAATAACACTTCCCAAAATTTTCTTTTAATTATTCTTAGTTTTTTAAAAATTTTTTTAAAATTTTGCACCAACAAAAATTAAAAAAAAACGGGTGACATTTATTTTTTACTCACTAAAAATTTCTAGATAACTAAACAAAGTGCACTATAGGGTAAAATAACTCATTTTTAAAATTTTATTTTTTCCTGACCCGGTCTTTAGCAAATTTCTTAGTGCCCTATATAACAGGATTGATATATTTAATCTAATTAGTCCTAATTTTAATTAATTTTATAAAAAATTAAAACAGCGGTAATAAAATAACTAATTAATGAAATTTATTATATATAAAAATATTTTTCTTATCTTATTAAAGGAATATTAAAATAAAATTAACTAAACGGGCTACATTTATATAAGATTAGTATTAACTAATTAAATAATAAAGCTTAGCAATAATTTAACAAAATTTTAGTTATTTCCAGTTTCCAATAGTGAACCGTTCTCTTAAGTTTTCTAATATTCTATAAATTTTTTCATTATTTTAAAGAATTTCTCCTCTAAATAAATTTTGGAGTCCATACGTTACATACATACACACATCCTATTTTATATATATAGATTACCATTTAATTTTACAATTTTTTGGTTTTAATTATTTAAACTACTTTCACCCATTTGTCCTGTTGTTTATCCTGCGTGTTTCTGAGTGTTAAATGTTAGTTTAGTGTCAGTATTCAAGACTATTTCAATCATTTTATTACTCGACTACTACTTAAAAAGCATGTATCCAGTGCTTAAATTATGTTATTTCTGGACTACCGCCCGAAGAAGCATGTATCCAGAGCTTAAGACTATGTTTTTTTTTTAACTACTGCTTGAAGAAGCATGTATCCAAGCCATTTAATATTATACCAAAGTGGGTTACCGCTTGAAAAAGCTTGTACCCAGGAAGTTATGCCTTTATTTTCACGACTAACGATCAAAGAAACTGATTGTCTTTAAAACTTTACTTTTTATAGCAAAAATATCTAATCTAAAATATCTAAAATATTTAAAGGCTAATACACAATTCTAGAATGAGATTCCAACGATTGCTATTTTTGACGAATTTTTTAAAAAATGCCAACAAAAGATTTCCTATTTTTATACCAAAAATGCTATTTTTTCTCAAATATTGTCGCTTTTTAGGCCATTCAAAATAGACTGAAATGTTTGCATAAATTCGCATTGAGCTGAAAATTGGTACAGACGTTAGGTTTACCATAAAAATTAAAATGTATAACAAAAAAATCGCCATTGATACAATGTCATCAAAAAGTTATTTAAGGTCAAATGTAACTTATTTCAGTTTTTTGCATTTTTCTGCAAAATGGTAATTTTTACGTTAAAAGTTAGTGTGGCAAAAGTGTAGAGCACTAAATTATCCACCAAAATAGTTTAAAAACTTTTCGCTTAACTTAACGCTTTTATTTAAAGTTAATATTATTGCTAAAAAAAGCTAAAGTTTTTGTTTAAACAAAGCTTTTCTTGCAAATAATTGGGTCAATTTAGACCCTAGGAGCAAAGTTTTGAGGTTAAAGCTGTTCTATTAAACTATTTCCCAGGTAATTGTTAATGTTTCACCTGAAGAAATGAACCCGCTAAAGCTAATAAAAAGAAATTCTAACTAAAACTGCATTAACGCGTACTTGACCTTGAAACTAGAATTTCTTGAAGATGTACCGAAGGATTAAAAAACGGTAAACGCTATTAAATTAAGCGTCTTCGAATTCAAGGAATTATTGCAAGAACATGATAAGCCCTTTTTCCAAAATTATTTTGAAATAATAGACTCTAAAGCTTATACAAAATTTATTTTTGTATGAAGAAATGGGAAGGAAATTGTCCATGTTCAAGGAAACTTTTACAAATAGGTTAGGTTATTAATAAGTAGTAGCCAAAATATCTTTAGTAGTTGTTGGCAATGCATTGAGTAATGTATTTAGACAAAAAAATTCATTTTTTAGATCATGTAGCTTATCACGTTATTGCAATAAGCCCTTCAATCTGGCCTGCAGCCAGACCAAGAAGACAGAGGGGCAGCCTTGAATCTTGGAGGCACAGTTTTTTTATTTTTTAATTTAAACAAAAAAAAATTTTTTAACGTGTGAAATGAAAACATTACACATATTTATTAAAAAACAGTTAATTTTATAATATATACATGTATATATCTATGTATCATACCATCTTTTTATGTATGAGATTAATACATAAAAAATAATATAAAAATTAATTCAGTGCTTTGTTATAAAATGAGAGTAAAAATACAAGATTGTTTAAAGTGGCTAGAAATATAAGAAAGAGTAGCGAAATGGGCTAACATATGTTGAAGACAAATAAAACAAATAAAACAATCGAATTAACCCGCATCTGTCGATTGCATCAAACTGATGCAAATTTTTTATTCAGATTTATATATTAAGAACAAATATGAATATTTTGATTTAAATTTTTTGCTTCTTTAAATTTTTACTAGAATTAAGAATTGCAGTTTTTTTTATTTTAAATTTAATAAATATTCATCATGCATAAAAAAAATTAAAAACATTTCAATGAATTATATATTATTTTTGTATATGCATCAAATTGGTGCACAAAGTGCTTTTCATTTCTAGAAAGTTCCAATGGATGCGGGTTAAAAAATTATTAAAATTCAAATCTTATTTTTTGGTAGCAAATGTTGGCGACCCAGTAGAAATTTAAAAAATTGTTACAATTTGTCTGAAATGTTTTGTTAAACAAATTTCATATACATATTCAAGTCATGAATAAGGTGAATGTGTATATTTTTTGTTATTTTATACTAAACTAATTTTAAAGCAATAAACTAATATATCAGCAAAATGCATATTAATTATTCATTTAAAGTTTTTCATTATCTGATTCGTCAAGGGGAAAACGGTTGTAGTAGAGGGGAATTTACCCCCCTTTCCCCACCCTGGCTACAGGCCTGCCTTTCATTATGCTTAAATGTTATGTCCTAAGCTTTTTTGATTTTTAGATATTCACAGAATTATTAGTCAGACAAATAAAATAAGATTATGTCACTTTAATCTTTTTATTTCTAATAGAACCATTTCGTATTTAAGACAAAATTATATCATTAACCCGAAGCACTCTGTCATTGCCATATGGCAACGCAAACACAAATACTAAAAATGTGCTTATTTTAGTTTAAACCATTTTATATTTGCGTTAAGGTCATTCTGAAAATTTAAAAAAAAAATGTACTCAGGGTGATTTGGGTTAAACAGGATCATTATAATTCGTGGAGTATAACCGGAAAAAAACGTAAAAACCCGCCAACTACACTACCTCGGAAGCAGTACGGAAATGTGTACATATTAAGCACTTAACGACTTCTTCAAATTTTTGAATGGCTTTACCTTAGAAATGGTTATTCTTAGGAAGAATAGTATTTGGACTATTTTGGTAGATAATTTAATGATCTACTTATATCTTAAAACTTACCATTTTGCAGAAAAATGCAAAAAAACCGAAAATGGTGACTTTTGACATTGAATAACTCTTTTTGCCTACATGGTATTGATAAGGACTTTTCACATTTTATTTGTATTGGTGAACCTAACGTCTGTACCAATTTTCAGCTCCATGCGAATTTATGCAAGCTGAAATGACTATTTCGACCGGCGAAAATATTTGAAAAAAAATAGATTTTTTGGTATAGAAATAGGAAATCTTTTGTTTACATTTCTTAAAAAATTCGTTAGAAATTGCATTCGTTTTAGCTTAAGCTAAAATTGTGTTTAAGCTTTTTTAATTAATGCCTTAACACGAAGCTTTATTAAAAATAGAAAAATTTGTTGCGAAGACTATGAAAATTCCGACTGAAAAATTCAGATTAAAAAAAATTTCATAAAAGTGCGTTTGATATTTTAAGATTTAAGAGATAATAAAAAGATTTCAAAAATTTTTGCAGAGTATATCTTTAAAAAAAATTTTCATCCAAATAAAAGTATGCAGATGTAATGTTTTTTAAGATAACTATCCACCTAGAGAGTTTTACAATTTTCAAAAATAGTGATGTCAGAAACGTGTGAGCTTTGACAAGGAAGCACAGATATATTTTTGTTCATTGTTGTGGTGTTTGAGTGCACCTGCCTTAGAGGTCGTTCATAAAATACGTTACTAATTTTTAGCAACTTTTTACGCCCCTCCTCCTCCTTAACTTTTCGTAGTGGATTTCAAAACCCCTCCCCCCACCATAAAGTAACGTTATATATAAAAAATTAATTGATTTAAGCATATTACATTATTTTACACAATAGCACTCAGAATTTTCACTTGTATTACTGACTTTATAAATATATATGACTTTATAAATTAAATTTACAATATCAAAAAAAAAAATAAATTTATAATTGTTTATATCATAAATAAAGCTATTCCATTTTCGATCCAAGAGTCGATGCTCTCCATCACTGGGATTGGAAAGCTAGAAGCTTTGCTTGAAGCTTAATGCAAAGAAATTCACGTGGTCTTTAACAGAATTACTAAGCCGATTCAAACGTTGTTTGTTTCTTTTATGCTTATATTCAGTGGACATGCGCTGTTAAATGCATAACTCTATACATTTAATAAAACTGAAAAAAATCTATATATTTACAGCCCTATACTTATATAATATAACCTGGCCAAATTAACAATTGTTAACCAGCATTTTTTATATTTCTATATGTTTGTTGCTTTCAAAACAAAACTTGAAGCACAAAAAACAAAATTTTGAATGAAATTGTCAATAACTGAAAAGCAGTTAACAATTTTTATCAAAATTTATTATATTTGATCCTCAAATTTTGTTTTGAGATCAAAGAATTACAACAAACATATTGAAATATTCAAAATACTGGTTAACAATTTGTTAATTTGCCAGAATAGGGCTGATAGTGTTGTTTAGAAATTTTTTCTGCGCTGAGCATTTTGAAGGATGTGGATTCCAAAAATGTAATCTTTAACATTTGAATCTGTACGCGATCACGTGCAAATTTCTGAATATATTTTCCTATAACTTGATATTTGGGTTCCTTACGTCTTTGGTCGGGACATACACTCGCACTCAAAAAAAAAGCCGAGTTAATAATTAGTTAACTAATATTATTTTTCTTAAATTATAACACAGTGTGCCAAAACCATAAATAAACAAGCACATCCAAACTTTATAAAAAATCTTAAAGAGGATGTTGAGAGTCCATCGCATCATGACCTCTCAAGGTCATCACAATTTTTTCAACTTATTTTTAAAGTTGAAGTTTTTGAATTTTGTTGTGCCGAAATTATTTGCATTTTTACAGCCCTTTAGCTTATTGGAAATGAAAAATGGCTATATTGGAAATGCTATAGAAGAATTTTGTTGACTGTAGCAGCACTGACACATAAAATCATATTAAACATATATCTTATTTTTTGCATATATCTTTCACAAACGGCTCGATACCAAGAATGACATCCTAAAAATAAATGCATGCCCAACTAATACTAATTAATAAAATTAAATGTATTTTTCCTTTCCACAAAGTGCTACCCGCACAACAAATGCAACTAGTCCACAAACAAATTCATCTACAAATTATCCTCTATAAATGCTACACATGCAAAGCAATAAAATCATGCATGTTACGCCACAGGGTGCAATACTTTAAACACTAAAGCTACAACAATCTAACTGCTTTTAGAATGCTGTGCAGCGTTCTACACTGTTTCCGAATGTTGCACAGCTCCAAGTTACATAGCTGATAGTTGCCTTGCTCAGCATCATCATACTCATCCGTCGACATCGTCTTCGCCGCTAACAACATCAACATCATCAGCCAAGTCAGCGTACAAATTAAGCGGCGCATTGCTGCATGCGGCATCCTGACGCATCCTGCCAACCATCTCATTTCTGGTACCAGCAATCATCTTGTTTGTATGAATGTTGTTACCCGTTCTATAGAAAGTTTACAAATTTTCCATCTCAAGAAATTTAAATTCACCCTCGTTGAGCAGCCAAATCAACAACAAAAACAACAAAAACAAGAACAAAAGCAACAACAACAACAAGTTGAAGCATTTTCATGCATTTCATATAGCGTTTTATGCGCTGCAGAAGATGCCGAGTTTTTATTATATTCAATTTTGTTGTGGCATCAGGGATAAAAGCGTCAGTTTTTGGCGGTTTTGTGGTTCCCTATACTACTGCTGCCGGTTGCCAGAAATTAAAGATTCATTATTTATGCATGCATTACAAAATGTATTAAAAGAAGTCTAGCAGAATACTCGACCTTGTTCGGGATACAATTTTAAGATCCATGAAGGCTTAAATTTTAATTTTTCAGCAAAACTATTGCAAGCATTTATTTTAAGGGTCTGGTTTAAGGGTAAGGCCGAAAAATATACAATTTTCATTAATGTTTTTTTGGAAAAAGAAAAAAAATATTGGTAGTCAAAACTTTTTAGGTACATATAATAGAGTACTACTTTGAAAAAGATTGTAAAAAATATTCAGATTATTTCAAAAATATTCTGAAGCAGAACACGGGGCGACGCTCAGTGAAACAAGTCCATATAGAGAGTGGGCAAAACTAGAAGGAGTTGCTCAAGAATTATGAAATTTTGTGAAAATGAGTTTTTTGGTAGAAAAATTGTTCTCAGAAAATTTCGTTGGAGTTGAATGAATGCCGCACCCACCTCCCATATAACCAAAATCAGTAATCTGGAATAGCTCCCCAAAAAATTATCCTAAATCAGTAAAATTTGGTGCACATAGTTCTTTTGCAGCTGTAAAAAGTTAATTTGAAAGTGAACCAAATCGGCTGACTAACACGCACCTCCCATATAACCGAAATCACTAATCAGGTATAATCACTCAAAAAATGATCTTAGATCATTAAAATTTGTTACACATTGTTTTTTTGTAATTATAATTAGCTAGTGTGAAAATTAATCAAATACGCCGAATACCACGTCCATCTTACATATAAATGAACTCAGTTACCCAAAAAATTATCCTACATCTGTAAAATTTTTCATCTGTAAAATCTGTAAAATATTAGAGCTAGCCTAAGTAAGTGTTTTATTTGAAAGTTTAATTAAAAAAATATAATTTATTTTTTATTTGAAAGCTTGTGAAAATTGCCTTTATTTTTTCATATAACATGGCTTATTTTTTACAAAACATGCTCCACAAAAGTGGGCGTAAGATCGTTGCAATTGAGTTTTAGCAAAGCAAATCTTGGAAACATGTTGAGATAATATTGATAATAGATATATTAAAATATAAAAAAACAAAAATGCTGCAATATAAGAAAATTGTGTTCTGAACTTTGTGAACATTTTACTATTTTTTCATATAAAATTGCTGATTTTAGCCAAAACATGCTTCACAAAAGTGGGCGTAAAGTCGTTATAACTTAGTTTCGGCAAACCAAATTTTAGGAACATGTTGAGAAAGTATTGGTAATAGACATATAAAAATAAAATAAAAAAATGTCGTTTTTCTTTTTTTGTTTTTTGAACTTTGTGAAAAATTTGTTATTATTTTATTTAAAATTACTCATTTTAGCCAAAACATGCTTCACAAAAGTGGGCGTAAAGTCGTTATAACTTAGTTTCGGCAAACCAAATTTTAGGAACATGCTAAAAAAATATTAGTAATAGACATATAAAAATATAATAAAAAAGGTGCTGTTTTTCTTATATTGTTTTTTGAATTTTGTGAAAAATTTGTTATTTTTTCATATAAAATTGCTCATTTTGACCAAGCATGCCCCAGAAAAGTAGGCATAAAGTCACTACTTTTAAGTTTCGGCAAACCAAATTTTGGAAATATTTTGAGAAAGAGTTGTTTTTAGTCATATTGAAATTTAAAAAAAAAAACAATAATGCTGTTTTCGTTTTTTTTTTTGTTGCTCAAAGTTTTCGTGTTTTTAGATTTCTAAGACCTATCATTAGTTGTACAAAACCTTTTGTATATTTGCTTTTAATTAATTTTTTCACTAAAACATTACATATAAATATAAGTTAATTTTTTTGCATACTTCTATTACTAAAATTTATGTCTCATTAAAAAATATACAGTGTCAAACGGTAAAAAAAAATGTATCATAGTTTCAGTTCAAATTTGGAAGAGTGGCATTCCTGTAACTGAAAAGATATCGCAAAGTCCTTTTACATTCTAAATTTTAATACTCTGAACAATGATTCTGCATACTTAGCTTCACTAATTAATGATTTTGTTTCTTAAGTTATTTTTGGCCGCACTCGTTACGCTGTGCAATGTGGGCCAGTGCGCAAAACACGAACCTTTTCTGGCGACCTTTTCACAGATCGCAAAAATCATCAGAAAAAACAAAAAACTAAAAATTTTCCTGTTTAGTAAGAATTTGAATATAGAATAGACCACTTTAAATGAAATTGATTGGAAAATAACAAAATGGTGGCATTTGAAAAACTTTTTGTCATTTTTACTCAAAATTGTCGTTACTTTTTTGTTGATATCAAATCAAAAACGCAATGTATCGGTGAGCTCCAAATCAGATTGTACTAACTTGGGGACGAGAGAAATGAATCTGTTGGTTTTTAATTTTAGTTCTTCTTTAATTTTTTACAGGTGAAAATGTCAACTGTTTTTTTTAACTCCCTGCATTTGATTTTAATCCGCCGTTACTGTGGTGGGGTATGACATACCCCATAGACCTTATTTCCTTCAATAGATTGGAAGTAGTATTTGTAGGTTTCAACAAAACCATTTCTTTGCTTAAATGGCAACGTACTAAAAATTTTATTTTTAACAGTAATTCAATCAAGAAATCAGAAGCGATCTGAACATTTTCTATAAATTTTTTTTTTAGTCTTTATACGACTTTTACTTTTGGCGTATGTCATACCCCACCACACTAATGGCGCGACTTTTTTCCACCACATGAACAGCGGGTTAAATATATTTTTTTACCTAAATTAATAGAAATTACAACTCCTTACTCAATAGTTTATTTTTTTCACTTCGATCTCACTTCAATTAATGTATTTTTTAATTAACCGAATATTGAGTTAAAAATGTCGAGTAAAAAATTCGGGTTGATAGTTTAGCGCACTCTCCACTAGACTACAAAGGCCGACATTATGTCATAAGATATGAATTTAATGAATTTTACTGTAGATATATATTTTATGAATTTAAAAACAAACGACTTTTCCCTGTACCTGCTTTACAGTCTTCTCTTTCAAAAAATAAGAACAAAACAAAATATATTAGTTAATAAGGTATGTTATTCGTTTAACATTTGCAAGCGATTATTTTCTCCCCTCTCTTTTCTGTTTCATAGAGAAAAATTCAATATAGCAAAATAAAACGAAAAGAGAGAACAATTGCAATATGCATTGATTTGCAATGGCAGTATTAATTGTAAGGATTTTGTGGTGTTTTTAATTTCTAAAGTTTATATTACAGTAATTTTTTAGCAAAATTTTTGTTGTCACCGCTCCGTGTCAGGAGTGTTATGTTTAACTTTATTTGCTACAAAATTTATTTTTGTTTCTGATATGACGTCAAATGCATAACTGCAAGAAAACACGCGATTTATACATTTAGTTTTTATTTAATGAGTGGCATTTTAAAGTGTTTAATAAAATTTAATCAGTGGATTATGGTAAGTACAGGGTAATATATCAAGACTGTTGTCTCTGATTTTGCGATTTTAAACAATGAAAATAAACACATTTAAAGTGTTTGTATTTGATTGCATAGTTTTTAACTGTTTCTTATAATTTAGGCTTTTAATGCAGAATATTTTTTAAGCAAATGTATTAAAAATCTTTACAACTCCTGAATGCTGTTTCAGCAGCACCGTCTATGCCGCTGAATTATTAAATTTTTTTTTATTATTATTTAAATTTTTAGCCTAAGACAACAGAACTATCAAATTCTGAACTTCAGAATTGGGATAAAGAAAACTTGACAAGGTGCGGGATGAGGAGTATAAACGAAAGGATCACAATTATACTTCCAGAAGTAGCGTTGGACTTGAACAAG
Source organism: Dichetophora obliterata (assembly GCA_963920525.1). Lineage (NCBI taxonomy): Eukaryota > Metazoa > Arthropoda > Insecta > Diptera > Sciomyzidae > Dichetophora > Dichetophora obliterata. The sequence goes on along the minus strand of OY986436.1, from coordinate 17,468,354 downwards.
TAATTTTATTCTGGCTGAAATTAATTATAGTAATAGTTTTCTTCTTACGCATATGGGATCTGAGCGTCAGCTGCTCTAGTAGCGGTAGAGCTAAAGTTGACCGCCTGTCAAAGTTGTACAAGTAATTTTTTTACGCAACAAACTTCAAGCACGAACTTGTTAAAAATGTTCAAGCATAAAGTCCTTTTATACCTTATGAATTTTATACAAGTGAGTTTTTATACTTTTACAACAGAAAAGAATTGAGTATTAATGTTTTTTTTTTTAATGTAATCAGGTTTGGTTCCATTGTGTCTGTAGTGTTGCCAATTGTCTTGAGTGTTGTGTTGCATTTTGTATGAACAAATTCTTGCTTAATTCACTCTTTTCAAAAATTTCTCCAAAAAGAAGGCAGCCTCATGAGTGAGCGTCATTGTAATTCTTTTCTTGCAAGATCATATAGTTGCTTAATACTAGAAGTTTGAAATAAAGGTACCTTACTTGACTACTAAAGTCTACTCACACTGCAAAACAATACCCTTTTAATAAAAAAAGAATGTTGGTTTTTTAATTTATTTAAACTTAATCATAGGATTCTGCATTAAATTTCACAAAGTTCAAAGTTGATCCATATTAAAGTTGATGAAATTTTAAAATTTCTCTGTTCTATCTATATATATTTAAATTAACCCATAGTATAAATATTAATATATACTCTCGTCATTTATGTATCTAAAGAAATAAAACAAATTATTTTTTGACGTAGAATTACGTCTTACGATTTTCACGAATTTTTTCAAAGTGATATTTGACACTTTGGGGTATACCTACAGCCTTTAATATTCATCGTACAAAGAAAAAAAAATGCCAAAATATCAGTTTTAGTGGGAATAAAACGAATATCTAATAAAATAGCAAAATCTAAGAAGATGAAAAATTCATATATTCGTATGAGTAATGCACAAGCTGCCTAGCTGCAGTAGCTGCTTATGCTGTTTTTAAGGTTGTTGTTGTTGTTGTTGTGTTTGCTTGTGTGGTTCGTTATTACGTCATTCGTTGCTGTGCTGCTTTTGTTGTTTGTTTTTATAAATATGTATGTAAAACATATATATATAAATACACATGAGTTGCTTTTTTTTCCCAGATAGCCAATCGGCTTATTTGAAAACGGTGTGCACTTTTAAAAGCACTGAAGCGGACCGTTTCGATGTCAGCAAACTATGCATTGTGTATTTCATATAAGAGTGCCATTTATTAAGTTGTATATTAATGTTGATTTTCTATGATTTAAATACAAATTCTAAATGTTTGATAGTTTAAATCGTTCTTGATTTTAAATACAAATTCTAGTTGTTTGATAGTTTAAAGTCGTTTATTGAGCTTTAGGTCAGGTTAGAACAATTAATTGCTTTAACGAATTTTTTTCAAAGAAACAACAGCAACAACACTTGCAATAAAAAAAGAAAAAAACATCACTAGCTGATTAATTAGTTAGCTGATTGATTAACTAGTTTAATCTGACCTATCAAACTATCAAACAACTAGAATTTGTATTTAAAATCAAGAATGATTTAAACCATCAAACAATTAGAATTTATATTAAAAATCATAGAAAATCAACACAAAAAATAACAAGGTCATATAGAAAACTTTAAGTTGTATATTAATTTTATTTGTTGTTAAACAGTTGTAACCTTTTCTTAAAATAGTTTTTATTAAGTTGCAACAATAAGCTAAACAATAAACGGTAACTCAACTGCACTACCTTGATTTCAATACAAGGGTTAAAAAAAAGGGAAAAAAGACAAGAACAAACGACACATCAAGCGAATATGACATCAATTTCAATGCGGTTCTTGATAAATATAAAAAAGGACTTTACAATTATATAGAGAACGGTTTAAATGTACAAAAACTTGTCATTTTCATACCAGCAAATCAGACGCTGCCGTTTTAAGTACCGTTTAGCTGGCACAGTAACATTCATGGCTTGTTGGGTTGTAATGCAATAGAGAATACTGATGCATGTAGCTAGAGAGCCAGTATGTGGCTACAAAAAATGTACTACTACTAGCCAAGGTTGCCAGTTAAAATTTAAAACAATTCCGACAAAAAGCTACTTTTTCACAATAACATAAATTAAATACAACAAAAATTACCATTGTAAATATAAACAAAAAAGTTTCTACCGCAATAAACAAATATCAAAAAAATCTCACGATCATTAAATATTACCACAAAAATACCACGCTTTTTAAAAATGCCACCACAAATTTCATATGCATTTAAAATAGCCACAAAAATCTCATTCGCATTAAAAAATACCACAATAAGTCCCATATGCACAAACCATTTTAAAAACATTTAGAAGTACCACAAAGAAACTTTGCTTACTAAAAAAGAAAAAAAATATAAGAAGAATATTATCAAGCTTCCACGGAAATTTAAATAATACCTCACTGAATTTCCACGCAAACTAAAAAATACCACGCTGAATTAAAAAATTTAATAGGAATTCCCAGAAACAAAAATTGCTAAGAGCAATTAAAAATTACCACGAATGGAATTTTTCCAACATAACTGGCAACGTTGCTACTAGCTGCTGGTATTGTTGTTTTGGTTTTGCATGTGCTGCGAAGGGCCGTTTTTCACTCGGCAATTCTATGAGCAATAATCGCTTTCGCCGCAAGTAGTTTGTTGACCACTCGGGTTTAAAGGGGACTTTCGTAAGCGGGCGAATAATCTACAAACTGCTTCCGGCAAAGGCAATTATTGCCGAGTGAAAAGCGGGACAAAGAGACAAAGAGACCAGAGCAATAATTGCTTTCGCCGCAAGCTCGAGAATTTTCGTATGACCCCTTTTACATTGATCAAGACTTGAAGTCAAGTTTTTTTGACGTTCTCTTTTGAACTTGACGAAAGCTTTCACATTGGTCAAGACTTGAATTCAAGTTCTTGTCTTCTTTCCTTGTTTTCTAAAAATAAAACGAGATAGGTAGCAAGCAAATGAATTATAGTTTATAGAAATTTGCAAACTGAATTTTATTTTTTTACCACGATGGAAGTTAACAAAACGTTTTTGCTTAAAAATTTAATGCAAAATTAAATTTAATGCAACCGAAGTCTAGCAAACTCACATTGATATGCGAAAAATAAAATAAAAAGCACTGTCAACAACGCGAAAATAGCAAAAGGAACACGAAAAAACCCGAAAAATTGCCGGTACAGCTTCAAGTTTCTTTTTCCCTTCCGTCGCTTCCGATGTGCGGCGAATTGCCTACAAACTCTGAAACTTGACTTCAAGTCTTGACCAATATAAAAGGGGTCTATGTAACGAGTGAAAAGCGGGACATAGTAAGCAAAGTTCTGTTTATTTTCTGTGGACGATTCGATTCATCCCCTCTAACGCTGCTCCACCGCTGTGATCTTGCTCTTTTCTGTGCGTTGTTGTTTTAGATTTGCTTTGTAATTGTTGTTGTTTCAGTTAGCTGAAATTTTTTTAGATGTTCTTAATTTTTACTCGACATGAACAGCTGTATTTGACAACTAGCTCGCTTTTCTCGGCTTTGAGTGACATGAGTTGGAGAACGAATAAAACTAATGTTTATTTTCAGCATGTATGTATACTACTACTACGCAAATTTGCGCATGCGTTACTAAGTATGCGTTGTGCTTTAAAAACTACATTTATTTTTTAAATACCATAATAGGAATTGTTTTTATTATGCATTATATTCTTTCCATATTAAAAATTTATTTTTTTTACTAAAATTTTAATTTTAAATTACTTTTAAAATATACATATATGTATATGCTCTTTACTACAGGAAAAATAAATAATTCAAATTTACCCATATTTATTTCCATTAATTAAATATAACTGAATTGCATTTTGTTTTAACTAACAAAACAAATGCAAAAGAACAACAAATTCATCACCGTAAATATCAAAAGAAAACTTTTTATAAAACAAAACAAATTTTTACATGAATTTAATTGTGAGCATTTTAGATCAGGTAAGTTTAAAGAAGGACAACAACAACAAATTTGTTTTTGAATAATTTTTATTTAGAAGATGAATTACTTTAAAAAAAGCTTTGAAGAATATACATGAAAAAACCCAGAATTTTTCTCTATTACTGTATAAAAAGGAATTCTACGTCTATATTTGCGATACTATCGAAACTGTGTCTTTTTTATAAAAAATTTAAATAAACTGCACTTGTTTTAATACCTATGGGCAATTTTTCATTAAAAAAGTGTCCTGACCGCCATGAATTTTTTTTGTTAAAAACATTTACTTTTTATATGTTTTTCAAATCCCGGAACTAACTATAGAAGTCTTAACTATCAATCCCGAAATACAAATATTGCTTTTGAGTTCAGAAATTTGAAGCCCTAATTCCATGGGTTATTTAATTACGCGTGTTTTAAAAAAATTAAGATTCGTTAAAAATTTACTAAAATATGAGAGTCGCCAGCTCGAAAAAAGTAGTTTTCAGAAAAACGCGTTTTAAATTTAAAGTTTATTGTGCTACCTGTTTTAATCCGGTTGGTTTGGAGGCTCATAACTTTTAAACCATTAGGAATTTCAATATGTCCTTTTTGTATGATATTTAACACAGGTTTAGCTATCGATAAGACATTTTTCGAATTTTTTCGACCCAACTAACCAGACTGGACCCTTAAAGAAAAATAGTTCTCATCATGCATTGTCATGTATTCGTCGTCTTTTCATAATCAGCATCACAATCTGGATCGAAACAGCGATTATAGTGATAATAGCAGTAATTTTAAAAGCATTGCAATGAAATTCTTTAGATACGTTTCTATCTAAAAAAAAACAAGCTCGAAAATGAGCCAACTCGGACGGAAACCACGTCTACCTCCTATAATAAGCGACTTAATCAAAACGGTTTAATCTCTTTACATTCCACAAAAAACAAATAACTGTAAATTTTGCAAGTAAGCATTGAGTTTCAATATCTACTTAGAGAATTAAAAAATGAACAAACACTACTAAGTATCGCAATCAAAACAGAAAACCTTCATAATCTCCACAAAAATTAATAAGCTTGATATTAACACATAAATCTTTAATTTTCAATCCTATCTTACTTTGAGTCTAGAATTTTGAAAAAACGTATGTTAGCCACGGCCATATCCCAAACAAAGTGATGTCCGAAAATAACTTAAATAAACTAAAACAGGATGCGTAGAGGTGTGGGTGTATTTTAACTTTGGTCAAGTCAAAGATATTTATTTACTAGTTTGGTTTAGTATAACTCCCACACACCTCTTTCATTAATTTGTGGAAGAGAAAAATGGATAAATCTGGTTGATTCTGATTTCATTTACATATCTTTTAATACTGCAATAAATTAACTTAATGCAATATATAATACGCATGATATTTTCAGTGTGAACAAACTCTCGATTGTAACTATTAAAAAATGCAAATATGTAGTTAAAAAATTAATTTAAAGTTTAAAACTTTTAACTTCTTTATCAAACCAAAAATGGGGGAGGTGGTAACTACGGGTGAATCATGTCAAAAATTAAATATATGAGACTTAAAGTCTTTGCGTTTTCAATTAACGCTTTAATGACTTGGGCCGCAGTGCATGATTATGGTCGAAATACTAGCAATAAAGCATTCTGTTTGTGGTGTCAACAACCGCAACAGAAAAAAAAAATATTGAACTCTGTGGCAGAGTCTTCAAAATGTTCACGATATATGATTTGTTTTCATTTACATTTTTCAAGCTTTATTTTGCTTTATACATTGACCGCAAAGTTAAAGCGCAATGGTAGTCCTTGTATCAAAAATATAATGATGAATTATTGTGAAAAAAGAAAAAAATATGCTTTATATCGAAAAAGAGCAAAACCTGTTCAATTTATATGAAATATTTTAATTAAAAGTTTTCAACATCTGACAGCACACTACGGCAGAGCAGAGTTTTTATTTTCAGAATTATTTATTTGTACTTATATTAAATACAAATTTACTCAACTGTACTCCAACATTTTACTCGAAATACTTTACACTTAATTGTTATAACAGTTAGCTTTCGTTACTTAGTAAAAGAAGAACCTTTTAATGCAATAAAAGTAACAATAACAAATTTAGAGAGCTAGCTTCATAGTTTAAAAAGTATAGAAAGTAACCTGCTGAAAGATAAGGAAAAATACTATTTATGTAGAAAATTTAATTACTTTCAAACAACAAGACCTCATTTTAACTACATAAAATAAACATAAAAAAAAACAAACATAAAATTTATGCCTGATCATTTAGGTAATTTTTACAATATTATTCTAATCAATTTTTCAAGTCTAAAAGAAACTTGGTGTTAATCCAGATATCTTAAAAATTACTCAACTGATCTATGTCATATTTGACCTAGAGTAAATTCCTTGATTGGCTAAAAAATTAACCAGAGCCAATGATGGGTAAAAATTATTAAAACATACAATGTAATTTTATCTTGGCACGCCTCTAAGCAAATGAATTACAACATTCACTGAGGCTTATTTATCAGGTTCTCTTTCAAGTTGTAACGAACCCTTTTTTCCCGTTACTGATTTTGTTGAGGAGAGCTCAATGAGTAAACCAAGGGTTTTTACTAAGGATTTTTCTTCCAAAGGGTTTTAGAGAATCCCGAAATGCAAAATTAGTAAAATAATAACATTTACCTGTTTTAAAAACAGGGACCGGTAAAAACTTTTTCTATTAATTTCTGAGTTAAGGCAAAAAGAATAGCATATTATATTTTTGATTTTAAAAATAGAAATACAAACGTAATCGCTATTCATAATTAAAATATTCAAAAACATTCAAAAGTTTTTACGACAACACTAACCTGAAATCATAATTACTAATGCAGACAAGGGTTAAAAGCTGTTGAAATATACAAAGAAGATTATAAGAAAAAAAAAAATTAAAAATAGTAGGAAGATAAGGTCAAATTTTGAAATCCCATTTTTTATTTTTAGGGAGATTGAACCAGATTGATTAACCAGACCAAAAAATCAATTAAAATAAAAAATTATGATTACAGTATTTTGATTTTTCTAATAAAATTTTTAACCTTTATGGTACTAAATCAAAGGTATTTGCTAAATTTTTAAATATATTAATTATATATTAAGTTTGTTTTATATAAAACTTTATGGTTTATATATTTGTGAGAAGTTCAACATTTATTTCAGAATGAAAACCAAAAATATTTAAAAATATCTAATAATATTACACTCTATAACAAACATAAAAATATAACCGTAAATAAGTAAAACAGAACAAACAACATTCATTTATCTTGTAAATAAATTAACTATTAAAATTTCTATTAAAAATGTAAATAGAAAACAAAACCTCTATTTCAAATAAGTTCGTAAGCTGTCAGTAAAAATGGAATAAAATATTCACATAATTTTATATAATAAAAAACAATAAAATAGTAATAAAACTATTGCTCTTTTAAGATCACAACAAAAAAAAAGTCTTTCAAAGTGTATAAAGAGATAAAAACAGTGTGATTTCGATAATAAAAAACCATCGTTTACTTTGCAGTTGCATTTATAGTTGCTAAAAATTTGTTTATTTTCTTGTGAATAAAATCCCGGAATTAAAAATTTAGAATCCTGGGATTGCGGTACTAGAAATTTTGTTGGGATCTCAAAATTTGGAGATTCAGGATCACGAGATTGTTAGTCATAGTTCTTACAAAACAGTTTATAAAACAAACGATTCCAATGTTGAAATATGAAAGCTGACTTAAACTGTAATAAAATCTGTCTTATTATTACTTTTATTATTTTGTTTGCTTACATTAGTTTAAACTAAAATCTTTTAATAATAAATTTGTTATTACAACCAAATAAAAATCTTATATTTGACAGTATAATTGTACACTCAATAATAATTGTGAGTAAATATTACTAATAACTGCGTCCATTTGACGAATTTTATTTGTAGTTTTCAGCTACGAATAGGATTCGTAGAATCGACATATATTAATACATATAGAATACAAAAAAATGTATTTTGTACGAATATATTTGTTACATTTACGAATGATCATAACATCTAATAGCGACTAAACACACACTCTACTAGTAGGCTACAGCCACTTTACAATCATACATTTCCTTTTATTCTGTAGTTGTTCGACAAACACAGCCAAAAGGAAGAACATTCTCTCTGAGCTGGGACTCAAACCTTGGCTCTTTAGATTACAGGCCACGCACTCCACCAGTAGGCTCCAGCCACTTTACAATCATAGAGTTCCTTATATTCTGTAGTTGTTCGACAAGCCAGACCTAACAATTTCGGTTTTACATTTTTTAAACTCAACTAATACTTCGTACATTCTACAAACAATTCGTACGGTCAACCTACGACTACTACGAATGTAAAGGAAAAAAATTACGAGTTTATTCGTACGAGAAATTTACGAATATTATTATTTATACGCGCTAATACGAATTGATTTATTTTTGTTTACTAATATCATTAGTATATAAAACGAATATATTCGTAGACACCACATTAGGTATTAGTAAGTGCATTAGTAGTGCATAGAAGAACGGTAGTGAAACGTTCCTATGCTTTTATGCTTAATGGTGGTAACACGTCTATATTAAGTTTCTATACATTTTTCTGCTTCATGCTGAACGGTGGACACACGTTGTTATGACCTCTGGCTGCAGGAGAAGACATGTACCTATGACCTCTTGCTGAATGGTGGAAGCACTTTCCTATGACTTCTTACTGAACGGTGGAAACACATTCCTAGGACCTCTAACTGAACGGTGGAAACACATTCCTGTGACTTCTAGCTGTGACTTCGTTATTCCTACACTGAGGAAAAAAAAAGTATTAAAAACAATAGTACTTTGGACTTATAGGACTTTATTAGTATTTTTGTTGGGCTAACAAAAAACTTGTTATAATAAGAAAAAAATTGTTGATTTTGATATTATGAATTAGTAAAAAGAACAAACAATCTGTTGTTCCAATAATGAGATTGCTGTTCAATCATTCAAAGAAAAAATTTGTTGCGGAAACAGCAAAGTTGTTACTTTAAAGTGCTTTTGCATTTGTTTAAGCTAGCGAAAGTAAAACCGTTATTATTAAGACTTTTCTTTTAAAACCAACAACGAAACTTTTGCTAAATGCAGACGAAAACGTCAGCTTTAGAAAAAAATATTATAGGGTATTATAGTATGCACACTGACTTGGGTACTTTGGTGGATTGGAAGATGCCGTACATTTTGTTATTTATTATTTGGAATTCTAAAAAACATAAATTTCGTATTATGGAAAAAAACCTCATCATAATATTGCATTGTCACCGAACTTACATATCGCACACCCTCTTCAAAAAAGTCACAACTCAAAATTTCCAAATTTTTACTTTTTCGTGTAAAACTATTCGTAGTGATCATCTACTTCGGATGTCCTAATTTTGTACACAAATTCTTAGTCTTTCATTAAAAAAAATCGTTTTGTCTTTTTGTTTTGCATGGAGTCCCTTAAAGCAAAAAAAAAAATTTTATATTCCTCCTGAAAAAGTAAAAATCTTGAGTTGTCTTTTTTGAAGAGGATGTGCATACATGTGCTAAATTTCAGCATAATCGGATACCAAGAAGTTGTGAAAAAGGTTTGCAAATTTTGACGGACATACATATGTACATACATACGAACGAAGCAAGTTAAATAAAAGCTTATAAAAACTTAAAAACTATAACTTCTTATTCAAATGACGGAATATTTTTCAAACTTACTAACGAGGAAATCTTTTTAATATTAGAAGTAATGCCTCATTTAAGCCTTTTTATAATTCAACTAATAAATCCCGTTACCTGTTTCTCTGCATAATTTTGTTGTTGCATAATTTGCTGCATAATTTGCAAACAACAGCAACGTGTTGAGAAAGAACAATTACGTACAAACATGGTAGAGGCGAAACAAAGCATACATGAAAATGCTAGAAGCAGTGACCGATGCTGAGTAAATGTAACAAAACAAGTATTAAAAGTGCAGCTGCAAACTTAACCCTTTTCGACACAAGAGCTTATTTTTCGGTAAAAATATTTTTATGTGATGAAGATAGAAATTTTATTATATAATATATATAAAAGTAAGGTTTTTTTTGCTTATTCGGTATTTATTCTAAGTTAATTGCATGATTTCAGCATTATAGCGCTCAAAAAACCAATAATTAAGGTTGAAATTTTGAAATTTTTAGACTGTTTTAATTGTTTAATGCTTCCAAATCTGGTGTTAATATTTAAAATATTAATAGAAATATTATATCATCCCACAGTACGATTCAAAATTGGTAACTTATTTTTGCACCGTAAAGGGTTAAAAACGAAAATAGAAGAAGAGATTGGAAACAGACAGTGTTGCCAAAATTACTACAGTTGCTTTATTTTACTACTGTTGGGTTATGCGTAGTACTATAGTGCCTTAATTATAAAAGTATGTACCACTGTGTCTTGATTTTGTCATATAAGCAAATATTCATGTAGTGAGTTTCCAATAATAAGATATAAAAACAAACACATGGTCACACATAGGCCGAAAAGCCGCATTTTAACTGAAAAACCTCTTTTTTAAAAAAAGTTTTCAGACTGAAAAAGGCTCTTTTCATTTGACAGCCAACTTGTGAATAGAAATGGCCGCATTTAGTGGAGTCAGCTGTTGTGAACACGGTAGTGATACCTTAATGAGCGATGTTTTTATCCAAATGTGTTGTTACTCTGAAAGTAAGAAACGTTGTAAATTCATAGTAGAAGGATAGAGGTAGCTGCAGCGCTGACTGTGCTCTCTTTCCATACTGCCATGACCCCTTTTATATTGGTCAAGACTTGAAGTCAAGTTTCAGAGTTTGTTGGCAATTCGCCGCACATCGGAAGCGACGGAAGGGAAAAAGAAACTTGAAGCTGTACCGGCATTTTTCGTGTTTTTTCGTGTTCCTTTTGCTATTTTCGCGTTGTTGACAGTGCTTTTTATTTTATTTTTCGCATATCAATGTGAGTTTGTTAGACTTCGGTTGCATTAAAATTTTTTGCATCCAATATAATTTAATTTTGCATTAAATTTTTAAGCAAAAACGTTTTGTTAACTTCCAACGCGGTAAAAAATAAAATTCAGTTTGCAAATTTCTATAAACTGTAATTCATTTGCTTGCTACCTATCTCGTTTTATTTTTAGAAAACAAGGAAAGAAGACAAGAACTTGAATTCAAGTCTTGAACAATGTGAAAGCTTTCGTCAAGTTCAAAAGAGAACGTCAAAAAAACTTGACTTCAAGTCTTGATCAATGTAAAAGGGGTCCATGCCTGTAAAATTTAGCTGTGTGGCGAATGGAAACAAAAGAAAATCAAGAAAAAGTTTTGCTTCGTTTTGACAATTCCGGCAGTATGCTCTCATCTGGTGCATATATATACCTGTATTCTTCTACCATGTGTAAATTATATAATTTAATATTATATATTTAACTATGTAAGTAACATTGGTCAACAGTGGTTATGTCACACGAACTTTGATAGCTAATACTGTTTAAGCGTTTTTCCCTTGTTATGAAACTGAATTTTTTTTTTAGTTGGAATCAGATTTTTTTTGTGATTTCGGGCTGTGTGTTTTACGACTTTGATCCTTTTTAATGCTCTAGAATACAAACCATTTAACGCAGAGCAAAACAAAAAAATATTTTATAGAAAATTAAACATGCTTTTTAGTGGGGTATTTTTTATTTTTTTGCCATGTTTAGTCTGTGAGATATTCAGGTTCATTATGAAATTTTTGGTTTTTTGGGTAAAAATTTTGACTTTAACAAGTATTGTTTTTATATATAAAGCCATATTTAAAAAAAAAATGTAGTTTTATAGTATTTAATATTGAATCTCTTTAATTTTGATACCAAAAAATCAAGACATTCTCTGAGATGAACAATTAAAATAAGCGAACAAGCCATGTGCTCATATGAAGCATTTATCACTCTTAGTATTCTACTTGCACCTAGATGACATTCAGATTCAAATACACGGAAATTCAAAACAACATTGCGGCCAATATCATATAAAAAAATGTTGCATTTCTTCCGTTCTTTTCTCAGCTCAAAAGAGGTTAACATTCTGTAAATTCAGGTCAGAATCTAAAAAATTCTGCGTTCTGTGAGGTCAGAATTTTTTTCAGAAAATAATGCGCAAAAAAGTGCTAAATGCTTCATATGACTATATGGCTTGTTCGCTTATTTTAATTTATTTTAATTGTTCTTCTTAGAGTGTGTTTGTGTTTTTGGTATCAAAGTAAAGAAAATTCAATATAGAAAACAATAAATCCCCTTAAATTTTTCTTACTTGCGGAAAACTCGGCTGAGCTTATAAGCATAGCCAATAGCCCTGTTCACATTTAAAATCTTTTACACATATATCAGATTAGAGAAAAATCAGTCACAAGTTGTATCAAATTTAATTGTATCATGCCTAAATTTCAAATTTTCTAACTATTAAAAAACGTAGTACGGCAACCCTTGAAACCACAAGCCGCTTGATTGTGGGATATTGTTTCGTAGATTCCTTCAAGTACTTGAATAGTTTATCGCACAATTTATACTCTTAATTCCTTTAAATACTTTCACTGTTGAAATGAAAATTTTGCTTGTTATTTTTTTTTCAAATACTTATAATACTAATTCAACGACTTCAACTCTTAATTCATTTAAGTACCTGAATAGATAATCTAACCATTTTCACTCTTAAGCTAACAGTAAAAATTGTTAGAATATTTAACAAATCGGTGTTTTCAGTTTTAAGAACTGTCGTTGTTGAGCACAAAACAAATGCAAAAAGTACTTGCATTTAAGTTTTAATTTGTTGGACTTACGATTTTTTTTCTCGGTGTATAACGATGAAAACACGTTCTATGCTACATTTGAAAGGTGGAAACACTTTCACTAACTAAGTCTTGACACAAGTGCATTAGATGAGTTAAATTTTGTACTAAAAGTGATTCTGATCCATGCACGCGGTTGAAATTATAATAGATGGTGGTAAGAGAATCACACGCTTTGAAATTTCAGTTTAATATCTAAAAAACTAAGGCAGCTCAAAGCCAAAACTGTAATTTTGCGTGAATTTTTTTTGAGTTTCACGTTTGATTTTTTAAAGGCTGTTAAAATTAGTTCTAAATCAATTAGATCAACCACTTCTCACGTAAAATTTACCGCTGAATTTTATGCTATTATTAAAATTTTCGAAAACTAAACTCTTCAGCTTCTAGCGCTATGCAAATTCACAAATATTGTGGTTTTTTTTTTTGCAATGTGTATTTATCGGATCAAATGAACCATACGCCGATGATATAGTAAAACCCAAAAACAATTAGGGACTTAGTAAATTTTATGTAGATGTTTAAAAAATGACAATCGGATGAGTTTTTAGTTAAAAATTCAGTTTGAATTAGTAAAAAATTTTAATTATTGGTAATAATTTATACATTTTTATTATTTTATTATTTGCTAACTCCTAAAATTTTTTCTTTGGCTCAGTTTTTGAGATATTAAACTAAAACATTGTGATTCTTAATTCTCTTACAACTACCTTTCATAATTTCTACCGCGTGCACGGATCATAAAAACTTTTGGAATATAACCCATCTAAATGCATGTGACTGTGCTTGCACTAAGGCCTTTTCCACATGGAGAAATTGAAAAGTAATGCAACTACAACGCAACAGCTTAAAAAGTTTCAAAACACTCAAATTTTAAACTGAACTGCAACCTACGCTTTCAGATGAGCAGGTCACGTCGCAACGTAATATTGAATAATACACAACAACACAAACACTTATTTAATGGAAGCTTTGTTAAATAGATATAAAAAATAAATTGAGGATAAAAAAAGGATATTTCTCCACTTCCTGCACTTATTTCATATTTAATAACTGATTAATTATTTTCGTAGCACACAACACATATCGCAAACGTAACAAATAGCCGATTCAAATTGCAGCAAGCCATGTTGCATGGAACTGGTTGCGAATGTGTTGCCAACTTGTTGATTACAAGTTATTTCATGTGAAGGTTTCGGTATAAATACATTGGTTAGCAAATTTTCTTGCAGTTGCATTACTTTTCAATTGCTCCATGTGAAAAAGGCCTAAGACTTACTTTCCTATGCTAGCGAGCTGCTTTAGGTTGCGCACAGAGTGAACGCCGATTCAGACAGGCAAGCGCAGGCAGAAACCTGCGAAGAAACAAGAGAGAAATAAAGCCAAGCTGAGTTTTATCTCGGTTGCTCACACAGTCTGCTTGTTCATAAGCCTGCGCTTATCTGCCTGCCTGCCTGAAATGGCGTTTTCTCTGTACGTAACCTAGTATATGCTCTCGCTCTCTTTCTGGTTCGCTGTTCACTTGTTTCTTTTTCCCTGCCTGTGTATGTGTGACTGTGTAGCATGTTTTTGCATGTTTGTATGAGTGCGTCTATTATTTATATATTTATTTATTATTATTTTAATGCTTTTTTAATCAATAAAAGATACTTTTTTACATATGAAAGATATATTTAAAATATTTAATGCATTTTTATATAAAACTTTTAATAGTATTTACATTATATATATTTAATTTCATAATTTTTATACATATCACAAAGTCTCCCTGACCTGAATACAGTTCGAACGTATGTGCGTATCCTGACAAATTATAGAGTGCTTAAAATTTAAACCCCAATTTGTGGGGCTTATTAGGGAGGTACTGCTTTTGAAAGTGTGCAGCCTTTGTGGCACACAACTTTCCGTCTACTACAGTCTTTGTTCCATTTGTATGTTAGAAAATTTATGTTTGATGTTCTCTATTACTGGACGCATTTAAAAAAATCGCTCATATATCTTTGCCCTACATGCTTGTGATTGTCATTAATTTGAAAGCTAAATTTTTTCAAACTTATTTGTGGATGAAAGTGGACCATAATCAAAAGCAGGCGACCAATATGATCTGGTATTTTGAAATCTTTGCAAAGACATAATTAGCTATATAAAGAACGTTTTGATATCTGATGCTGTATACATTATTTTCTTCTAAGAATATATTTGCATGCTATATAAATTTGTTTGGGCTACAATTTTCTGTATCAAATCATTATCAAAAAAGTATTAAAAACATTGGTAAGGAGATTCAAGCTGAGAAACAATTTTGTGCTCGTGAAAGTTCATATCTCTCTATTTCCAAGTAAGCTTCGTTTTGTTCAATAATGTATTAAAACCACAAGAAAATCTGACTTTCTGGTTCTTCCAGCAGTTCTTCAACAAGAGGTGGATATGCATTATTTTCTACATGGCCATCTTCATTATCATTTTCATAATCTAATAGACTTAGAAGTTCATCTCTAGTATAGTTTGAATTTGGTCGGTAATAACTATCAGAATCATCAACCTCCGATAACCAACCAGCCTCTAGCTCTGTCATTCCTCTTTTTATCCATAGTTCAAAAAAGATGTTAATGCAAAATGACGGAAATTTACATCATAACGAATTAACATAATTTACGATATATTTTTCATATATCGTAACAAATATTAGCAGAATTCACTATATTTACTTTTTTTTTTTTAATTTTAAATATTTCATCAACTTTCGTAAACAAAACTATCCAAATACTTAAAATTTGTATGAACCCTTTAACTGACAATTGTGTGCATTGAGCTATCGTTTGTCCGTTAACCTTCAATCATTATTTTGCTATTGCTGTGTTAAAATGCTTGTCATTCTTATATATTTTGCTTTCATAATGTCTCCATGACAAATCCTTTACTATGAACTTTAAACCGTTGACATTATGAAAAAACTTGCTTTGAAAATAAAACTCCAGCAAAAAAAACAACACTCAACTCCTAAGTCATAAAAGTTAAAATAACATTTCTTCAAGTCGCAATAATCCCCACAATGTTGCTTAATGCACGATTGAATGGGGAAATCCTCGCTGTGATATCTTAAAAAATATTTCTATTCATATCTTAGAAATTCTTTTTTCCAGGCTCAAGCGAACAGCGAGAAAGTTCAGTGCATACATTGTTAGTTTAACTCATCCCGAGCCAAGTCGTATGAGTAACTTTGTCTAGATGCATGTGTAAAGCTATATATATATCTGCCGTAAGTATGTGTGTGGCTTTTGCAGTTGACAGGATGTCTGTAGCTTAAGTAGCAAAATTGCTTTATGGATTACCAGACATGATTTCCTCTTCCTTACTCCATATATTTTTGCTACTTCTTATTTTTTTTTTTTTTTTTTGTCTACTTCGATTCGTCTGTTATTGTATTTTGTAAATTGAATTGGCATCTATCTGCATTCAGGTGAACTCGTGCAGCATGAAAAACTTTTTATTTTTTGTGTTCACATTCTTATATCTTATAAGATATCTTATATCTTAGCTGGAAATGCGATTATAATGATGATGATGATGATGATGATGATGATTATGATAGTAACAGCAGCAGAAATATATTATATAGGTAATACCAAATTTTAATGTTAATTGGAAACAACAATTGAGTTCATTGATTTTATCACACATGTATCTTCACATAAAAAATTTTCCTAATGCATATTATTAAAATTTATGAGATTCTCTTTATTGTTTTAGACATTATTTTTTAATTAAAGTAAACCTTTCTTGAAAAAAAAACCTTGAGAATTTGTAGGCTGTTTTCTATCGTTTTCGATAGAAAGAAAACCAGTATCACAACTAGTTAAAAATAGACTCTTAAAATTACTAGCTTAAATCATATTGAGAATAGAACTATTGTCTTTTCTTATGGCAACAACACAGGTGGTTTTTCTACCACATCAACAGCTTAAAACAACTTATTGTCCAAATGCCAAAGTTGTGTTAAAGTATATTTGAGAGTTTAAACAAATTTTAAATAAATATTTGTATGTAAAAAATGAAGGAAATTGCTGTAAATATTAAAACATGTGGACATTTTTTTGTGAACAATTAACAAAATTGCAAAAAAAAAAATTAAAGAAAAAAAAACAAAAACTGTAATAAATGTACCACACCCAGAAAAAAATCTGGTTAATTTAACCAAACTTTACTTAATTTCAGGTTAAAATTTGCTCAAGTTAAGTCAAGTTATGCCATTCAGGTCAATTTAGACTATTTTTGTGGTTTAATGAAACTGACAAATGTGGTTATTTCAACCAGTATTTGTGGTTGAATCGAATTGAATCAGGTTAATTAACCAAATGTAAATGATGAGATTTTGGTAATGGAGTCAGGAGGGAGGATGAAAGCAAATATATTATGGTCACCTTACTTTTTCATCCTAAGTGATGAAATTAGATAAAATTAAAAATATATAGACAGAGCCTATTTCACCCACCTTATCCCGAGGTACCTTTTGCTACAAGTTCTGCATCACTAGAGTAGAATTTGACAGCTGGCAGGTCATTTTTTTCACTATAAGTCTGACAAGGGTTTTTCCGCTATTTTCTACATGTATTTCTTTGAACCAGATCCGTCAGGTGAAACTAACGCTGATCAGGTTAAAACAATGTGGTTGGCTCTCCCTAACAAAATTCTTTAGGTAAAAGTAACCTGGAGTAGGTAAGAGCATTTTTTCCTGAGTGCAAGGTGCACCGATTATTACCAGTTATTACCGGCTTCACCGATTATTACTAATGCTGAGAGGAAAAAAACTGTGGCATGAGTCAACAAATTCTTTTGCTACTGTTCTGCAGAACATTTGTTTTGAAGTAGTGGCAGCAATAGTAACAATCGGTTGAAGTAGGGTACATTTGTACTATATAAGGGTGGTTAAATTTTAAGAGCCGATGTTGATTTTGAATAAAACACAAATTATCTAGGAAATTATAGTCATTTCTTTTTATTATGATAAAATTGGTATGGTTTAGTTATGTATGGAACAAAATATCGACCAAATGGCCGCCGCGACCTCGGCGGCGCACCTCCATCCGATAGTCCAAATAATTGAGGTTCTATGCCGTTAAAGTGCCAAATGATCTCATCCTTTAGCTCTTGAATTGTTGCTGGATTATCGGCGTACACCTTTTCTTTCAAATAACCACAAAGAAATAAGTCCAACGGTGTCAAATCACACGATCTTGGCGGCCAATTGACATCGCCACCACGTGAGATAACACGGCCATTGAATTTGTTTCGTTAGCTGTGTGGTAAGTGGCACCGTCTTGTTGAAACCGTCGTCCACATCCATATCTTCCAATTCGGGCCATAAAAAGTTCGTTATTATCTCACTATAGCGAACACCATTCACAATAACTGCCTGACCGGCCTCATTTTGGAAAAAATACGGCCCAATGATGCGCCAGCCCCTACACCGCACACTCTTTGTGATTGCATTGGTTTTCCAATTCTGCTTATTGACGAATCCACTGAGGTGAAAATGTGCCTCATCACTGAAGATGATTTTCTTCGAAAATTGATCATCCACTGCTACCATTTCTTGCCACCATTATGACCATTGACCACGCTTGAAATGGTAAAGAGGCTTTAGTTCTTGAGTCAATTGCTCCTTGTAAGCATGTAAATGCAAGTCTTTATGCATACTGTTCATCAACCACGAGCGTGAGAGATGCAATTGTTGGGCACGACGACGAGTTGAGGTGGACGGCTCTTCAGCCACACTATCGCGAACAGCAGCAATATTTTCTGCAGTACGAGCTGTACGAGCATGCACTGGTGTTTTCACATCTCCTACAGACCTGGTTTGCTCAAATTTTTGCACGATTTTTCCGATTGCACATTTGTATGATTAAATTAACCAAAAAAAAAAACACGAAGTGCACGATATGCATTTTGATTTGAACGTCCATTTTCATAATAAGCCTGAATAACTTGTACGCGTTGCTCGATTGTATATCTTTCCATGGTTCGAATTGAATTGGTCTGAAATTGAGAAATGCCAAATGAAAGCAGAAAAAACTTGACGTTTAGGTGTGGTTCACATTCAACATCGGCCCTTAAAATTTAACCACCCTTTATATTTGTGAAACTTAGTTCTGATAAAGCCATACTTTACGATACATTAATTTTAATAGGAGCTAAATACCTTCCTAATAAGCTAAAGCTCTTGTGAATACTACGAAAATTAATATTTTATAGGCGTTTAAAAAAAACCACCTTTTCGAAAATGACGAAATGTCGATTTTTTGGAGTCTGAAAATAGCCTGTAAAGAAAAGAAAAATTCAAAATGTGTCCTGGGTATGCCTTCTTAAGAAAAAAAGATACATTAAAAAAATGACCTTTTGGCCAATAGAAGGATTCAAAGAACCAAAACACTACATGGGTATTTCTCCGCTAAAAAAAATTATGCCGAAATAGTTTTTAAGTGTCCCTCTAACTTTTTTCTCAATACAAATTGATACGGCTTAAGAACATGCTTAACCCTAACCCTCCTGACACGGGTACCTGTGTACCCTAAACGACTTTTAAGTCAAATATCTTTCAAGCCAAAAAAGTTGCAAACTTGAGGTTCGACGACATCTTATAAATAGTCGTTTTCTATCGTTTTTTCGCATTTTTAGCATTCTAGAATTGTTTCGTTTGCTATAGAGCCGATCTAAAGTGGAATATTCCTTATCCTCTTGATAAGGGTACCCGTAAATTTCTTTACACATTTTGTATAAAGAATGTGATATAAAAGTAATTTTGGGTTTCTTTTATGTCTGCTTTTTTATTTTATTATTAATAATTTATGAATTGAAGTTGTTTTCATACAAACTTTGTAGTATAATCTGGATATATAAAAAGCAAAACACTCTCTGTCATCCTGTTCGCCTGTCTGTGTGTATGTCTAAAACTACTGGGTCGATCGAGGTGAAATTTTGGCAGTTTATTTGTTTCAAATACGAGATGGTTTAGCAAATTTTGCCACACCCACCTTTTAACGCCCACAAATATAAAAAAATGGTATACTTCAGACGGTTTGGGTCGTATTAGACTAAAGTTTGGAAATTTAGTTCGTTTGGTTACTGTCGACAATTGTATTCAAAATGGACTTACAGTGTAACGAACCTCCTGGGGGCGTTACAATATTTTTCCAGCTGAGGTATCCTCAGCGGCTGTCCAGGGTTCGATGACAAGAATTAGGAGGTTTTTATTTAAATTAAATGTCTTTTTATTTGTATTTAATTCAGTAGTTGTTATTTTTACTTTATAATTTAGCATAGTACAGTTGTGGTAAATGTACTCTGGATAGTTAAAGCGTTGATTATGCCTATATATGCATAAGTGCGTGTACTCGTATGTCGCGCTAGTAGGTAGCGCTCGATCGTAGTGGTACAGTTTCTGCCTTTACCGTTAGTCGGTTCCGCTATATGACGATGACGCGTGATGCTTTCGTGATCGGGTGATGTCTCGGTTACCGTTTCAAATTGGTGGCGTGACGGCTTGTACCGGTTGACGCTCGTGTATGTATGTGTGTGTGTGTGTTCCCAACTTTGATTTTATAGGATAGGAAAGGGGAGGAAAAGGACAGATTTCCTCATGGTCCCAAGGGAAACCTAACGCAGTCAGAGA
The DNA here is from genome assembly GCA_963920525.1 of Dichetophora obliterata. Lineage (NCBI taxonomy): Eukaryota > Metazoa > Arthropoda > Insecta > Diptera > Sciomyzidae > Dichetophora > Dichetophora obliterata. The sequence continues at coordinate 17,447,800 of OY986436.1, read as the reverse complement.
ACGCTCTCGTAAAACCAGCGTCAGCCTTCGCCCATGGAGATGAGGTTACCTGATGGCCGTTTGAACGGTTGTGAGGTGTAACGTCGCCAGAGTCGACCTCGTATAGACCGACGTTACCTCTCAAGCGGATGGGAGGGTAAATGCCTCTTCGTGTAATGCGAAGAGGGACCTGGTAGGATTTAGGATCTTTGGTGCAGGATAGGATTTAGGTTTTGGTTCGCCGACGCACTGTAGCGTTTTAATTTCAATTCACAAATTATCTATTGCGTCTTAGCACGATGCTTCAATTTTAAAATGGTGGCTTTCGTTCGCCTGTGTACTTGCGCGTCGTAGTATGCGTGTTCGTCGCTGTGGCTTAGCGTTGAGTCTTCAAATGGCGAAACTCTGTAGTTTCGCTGGTTTTCTTGGCGGAGGAAACCTCGAGATGTTGCTGTTTCCCGGATCGTGTGTCCTGGTGAAATGCTATCTCCTGGAGTTGTCCTGCAATCGTATGAGCAGGAGCCAATAGCAGATATACTAGCTTCATCAATTGGCTCGTCGGTAGCTGCAAGTCGACCGACTGAAGGGCTGGTGACCGAGTTTTGCTGCTACGTTTGACGGCAAGAAGACTGAACTGCTCCGGTTGACGGTAGAAAAACGACTCTAACGTTTGCTTTTCAGTCTGATCGATTCATGCTCGGTTTCGTGAAAAGCTGGCGTACGTGACTTTTGATTGAGTGAAAGCTTTGTGATAGAAAGCTTTTATTTATGTGATGCTATTGTTGTCAAGTTGTGTTAGACTTGTTGAGTGGAAGTCTAAAACGTGTTTTCGCGTATATGTGTATGTGTAGAATCGAGAGCTTTTAGTTATAAGTCGCGATTGTTATAAAATGTTATGTATACTTCGTTTGAGTAAGTTTCTGTCTGGTTATGTCTGTCCGCTTTAAGTATCCAAAGTTATTTCGCTTAGTATAAATACGCTAAAGCTAAATTGGTACTTATGGCATATGTTGCACGAAACTTAGTGTATAAAATATGTACATTTTATTGGTATGCTTAAAAGTAGTTACAGCGCGTTTGGTGTAACTTGAACCTCTTATTTAATCAAATATTCAAATATGTAGTACTGTAGGTTGTTATCTTATATTTATAGTATATTAAATTAATTATCTAACTTCGTGGCAGGCAGTTGCCTTAGAGTTGGCTTTAGGCCAAAGTACGATATCATATGTGGATATGATGTATTATTTGAATATTTAACTAAACGTAAATTAATTAGTAATTAATAAGTAAATGGAAAATATAAAAAATATAAATAATAAGAATAATACTTGTAAGTCCGGTGGTGTGGTGTCCTAGCTGGGTATGCCGTCTCGCATGGTAGCGCGTATGCTGCATCCATTTATTGAGGAATGGCGTGTTTGTGGTATAGACTCGTAAATGATTGTATGTTTGGTGAATCGGTGAGTCTATGTTGTGTCTGGTAGGCAGAATTGGTGAGTGATCGCGTAGATCGATGAGTGAATGGTGTGATTGCGAGGGTGTGATTGTGTAGGTGTGATTTTGTAGGTGTAATTGTGAGGGACATTTTGGCCTACAAAATGTGTCCTTACACCCCCCCTGTACTTCGGGGCCAAATAGAAATTTCCGGATTTCCACCTCGTCGAATGTGTACTCGATAGACAATGCCTTCGATGTGGACCTTGAATTTGACTTGCTGACCTAGCCGGTGTTGTTCTTGTGCGTGTCGTGCGCGGTCTATCAGCTCTTGTGGCCACTTTGGTGCATTCGAGTTATCATCATTGTTTGGCTGTGCTTCCGGTGGGTTAATCTCAGCTAACGAGAGTGTGGACGTGTTCATCACTTCGGGATCGTCGCGGGTATCGGTGCTTTCAATGAGCCATCCGATGCACGAGACGTTGTCATCGTTGTCGTTGTCGTTGTAGAAGTCGGTGCCAGGGTATTGGTGCTTTGGTGTTTGAACTTGGTTCGGGCTGGCGTTGCCAGGCGTTCCGTATAACGAAGTGGTTGACGCTGTTTGTTGGGCGTCGTGTGTAGGCGGTGCTGACGTTGCTTGCTGGGCGTCGTCAGTCATTGGCTGGGTTACTGAGGGTTCTTCAGGTGTACCTTTGTTTTCTTCTTGCGTAGCAGGTGGTAGTTGGATAGACGGGAGTGTCCTCTTGGTCAGCTGTTGTATGATGTCACTGATGGTTCGGCGTTTTTGTTCGATAGTATGGCATGAGAACCATGCGCGTCGCTCTATTGGCTCCATGAAATCGAGTATAGGTGTGTCGAAGAAACTCTCGATATATTGGAGCATGTACAGGCCGCAATCCGTGAGGTTGTTCTGTTGTTGCGTCTGTACTCGGTGACCTGGTAGATTTTTCGTGGTAAAAACGTGTGGTGTCTCTTCTGGGTATCTTACACGAAATTCTTGCGTAAGGTAACTTCGCAGCGGTAAGAAGATGTGCGAGCGGTCTTGATCGGCTAGCGAGTCGAATAGCAAAATGATGGGCTGTTTGATCGGTGGTCGTTGCCCCGGCGTCGTCATCTGCGGTGTGTCGTAGTGCTTTAGCCCTCTGATCAATGGGAAGCAGATGATCGCTACGAACCAATGCTCACGTTCGTTTATGGGCACAACGATGAACTTCTTTTTGAAAAGGTTCGCTCGACGAGTCCAAGAGCGTACTGCTGCGTGTCGGCGTTGTCCAAGCGTGTCCATGGTGTCACCTGGCTTAGGTTTAGGGCGCGTCAAGCGACTGTAGAATAGCGGACTGAATACGTGAGCCTCATCACGTTGAGTAGCGGTCATCACGTTCTGCTCGATCCATCGTATATAAAAGTCGATGATCTTATCCGTCAAATAGGTGCCCGTGGCGAGACAATGGTAGTCCGTCTCGTTGACGGCAATGCCTCCTGGACCTGGCGGGTAAACGAAGAGCTCGTTCGTCGCTGGTGCTGTATCGCTGTCGCTAGATAAGTCGATGGTGACTGTTTTGGTTGCTTGCGTTGCTGTGCGCTCGTGTTCGACGCACACGTTTGTATTTGTGGTTGGTTGTAGATGACCAGTGGTAGCTTCAACTGGTGGTTGTTGCTGCTGCGCTCGTTGGTGTAGCTGCTTGAGCTTGAGGTGTGCCATAGAGGAGCCGTCCAATACTGACTCACTCGTGTGCAAGGAATGCAAGGTGTCTGTCTGTCCGACTATGTGACTATATTTCTTCATACGTCGACGTTGTATTTTCGGCGGCGAGGGATTAGCCACTGGTCCTGCCAGCAGTATGGTGCGCTTCCTGCTCTCTGCTAGTTCTTTCAAGCGTTGGCTGTATGCCTCCTTCGTTCTTTCAAATTTATCCATGCTGGATATCGGGTCCCGCTGCACGTCGCTCAGTGTTTTGAAAAAAACAGTTGGGCGGGATTGCCTGGTATGCACAATAAAAACGATTTAGCTGCGATTATGCTGTAATATGGTAACATTGATGAATCTTATTGCACATATATATATATATTCAATGCTTTGGTGCCCACAGTCTGGGGTGCTTAAATCCTGCCGAAAACCACTTAGAAAATTCATAAATACCTGCAATAGCGTGTTTGTTCTAATATTGTAAACTTTTGCACTATCGCGTGGATGATGAGTATTTATCATAAAATGAATCGCACTTGTTATCACGAAGATGTAAACTTTGCAAATTGCGTTGTTAATTCACGGTGTCGTCAAATCACAATGGCTGTTACGTTTTGAATTACTTCAATCGGAACCTCAGAGCTTTTGTGTACGGCGTTGCCAATCTCTAGTTACTTTGGTGGGGCGTTCACACGTGCAGTTGGTATGTGAGATGTTGACGCTTAGTGCTTTCGGTGTCATTTTATTGAAGTTTCGATATGACTTATGAAGTTGTCATTTTAGACTCGTGGTTTGGTAAAATCTTTGTTGTGAATATTGTTGTTGTTGTGCGGTGGCTGGAATCCAAATGTTACCGTATGCTGGATGTCGTATATTAGTTTATATTCCTGGTGATGTCAGGCGTTGGTTGGTTGCATTTTTGTTGTATAGTTGACAACGTATTGATGCGGTTTGTCGAAATTGGTGGTTGTATTTGGAGCGATGGCATTTATCGTAAAACGAACTATTGATGCGAAGCTGTAAGACGGCTGCATTTATCGTTAAGGCGATTTGTTGATGCGGATGCTGCAAATACGGCTGCATTTATCGTGATCATGAAGTGAAGTTGCAACTCTTGTAGTTATAGTTGCAGATATCATGGTGAGCGATAAAATGATGCAGGTTGTCAAATCTGGTGAGTGTAGTTGCAGTGGTTGCATTTATCGTGAGATGATTCATTGATGCTTGGCTGCAATTACGGCTGCATTTATCATTAACATGATGTGATGATGCAATGTGTACATATGTTAATTGCATATTTCATGAAAATGTTGTTATGATGCAGTTTGTCAAGTCCGGTGATGTAGAATCGGTTCGGTTAGCTGCTGGTGTAGAACTTAGTGCTGCAATATCATGAGACGATATGTTGATGTAGAGCTTGGCCTAGCGGCTACATTTATCGTGACTATGATGCAACTTGCCCACAAATTGTGGCTGTAGTTCTGGCTTCATGCTGCTTCGTGATGGTGACGTTAGTGTCGTTATCGTGGAACCGACGCTGAATTCGTAGTTTTTCACGCAGATACCGCTGCGGGTTCCAGTTGTTACCGCAGTTGGTGCTGCGCACAAAAGTCTCAGTTTTAACACGGATGAAGCCGCCCTCCAGTTGTTGACGCAGTAGGTGCTGCGCACCCACAGTTGTTCACGCGGATGCTGCCGCGATGTCCAGTTGTTGATGCAGTTGGTGCTGCGCACAACAGCTTCTGCTTTTAACTGCGACATTGGCGTTCTGGAGCCGCTGGCGTTGGCCCACAATGGGTGAGCGTAATGACACCTCTTATACGTACTTGGCTGCTGAAGTTTGACAATCCTTGGCCGGCGGTACTTTTTGGCCCTACGTGTTGCTGCGGTACTATGACTGCGTCTGGCGACAACGTTGGCATACGAAAGTTGCTGGCGTAGGCCCGATTTTTATATGGGCACGTGAACGTCTGCTTTCACCTGACTGGTGCTCCTGTCGCGGTTTCTTGGCCATTTTGTTAATGTAGTGGCTGCTGCGTTTATCGCTGTTGTTTCTGCGGATGCTGCTGCGGATCCCATTTGTTTATGCAGTTGGTGCTGCGCTCCCACAGTTGTTCACGCGGATGCTGCCGCGATTCCCACAGTTGTTACCGCAGTTGCTGCTGCGCGCCCACAGTTGTTCACGCGGATGCTGCCGCGATTTCCAGTTGTTGACGCAGTTGGTGCTGCGCGCCCACAGTTGTTCACGCGGATGCTGCCGCGGTTTCCAGTTGTTGACGCAGTTGGTGCTGCGCACAAACGACTTTAGTTTTGTTGATTACCTTCGTGATCGCCCCTCTCGCTGGTGAGCTCGGCGGTGGTCTCCTGTGTTACCACAGCAATCTCTAGTGCGTCGATCGCGTTGGCCGCACTGCCAACAGAAGTAAACTCTTGTATTGGTGCACCGGCTTGCTGGATGCCCCTCTTGTGCGCATCGTCGGCATGCTTGCGCACTGACTGTAGGTCCCGGTTCTAAGATAGCCAGTTGAGGTCGCTCCTCGTGATGTCGGGGTGCATCCGGTTGTGGGTTGCGTTGGTTATGGTTGACTTCGAGGCATTCGTAGTCCTCGGTTAACGCTGTGAGGTCGGCTAGCGTGTTGAAGTCCTTTCGACGTATGTACAGCTGGTATTCAATGCGCATGTTACTATACAGGCGCTCCAGCTGCTGTGACTTTGTGTAGCCCGCATGGCGCATCATGTTTTGCAGGCTCAAGAGATATTCCTTAAAGCTCTCTCTTGGCTGTTGAGTTCGTCGCCTGATGTCGTCTTCTAGGCGCTCTGCGTAGCGTGGTGGCAGGAAGAACCGTAAAAATTCCGTTTTGAAGGATGTCCAGTCGCTCCACTGTTGATTGTTATTCCTGAACCAAAGCGATGCCTTACCTCTCAGGAGCTCTGGCATGGTACGTGGCAGAAAGTTTGTTGAGATGCCATACGCCTCTGACAGTTCTTCAAGTCTTTCGGTGAAGCTGATCGGATCCTGGTCCCCTTCGTATTTAAGGGCCCATCTCCGAACTTGTTCGACGGTGGTGGCGCATGTGGTAAATGTAGCGCTGCTGGGCCTGGAATGCGGCACTTCGTTATGACTGGTGACGGATGGTGTCGGAGGTTGCATCTTATCGGTATGAGGTGCTTTCAAGCGCAATGTTTCGCTTGTGGGTGCTTTGCCTTGTAGAGGGTTTGGTGACACGCTTCGCGTGTGTTTTGCTTCTAGTTCTAGAAGCCGTTTAATCGTTTCTTCTGGGTACTCACCGTCGTTGATGAACGTTGCGAGCCGTTTGCGTAGGTCTTCAACTGTGCCTGCATCGTCAAGACCGAACTCCGTTAAATAGCTGAGGAGGTCGTCTCTCCGCAGTCCGTGGACCCATGTCGTCCGAATGGTGGTCATCTCTTATTGTTGCTTTAGATGATTGATGTAGCCGGGGTGGCTATCTGCTCCTCGTTGTAGCAGTAATGATTTTGCTGCCGATGATTTATGATGATTTGGGATTATTATTTTTTTCCCTTTTATTTATTTATATTTTTTTTTTCTACTCTTATATTTTTTTTTTTTTTTGTGTACTTATTTCTATTTAAATTATTTTTTTTTCTTCTCTTTTTTTTTGTACTTATTTCTATTTAAAATATTTTTTTTTTTTTTTTATTTTTTTTTTTTTTTTTTTTACTTATTTTTATTTGAATTATTTTTATTCTTATTTTTTTCTTTGTTAAGATTTGCTTTGTGAAAAGCGTTTGATGTTTTCCGTTGCGGCTTGCTATGAAAGCGTTTGCAACTTGATGCTTACGTGGTTGCTTTGCCGTGAAAGCGTTTGATGATGTAGTTGCTGCTTGCTGTGGGAGCGTTTCCAGCTTACATTAATTTATTTTTATTTTTTTGTTTGTTTGTGGAACGCTGCGTAGTGTTTGCAGGGTCCCTGCTCGGGCGCCACTTGTAACGAACCTCCTGGGGGCGTTACAATATTTTTCCAGCTGAGGTATCCTCAGCGGCTGTCCAGGGTTCGATGACAAGAATTAGGAGGTTTTTATTTAAATTAAATGTCTTTTTATTTGTATTTAATTCAGTAGTTGTTATTTTTACTTTATAATTTAGCATAGTACAGTTGTGGTAAATGTACTCTGGATAGTTAAAGCGTTGATTATGCCTATATATGCATAAGTGCGTGTACTCGTATGTCGCGCTAGTAGGTAGCGCTCGATCGTAGTGGTACAGTTTCTGCCTTTACCGTTAGTCGGTTCCGCTATATGACGATGACGCGTGATGCTTTCGTGATCGGGTGATGTCTCGGTTACCGTTTCAAATTGGTGGCGTGACGGCTTGTACCGGTTGACGCTCGTGTATGTATGTGTGTGTGTGTGTTCCCAACTTTGATTTTATAGGATAGGAAAGGGGAGGAAAAGGACAGATTTCCTCATGGTCCCAAGGGAAACCTAACGCAGTCAGAGAACGCTCTCGTAAAACCAGCGTCAGCCTTCGCCCATGGAGATGAGGTTACCTGATGGCCGTTTGAACGGTTGTGAGGTGTAACGTCGCCAGAGTCGACCTCGTATAGACCGACGTTACCTCTCAAGCGGATGGGAGGGTAAATGCCTCTTCGTGTAATGCGAAGAGGGACCTGGTAGGATTTAGGATCTTTGGTGCAGGATAGGATTTAGGTTTTGGTTCGCCGACGCACTGTAGCGTTTTAATTTCAATTCACAAATTATCTATTGCGTCTTAGCACGATGCTTCAATTTTAAAATGGTGGCTTTCGTTCGCCTGTGTACTTGCGCGTCGTAGTATGCGTGTTCGTCGCTGTGGCTTAGCGTTGAGTCTTCAAATGGCGAAACTCTGTAGTTTCGCTGGTTTTCTTGGCGGAGGAAACCTCGAGATGTTGCTGTTTCCCGGATCGTGTGTCCTGGTGAAATGCTATCTCCTGGAGTTGTCCTGCAATCGTATGAGCAGGAGCCAATAGCAGATATACTAGCTTCATCAATTGGCTCGTCGGTAGCTGCAAGTCGACCGACTGAAGAGCTGGTGACGGAGTTTTGCTGCTACGTTTGACGGCAAGAAGACTGAACTGCTCCGGTTGACGGTAGAAAAACGACTCTCACGTTTGCTTTTCAGTCTGATCGATTCATGCTCGGTTTCGTGAAAAGCTGGCGTACGTGACTTTTGATTGAGTGAAAGCTTTGTGATAGAAAGCTTTTATTTATGTGATGCTATTGTTGTCAAGTTGTGTTAGACTTGTTGAGTGGAAGTCTAAAACGTGTTTTCGCGTATATGTGTATGTGTAGAATCGAGAGCTTTTAGTTATAAGTCGCGATTGTTATAAAATGTTATGTATACTTCGTTTGAGTAAGTTTCTGTCTGGTTATGTCTGTCCGCTTTAAGTATCCAAAGTTATTTCGCTTAGTATAAATACGCTAAAGCTAAATTGGTACTTATGGCATATGTTGCACGAAACTTAGTGTATAAAATATGTACATTTTATTGGTATGCTTAAAAGTAGTTACAGCGCGTTTGGTGTAACTTGAACTTCTTATTTAATCAAATATTCAAATATGTAGTACTGTAGGTTGTTATCTTATATTTATAGTATATTAAATTAATTATCTAACTTCGTGGCAGGCAGTTGCCTTAGAGTTGGCTTTAGGCCAAAGTACGATATCATATGTGGATATGATGTATTATTTGAATATTTAACTAAACGTAAATTAATTAGTAATTAATAAGTAAATGGAAAATATAAAAAATATAAATAATAAGAATAATACTTGTAAGTCCGGTGGTGTGGTGTCCTAGCTGGGTATGCCGTCTCGCATGGTAGCGCGTATGCTGCATCCATTTATTGAGGAATGGCGTGTTTGTGGTATAGACTCGTAAATGATTGTATGTTTGGTGAATCGGTGAGTCTATGTTGTGTCTGGTAGGCAGAATTGGTGAGTGATCGCGTAGATCGATGAGTGAATGGTGTGATTGCGAGGGTGTGATTGTGTAGGTGTGATTTTGTAGGTGTAATTGTGAGGGACATTTTGGCCTACAAAATGTGTCCTTACAACAGTTATTGCATTTTTTGGGATCAATAGCCAAGTAAACGACCTTTCGATGGCAACCGACCAGTTTTCTCTCAGTTCAACCGGATGGAATTGCAGCGGATCATAAGCTAAAAAGCAGCCAGGACGTTGGTGTATCGGGTTGTTCGATTATGAGTGACCCTTTCTTAAGGGTTTTATGTCGCCAACTCAAAACCAAATGATGCAAAAAAGCCTCAACGAGAGATTCGTCTTTGTTTCGCATTCGTCTTTTTGGATGAATGCTAGAATAGACACTAAATGCAACCAACGCAGCCACGTCGATCATGTTGTAAAAATTGCTATTGGCCATCTATTTGCTTTAAGTTTGGTACTATATTTAGACAACATCTGGTCCAATAAGTATAATCAGCCTTTGTATTTGTTGCATAAAACATTTATGTCACTTTTTCCATTTGCTGCTGGATCTCTTCGTGAGTAATTCATAATTGACAGACAAAAGTTACATTTTTGTTGAATGCATATCGGGGCTTACCTAAATTGTATGTGAGTTGAGGTCTTAGCTCTCTTGGATGTAAGTTTTTTTTTGTCATAGGGTACCGACGAGTCTGATTCCTCCAACTCTTTGTTGATTGGCCAACATAACTTACGCGGAGATACTTTGATAACCATTTCGTCATGGTAAATTGTCCAAAGAACTCGATGATGATACATTTTTTCTGAATATAGACACTTGAGTATGGTTTGATGGCCCGGTAGCATTTTGTGTAGCAATATATGATGGCGTTGCCTAAAAAAGCTTTAATTTTGATAAAAGATGCATTTCGTTTGCGCGGGATCGAAAAAATTTTATAAAATCAAACCAAGGTTAATCAACTTTACGAGCCGAAACCTAAACACGAACTCACAAACCGAAGAAACGACTATCGCACCCACAATTAAACATTCACAAACACACATACACAGCCAATAATTGTCTTCACATCACGCTAGACTTAAAAAGTACCATGCACGGACATGTCTTATCTATGATTTTCAGTGTTCCCATACAAATTACACACGGGTACCCGGGTACCCTTATCAGGAGTCAACGTATGTAAATGTTATCAGGACGGTTAGGGTTAAGAGCTTCGAGGTAATTGGCGTCCATACTACTGGCACCTTCTCATGTGATTTTTTATTGTTTCAATGGAATTATTTTATATTTAACCGTAGTCCTGCGTTGGTGTAGAAAATTACTTTTTATAATTTTTATATATTTCCAAAACCGTTTAGTTTTGGGATCCAAGCTCACATGACTTTTATTTTATGCTAAGTATGAACCGAAATCATTTATTTTGAGTAACTAAATTACAATTTTCTTATGAAATATTTACAAAATTCATTTACTCATGTTGATGAGTAGATTATTACACCATACACCTTGCAGCAATATATGGGTAGCCCTTATTCGAAGCGCCCATCTGGCCAACACTATAACTTTCCGCAGTGATACCAAATCGACTAATGACAAACCGCGTTTGAAGCGTCATTCCAAGCAAATGTTAACAATGGAACAGTACACGCCACGCGAACGCTCTAAAATTGTTGAAATTTACATTCAACAAAACAAGTCAATAGTGAAAACTCAACGTGCTTTCAAAAAAATAAATAATGTGAAAAGTGCGCCTTCCAAGAAAACAATTTATCGTTTGTATGAAAGATTTACAACTAGTAATACTCTTGGTAACCCAAAGAGGCCAAATAAAAAGCGACCAAGGCAATCGGATGAGAATATTGCAGCCGTACGAGCCAGTATTGAGCAGTCACCAACAACATACCAAAATCGCCGTTCTCAGCAGCTCGGCATTCCCCGATCCACTTTACAACGCATTTTACGTGTTGATTTGAATTTGTTTCCGTACAAAATTTAATTGGTAAACAAATTGTTGCCTACCGATAAGCCACGTCGATTGGAATGGGCCCAAAGGGTCATCGAAATGGCTGAAGAAGACGAGCAATTTTGGCATAAAATTATCATGAGCGATGAAGCTCATTTTCAGTTGAACGGAACGGTAAACAAACAAAATTGCCGTATTTATGCCACTGAAAATCCACAAGAGATTCAAGAGGTACCTCTTCACGATGCAAAAGTCACTGTTTGGTGCGGCGTTTGTGCTAAAATGCTCATTGGGCCATTCTTTTTCGAAGATGATAATGGCCACAGAGTTACTGTCAATCAGGAGCGTTATCGCGATATGATAAACAATTTTTTCATGCCAATCGTTCGTCGAAAGCGTATCAGGCACTACTGGTTTCAACAAGACGGCGCGCCACCACACACAAGCCGCACTACAATCGATTTTTTGAAGAAATTGTTCCCTGGCCGTTTGATGTCAAAAAATGGTGATTTCGATTGGCCGCCAAGATCACCAGATTTAACGCCTCCAGACTTCTTTTTGTGGGGTTATTTGAAATCAAAGGTTTACATCAACAAGCCAAAGACCCCAAAAGAGCTGAAAACCAACATCCGTCAAGAAATAACCGCCATTCCCATCGAAATATTGAAGAAAACCATGGAAAATGCTGCAAAACGGGCACAATATGTCGTAGAGGCCAATGGCGATCATTTACGAGATATCATATTTAAGAAATAATGTAAGCAAATCTACTTGAACCCAATTAAATGATATTTATGACGAACAGACAAAAAATTATGGTTTCTTTGATTTATTTAAAAATAAAATGGGCGCTTTGAATATGGGCAACCCTAGGCAGAGTTGGCAGAATTATTTCTTCTTCTTTTTCTTCATATTCTTTTTTTCTTTGCTGAAAGCTGGAATTTCTCAGTAACGGCGTAATAACGGGTGATTTTTTAAGCGATCGGTTTTTGAAAATTAAAAAAACGAACAAAAAATTTGTTATAGTGAATGAAATATTTATTTGAAATTGGAAAAAAAAAACCGGAAAATAAAAATTACGGAATTACACTATTTGACTTGTATCAAATTTTGCGTGGAGCATCACTGACGGAAATAAAAAACTTAATTTGGAAGAAAAAATTTTAACGTGATTTTTGGCAAAGTTTTAGAGTGCACAAAATTGGAAAAAATCGGTAAAAACGTCGAAAATCGATAAAAAACTTCACAACCGATTGTTAAGTTCGAATTACCGTTGGAAAGGTAATTAAACGGACTTTTGTAAAAATTGATTTGCAATGATTTTGAAAATTTTTGTAATTTTTTCCCTCCAAATTAAGTTATTTATTTCCGTCACTAATCTCTCTAGGATCGCTCTATATGAAATTTGACCCCAATCCGATATGGTCATTCCGTAAGGCAGGTACGTTTAAAATGGAATTGCTGAAACTTTTAAGCATATATAAAATAAAAGTTCTTTGATATTTATTCAACGCACTAACCCAATACTGGAAGCATATATATTAGGTGTTTCTTAGCTTCATGATTGTTTGTAAGAATATTTTTTAAGACCAACCTCACCAAAATATGCATACCCATACTAATATCAATGATAAATAAATAAGAGTCTATTTTGGCAATCTAATAGTACTCTTCGTTTATTATCAAATTTTTCTATTATAACTTAATACAGGGTCCGCCATCTAACATTTTTTTTTCAACTAGTGCTTATTTCGTGAATAGTAATACTTAGCTCATGTCTGATTTGACAGATAGTTTTATCCTTCCGCTTAACGAATATGGTTGTGTATACGCTTGAACAACGCTGGGAAATATTGCGACATTACTTTGATGCAGAAGATGCCGATTTTGCCAAAATATCATCTTTTCAGATGAAGCTCATTTTCATCTTGGTGGGTATGTAAACAAGCAAAGTTGTCGCATTTAGGGCACAGAAAACCCGCACGCATACATTGAAAAGCCGCTGCACTCAAAACGAGTCACTGTTTGGTGCAGATTTTGGTCCAGAGGCATAATTGGGCCATTTTTCTTCGAAAATGAGCAAGGAGTGGCCGTTACAGTCAATGGCGATCGTTATCGGGCCATGTTGAACGAATTTTTGTTCACAAAAATTGAAGAGGAGGATATTGGCAACATTTGGTTTCAACAGGACGGCGCTACGTGCCACACAGCCGAAGCTACACTCGATGCTTTGCGCCCTGTTTTTGAAGATCGCATTATCAGCCGCAGAGCTGATGTCGTTTGGCCACCTCGGAGCTGCGATTTGACACCGTTGGACTGTTATTTGTGAAGTGCCCTCAAAGATAAGTGTGACGCCGACAAGCCAGAGACAATTGACGCTTTAAAGGACAATATTCGTGAAGCCATTGGTGAAATACAGCTGCACACAATCGATAATGTGCTTAAAAATTGGACCGATCGTGTAGGCTACTGCATTGCCAGCCGAGGCAGCCATTTGAATGAAATTATTTGCCATTATTAACCGGAAGGATTGTACTTTCAAATAAAAAAAGAAATTTGAGAAAATATTCAGTAGTTTTTTTTTATAGAATTTTCAAAAAAAATAAAGTTATTTGGCGGACCCTGTACTTTTTTCAATTTTCGTATATATTTACTTAATATTTATATTTTAATAGTCTTGATATTTTTCCATTTTATCCCATTTTATCCCATATAAATTTACCAGTTTAATATAATAACAACAGCATGATAACACAAAAATTAACATAGTTTCCCACCTTTTTTCAATAAGTTACTTTTTTGTGAAATTGCCGTCAATATTCCTAATAAAGGGTGTTTTTTACAGAGTGATACAAGTTTAAATCATACTTAAACATAGTAATATATTTTTAATAACAATAAAGCGGGCTTTATTGGATATAAAATTTTATGACATTAATGCTTAAATATAATTTTGTCCATGTAACCGCCACGGATGGCGCGTACAAGGCGCAAATTGGAACACCAATTTTCACAAACTTTTCGCAGCATTTGCGGCCGTATCTCGCCGATAACTCTTCGAATGTTGATTTCCAGGTTGATTCCAGTTTGTGGCTTATCGACGTAGAGAAATGACTTTACATAGCCTCAAAGAAAATAATCCAATGGGATTAAATCACACGATCTGGGGGGCAAATTAATTGGGCCATTTCGTGAAATTTTTTTTTCGTCAAAAGTTTCCTTGAGTAAATCAATTGTAGCGCCCGCTGTGTGGCATGTGGCTCCGTCGTGTTGGAACCACATATCAGCAAGATTAATGCCAGCTAATTGAGTTACGAAAAAACTTCGAATCATGTTCCTATACCGTTCGCCATTGACAGTAACCATCATCGTTTTTGAAGACATATAGGACAATGACTCCGCCAGCCCATAAAACGCACCAAACAGTAATTTTCTGTAGATGTAATGGTGTTTCGAAAAAAGCTTGTGGATTCTCCTCACTCCAAATACGACAATTCTGTTTATTACAATTTACAATACCCATTACAATTTACGTACCCATTCAACCAAAAATGAGCTTCATCGGAAAATAAAATTTTCTATGGAAATTCAAAATCAATATCAATTTGGGCTTCAGCCCATTCGCCGAATTGGCGGCGCATACGATGGTCGTTTGGCTTTAATTCCTGCACAACTTGAATCTTGAAAGGTTTTAAGCCAAGATTTTTTTGTAAAATCTTCCATAAAGTGGAAGGACACAACCCCAGTTGCTGAGAAAGGCGACGAATTGATTGATTAGGATCATCTTCAATGCTTTCCTGTACAGCGGCTACAGAGTCTTCAGTGCGCACTATTCGGCGTCTCACGGTATGCACATTATCAGTAACAGTAAAAGTAGTCCAAAAACAATATATTGTTCTTTGAATTATCAGCTCTGAAGGACGATTATGTACGCCATAAAATGGGCGAAGTGCACGATAAGTTTGACGAACAGAACCATTATTTTGATTAAAAATTTCCACAATTTGCACGCGTCGCTCTAATGTGAGTCAATCCATAATAAAATGTCAAAGCAGACTAAATAAAAAACAACTATAAACTGTTAAATGGGTGATTAAATAAAGCAGTGATGCCAACTTAAAATTGTATCACTTTATAAAAAACACCCTATATATAGCTATTTTAACAAAAGCAATATTAACTTTCTGAGCTATTATTTAATATTGTCTTAATTTAATTAACTGTGAACTAAAAAAATGTCTTAAAGAATAAACTGAAAATGCAGCAATATCATTGTCACATTCAAAACTACGTGAAGCACAACTTAAGATAAATGCAATCTGAGCCATTGTGGGCTTATCTTCATATTGCTCTTTATCTCCACATCTCCTCCTCTTTTACTCTCTTTTAGTATCACATTTTGGGAAGCCTTTGTGATCCTACTTTATGACTGCTGCAAAGTTTTTACTTCTCAGTTCTTTCCTTGGGTGGGCATTTTTTATTACCTCAAAGCATTACCACTTAAACCGTTGTAGAGCACGAAACACAGCTGTGTGCTGGCCAGCAATTTTCACTTATATGCTTGGTCATATTAATGCTGCAATCACCTTAAAGCAAGCTAAGCATTTCGTGAAGGACGTATTAAGTGGCTCTAATGAAGTGGTTAATTTGCGGCCATTTTTAATTATCAAGGATTCAACAGAAGAATAACAATAATTTATTCTAACAAGAAAAAAACTCATTAGAAAAATATCGTTTAAAATTTTGAAGTGTTTTTGAAAATAATTTTATCTTGATTTACCACTTTGTTATCTAATTAAAAACAGCAAATTAAAGACTTCCTTTGTGCTTTCCTACGTTTAAGAATTATGGAAAACTAAAAAATCCACACTTAATTGTAAAAAATGTGGAATTGTAAGGACAGGAACAACTAAGGGCTGTAAATGTTTACCTAGGTTAAGGCACAACACTAGCAAAAGGTCAAAAGCAATTCAAATTGTCTTTCACGGTTGTTTCGCCTAATCAATAATTCACGTATGGTTCTAATCAATTTCTCTCAAATAATCTATCCCTTTCCTTTCAGGTCAAATAAAAAACCTTGTTTGTATAAGGCGCATGCCTTGGTTCTTTGATCTTTTTAAATAAAAAATAAAAAAAAACTTTAAGAACGATACTTTCTTCCATTCGGATCTTATTTATTCTAGTGTCTTATTTATTGTTAGTGTGTTTATTTGTGATACAAAACGATAGAGTTTGACATCAAGTTACGTTGTTTTGCTGCCGCTGTACACTGTCTACTATTCCCATGCAACTCTTAATTTTTAAAATTTTCAAGTATTGCTGTTTTAATTTGTCACACTGGTTAAAAAAGCTTGATTTTGTAAATGTATAAAAAAATTATGTTCAATTTTATATTTAGATTTTTGAACTTTTATTAAATTCTCATAAAAAAGCTTCGTTTCAAAAATTATTTCAAAAAATTAAGACATGTGTGTCAAATTTAAAACATGTCAATTTTAAAACACGTCAAAACAAAACAAACAAAATTTTGATACCTGATTAAAGATAAGATTAAGTTGCAGTCATTGCTGTAATTTTTTGGTACTTTGATGAAACTCCTATTGCGCATTAACAGAAATTAAAAAAATGTGTGTGCCTACGACCACACGACAGAAGTGATAACTTTCAATTTTCCACTTATAAAAGATATAGCATGAAAAACCACCAAATTAAAATTGCATTTAAAATGCAATAAAACGATACATCGTTGAAATGGTTTTACCTTGACAAATAAAACAAAATCTTCTTTATGTAAATTAAGCTGCCATTAGAACATACATATATATATAATTACACTGTGTGACTGATTCGATCTTTAAAATAGTTTCAGCCTAAATTTTTAGAACATCTTGAGATTATATTGCGACTAGTCCGATCTCTCAATTTCATCACAATTTTTTTTTTAAAACATTTTAAAGTTAAGAAAAAGGAATTCTGATATTGCGTATTTTAACAATTTTTCATATATGCTTAGGTTGTGAGAATTTACAAAAGAAATGCATTTTTGTTCAATAAAATTAAACGTTGAATGTTACTGTGCCAAAAAAATTTTTAAAAAAATATACGAAGTGTGTTTATCACAATGGAGAATTCAATTTTTAATAAATTTTGCTCAAATGTTAGTGTTTCTTTATTTTTTTAAGAATATTACCTAACCAAAATCCTTAATAGTTTTTTCAGAATTCATTAGAACTATATAATGTCTTTCTAAAAAAGCTAGGAAAGCTTAAATCAGTTGAAAATTGGAAATATGGCAGCAGTTTGAAGGTGTTCTTTAATTGACAACGATTTTTCTTATATGCGTTCGCGCCATAAAAACTGCTGCAATTTAACCAAATTATAACGGATTTTGATCATCTATGGCTTGTTAGAATGCACAAACTAAATGCCATATTTTACCCCGATTTCGGTAGTCCAGCTAATTTAGCACGTCCACAGTTCTAAAAGGAAAACAGCTGGTATTTTTTTAAAAAGATAAAAAGCTAATTAACTATAAATTTAGCTTTTACTTAATTTTTAACAGCTGGTAAAACAGCTGGTATTTTAGAACTAGCTGCATTGCAGATAGTAACTTATTTAGTAAATTTTTGTTTAGTAAGATTTGACTAGTTAAACATCTAGTATTCTTGTGACTACATAGTTTTATTTTAAAAAGTAAGCTAACTAACTAAATTCATAACTAGCATGATTTTCCACGGAAGGGTAGATAAGGTATGTGAATGAAAACAGTTTTTTTAAAAATTAACAAAAAAATCACTCTGACTTCGATTTCGTATAAAATTAACTTTTAGTCATTAAAATAAAAATTAACATATCGAAAATGTATCGATAATTTTCTGATTGAGATATAGTTTCGATACGGTGATAGTATCGCAAAAAAGTATCGAAAATGCACCGAGATTATACTGAAATAAGATATCGTTCCGATATCGAGATGGTATCGTATCAATATTTCAAAAATATATCGCGATTCTTTTAAATTTAGATATCGTAACGACACCGGAATGTTATCGTTATAAATTACTATCGATATGGTGTTTGCTGGGTATTTGACGGTCACACCGTGTTATAAAGGGTGTTTTTTTAGCTGCATGAGTAGTTTCAATGGTTGTTGTTTATAGCTTGACAGTTGAAAATGTCAAAAAGTGTTGAAATTTCTGTTTAATGAGATTTGGCAATTTGTCATAAATTATTTAACGTCAGAACAATGCTTCCAAATAGTGCAAATTTACTTTGAAAAAATAAATTTGTTCTTGAAGTTGATAGAACACTTCGTCCATTTTACGGTCAACATTACCGGCAATTGGCTTCGTCAATAAGCAAAATTTTCGTAAATGAAGCGAAGACAATCCTGAAACCTTAACCAAATCACCACAACATCCATTAAAATTTACTGTTTGGTGCGGTTTACACGCTGGCGGCATCATCGGTCTTTATTTCTTTCGAAATGTGTAAAGAGCTGTCGTTACAGTGAGTGGCAAGTGCTATCGAGCCATGCTGACTGATTTTTTGTTTCCAAAAATTAATCAGATAAACATCGACGACATTTCGTTCCAACAACCATAACCATAACCATAACCATGGTTTGAAAATCAGCTAAATTTAATGAAAACTACGCCTACCTCCCATATAAATTGACTTTAACAAAACGTTTAAAATCTCATCTCGCGCTCAAACTACACTTTTCTCTTAGTTTTGCTTACTAAAAATAACCATAACCATAACCATAGCCCCAACCATAACCATAACCATAACCATAACCATAACCATAACCATAACCATAACCATAACCATAACCATAACCATAACCATAACCATAACCATAACCATAACCATAACCATAACCATAACCATAACCATAACCATAACCATAACCATAACCATAACCATAACCATAACCATAACCATAACCATAACCATAACCATAACCATAACCATAACCATAACCATAACCATAACCATAACCATAACCATAACCATAACCATAACCATAACCATAACCATAACCATAACCATAACCATAACCATAACCATAACCATAACCATAACCATAACCATAACCATAACCATAACCATAACCATAACCATAACCATAACCATAACCATAACCATAACCATAACCATAACCATAACCATAACCATAACCATAACCATAACCATAACCATAACCATAACCATAACCATAACCATAACCATAACCATAACCATAACCATAACCATAACCATAACCATAACCATAACCATAACCATAACCATAACCAAAACCATAACCATAACCATAACCATAACCATAACCATAACCATAACCATAACCATAACCATAACCATAACCATAACCATAACCATAACCATAACCATAACCATAACCATAACCATAACCATAACCATAACCATAACCATAACCATAACCATAACCATAACCATAACCATAACCATAACCATAACCATAACCATAACCATAACCATAACCATAACCATAACCATAACCATAACCATAACCATAACCATAACCATAACCATAACCATAACCATAACCATAACCATAACCATAACCATAACCATAACCATAACCATAACCATAACCATAACCATAACCATAACCATAACCATAACCATAACCATAACCATAACCATAACCATAACCATAACCATAACCATAACCATAACCATAACCATAACCATAACCATAACCATAACCATAACCATAACCATAACCATAACCATAACCATAACCATAACCATAACCATAACCATAACCATAACCATAACCATAACCATAACCATAACCATAACCATAACCATAACCATAACCATAACCATAACCATAACCATAACCATAACCATAACCATAACCATAACCATAACCATAACCATAACCATAACCATAACCATAACCATAACCATAACCATAACCATAACCATAACCATAACCATAACCATAACCATAACCATAACCATAACCATAACCATAACCATAACCATAACCATAACCATAACCATAACCATAACCATAACCATAACCATAACCATAACCATAACCATAACCATAACCATAACCATAACCATAACCATAACCATAACCATAACCATAACCATAACCATAACCATAACCATAACCATTACCATAACCATAACCATAACCATAACCATAACCATAACCATAACCATAACCATAACCATAACCATAACCATAACCATAACCATAACCATAACCATAACCATAACCATAACCATAACCATAACCATAACCATAACCATAACCATAACCATAACCATAACCATAACCATAACCATAACCATAACCATAACCATAACCATAACCATAACCATAACCATAACCATAACCATAACCATAACCATAACCATAACCATAACCATAACCATAACCATAACCATAACCATAACCATAACCATAACCATAACCATAACCATAACCATAACCATAACCATAACCATAACCATAACCATAACCATAACCGCTAAGCCATAAATTAATTACAAATTCAATTTGGTGACAACTTCTTTCCAGAAGTGATCCTGTTAACTGGCCCCCTTGGTCGTGCGACTTAACGAGGCTATGTAAGTCATTGGTTTATGCCGACAAACCAGCAACTCCTGAAGCATTGGAAACCAATATTCAAGCCACCATTGACACCATATGGCCAGATTTATTGGAAAAATAATTGAACAATTGATCGACTGATCGAATGGACTATGTAACTCGTAGCCGAGGAGAATTTATGCTAAAAACCATTTTTAAAAAATAAACGCCATGAAATTATCTACCAGATCATAATAATAAAAATTCATTTTAACAATATTTTTGTCTTGTATTTGCAGTTGTCAAGAACCTAAAAAAAACCACCCTATACATGAGAATACCTTAAAAAATGGGTTTTTGGTTCTAAATACCTACTAATGATGTTACTAAGGGTAAACCCAATTTTTTGTATTTTTTTTTTTTTTTTGTTACAAAGTGTTAGTTATATAAAAGGATTGCTAACATAACGAATAACTTGCCTACACATAAAAGCTCACACCAATTCACTTTATATAATAACCATTACTTATTTATTAAAATTTTGCAATTTTTATTAATTTTTTGCTTAACACGTCTGCACAAAACAAAACTTTCGAGTTTATGACATGTCTTTAAGAATTTCAACACCAGTGAATTTATAGTAAAACGAAAAGGATTCCATGCTCCACTCACTGTGCGTCTGCGATCAATTCTTGCCGTCAAGAGCTAGTAAATGTTTACTACTTTTTTTGTTCAATACCTCTGCTATGCAAACAATGTTCATAATTTTTTCAATCCATGTATCAATAACATGTTCAAAAGATTGACAGCAAAGCACGTTGTAAACCTAGTATTTTGACACCTCAATCTGACACGTTCACTCTGCGGTAGTGTCGAAAAATTGAATACAACCCACACGTTCACAGCAGCTACTCCACTTAAGCCAGGCTACTCCTTAAAATATAAAAAAGAATAACAAAAAATACAAAGGAAAAACGCAACATATTTTGTAGCATCTAGATATGATGCGTAGAACGTGACCCATTTTCGCAGAATGATTGATTGATTGAATGGTTTTCACAATATTGTTAATGAATAGCAATGATTTACAGATTGTTATTTTTTTTGTTTTTATTTTCTTGCAAGACTAGCATTGCATAAAGTATCCAAATTAAATTATACTGTTATACTGCTGAGTAAGTCAAAATACTACGAAAATATATTTTAAGCTTTTAAAAAATGGAAACAAAACATTTATGAAAATTTTTCAAAAGGTAATACCCATGATTTTTAATATTTTTCTAGTAAAAAGAGCTGATAAGGAGGTGTGGCAACCGTGTAATCACGAAAACAGCCGAAATTTCAGAGCTATCGTAAGGAAATTCAATAAATAAGCTTTTTACTTAAAAATAAAGATCAAGTTTGAATGAAAAGCTAAATTAAATGAAAACTACGCCTACCTCCCATATAAATTGACTTTACCAAAACGTTTAAAATCTTATCTCGCGCTCAAACTAAACTTTTCTCTTAGTTTTGCTTACTGAAAGTGCGCAAAGTTCAAAAGATGGTAAAATCGACGAACAAAAAAATTGTAGGTGAAACACACGTTAAAAAATTTTATAATTATTTTAAATGCCAAAAAATGCACACGGTATACGTAATGTTATGACCTTGTCATTAAGTATATCGTCACTTAAAATGCAAGAAGGCGTAACAAAAACGTAAAAAAACTTCCTAATTTCTCAAATACTTGCACTGAGGGCTTTTAGAATTTTTCTGACAAAAACGTAGTTTTTAGTTGTAATTGTGTAAATTTACACAAGAACATGTATTTTTATACTGTGAATCATAACAAACCCTTCGATTCAGGAACCTTCTGGAGGTGGTAAGCTGCAGTATGAGATCTGGCCAGACCTTATATGAAATGCATGGCCAGGTGTTCTCGTGTCTATGTCTATGGCTGTATATATATATATATATATATATATATACAGGTCTGGTCAGACCTCATACTGTTGCATTCACGAAACGACATAAAAAGAAAAAATTTTCAATACTAAAACAATTATTTTGGATTTTTCGTTGTTTCATTGTGTTCTTTTTGTCGAGCCTGACAAGGTCGTGCAACCATACCGCTCTCCACTGTCATAAAAGAAGTTGCAGACATTCAAAAATTCGAAAGGTCTGCCCAGACCTCCTACTTACTCTGGGGGTTAATCAAAAAGTCGATTTAAAATTTTTTGTAGGCATTTAAGGTTACAATATGTAGAAATAAAAATTACGGAAGCTACACTCTATGAATTGTTACAATTTTGATCAAGGAAAGGTGACAAAAATTACATTTTATGCCTATTTTGGGCATATCCACCTGCAAAATTAATTTTTTATAACCTTTTACTACATAAACTTAAAAATAAACCTTTTTAAGAAAGCCGGAGCTTTTTATAGTACCAAAAATTATTTTTTTTTATAACTCAAAACTGTGAGGACATGTAAATGGACACTTTTGGCAGAATTGCCCAAATAAATATAAAGAGTACGGTATTGAACGAAACTTTATAATTTCTTTAACAAAAACATTCCTTATTACTTTACATAGAAGATCTCTAGACAATAAAACCTCTTTGTAGGTCTGAATTTAATCAAAATAAAAAAGGATTAATTCTAAATGAAATCATTAAAGATACTGTATTAAAGTAATCTTACGACAAAATTTTTTGAAAGTGCTTCTTCGTGACACATTATTTTTAAAATCTTACCGATCTATCGATTCATATTTAGTATAGCTATTTTTCATTACATTGGCTGGTGATTATAAAAAGGAAGCATTTTTTAGGAAATTTTGACTCTTATTTTATAGAAACAATTCTCGTTTTAGTACAATTAAGAAACTATACACTTTCAATAGTTTTGCAAGTGAGCAAAATTCCTTTTTTGATAGATATTTTTGGCGATTAATTTCTATGGAATTTTTAGTTAGTTAAACATAAATTTAATCAAAAAAATTATAAACAGTTGTATCAACTATTGTAGGAACTAAGAAAACTTTTTTAAAAACTCTTACAACCGGAAAATAATAATAGTCCCATGAATGTTCTCTTGTACGAGCTTTTTGTTTATTTGCAAAGGCTTGCAATAATGAAAATCTCATCTGCTTAAATGTTTAATTTTTGAAGCAATTACAACTTTTCAACTAACCTGTCTTTCAAGAAAAAGTTTTTAATTTTTTTTTACTACCATGAGAAGCTAATTTTTCCACAGGATCCATTAACTTTTTAGCAACTTCTTATCTAAGAAAACCATTTTACTCAGCTGGAAGACTTGTAATCACAAACTTGTTAACAACTTTACCATATTTTGTAATTATTTCCTGACCATCGCATAATCAAACAAATTGCGCCTCTTATTTATTACAACACTTAAAATGCCATTAAAAATAGCGGTAATACACATACAATTTAGAAGATGCTTTCGTTAACTGCTTCTGGAAATTCTTTGCTTAAATCGGCCATTATGTGAATTGCATGTGGTGGTAATCGATGGTAATTAAAGCAGCGAAAGCATCCACGAGAAGCTTCTTTAGATTTTGCATTCTTGCCTTTTAGTTGATGTCAAGGCATTAAGAATGGATTTTGCTCGTAATTTACCGCTAAATAGCGTACACTTGCTGTAGCTATTTAGGCAGGCATATATAAATGAGGCATAAAATGTCTTTTTGAATGCAAAAAAATTTATTTAAATGTGTTTGTTTTCGATTTTTAAGGCTAAATATTATAAAGACAATTGTTAGTTTATTTCATAAGAGTCCAAAATAATTTGAATTTTCAAACAGTTAATATTAGATCTGTTGGAAAGTTCGCTATTTTCTTGGAAACTAAAAACCAACAGAAAAAAACGACGATTAGAGAATATAAAATTTTTCCATCCCCCTGTGTAAAATTGCAAGTTTCCGCTACAAAATTTTCATATACCTACTTTTTCATATAGTAACTGGAAAGATGTCATATACTAAGAAAAATGTTCAATTTTGTGTTAGATATTTCATTTTAATTTATAAATTTTGAAAACCGGAAGTTTTTCAATTTTCTTTGCAAGATCTATTTGAATATTTTTTCTTGTTAAGGGTAATATTTGCCAGTCATATATCGAATTTTTTAACAAAACTATGAGAAAAAACAAAATATACACATAAAAGCTTAAAAATGTATAGCATAAGACCACAATTTTGCAATAAATACGCTTTATGAAACCTGTCACTAAAACAACAATAAAAAATGGGGGAAAACATAACAACATTACAGTTCCTGTAATAAATATCAGACAGAAACATTTAAACAGTATGTATAAAAATAGGAAATTAATTGACTTTTATATGTTCCTACAAAACATTTATTTATTTTAACAGCTTAATTTGTGCTTTTAAATTCATATAAAATAAACAGAATAAAAAAAAGTAACACCACCGTTTAAATAAAAATAACCACCACTATTTATTTTGCTATTTCCTCTATTTTTCTAATAAGAGTCGCGTATAAAAGCATGTATTTGCCCCTGCAATTTGTGCACCGCAACATTGCTGCTTTAACGCCAATATTTGACTAGGATAATAAATTGTATGTGTTTGGGTGTTTTTTTATTTCTACCTTGCATTTTTTTTTCTTTGCTCTTGTGGATAAACAAACAGTTTTGATACACTTTGCCTGGTGTTTTGAATCGACTAAATAAATAAACCAAACAAATAATAACATATATTTGACCGCAAGTAGAGAAGCAAATAAATTAAGTAAATAATAAAAATAAAAACACCTGTTCATTTTAACTGCTAAAAGAATGTATTACAAAATTTACTAAATAATATTCCTGTGATTTTTTTCATTTAAAAGATTCTATTTTCTCAATATTTTAGTGATCTGAAAATATTCGCCAGTGTCTTTTAGACACTAATTACCTATGCTCAGTATCAAAATAAAAATAAAAATTTTACTTGGCTTAGCACCATTGAATTTTTGTTTTTGTGAATCACGTGAATACCCGCAAATAAGCGCTCTGAGAAACAGAAGCCGTCTTAGAAGTGAGCTGTGGGCATCTTGGAGGAACCACAGACTCACAGCCAACCCAAACCAACCAGCCTATACCGATGCCCACTAAGCGTCGGAGATCTCAGGAAGAGGTCCCTCAGTCGAAGGCAAAGACAATTTGCGGTAGCATAGCCTCTCCTAAGCTTTTTAGCAAGATCGCAGCTGGGAAAATTACCATTGCGATAATCGACAAAGGCGTTCCGAACGGCAGCATTTCGCCTGATAAATGAAGGATGAAAAAGTTGCAAAAATAAGAAAGCTGAAATTTTTGGATTTAGATCTGGTAAAAATTTTGTTCAAATATAAACTCCAGTATTAACAGTAAAAAATTAACTGCAGCCCTTTTTGTTGATATAACCAAAGCGATTTACACTGTCGATCATAAAATTTTACTTAACAAATTGTATCAATGTGGATTTCGAGGGGCTATTTTTAATTGGTTTCCTTCTTACTTTTCCAATAGAGTACAAGGAGTAAAAATAGATAATCAATGTAGTTCATATAGCAACATAAAAATTGGCGTTCCTCAAGGTTCATTTCAGGGCCCTGTTTTTTTTAATATTCATAAATTCACTTTTGCCTCAAAATTTTTTAAGTAATGCAATAGCCTGTACATATAGTAATGCAATACATAGCTTGTACATTAGGGCGGAGTATTTTATTCGATGAAAGTTTTTCAAAGAAGGTGTATAGCATATTCGAATTTTATGCTAAATTTTAAGTGAAAATTTTCCCATTTTTTAAAAGAAAAACCGTAAATTATAATTTTTTAATTATTAAGCTTAAAGAAAAATTGCATATAATAGATACTTTAAGCCATCAAAACCAAACCAAACATCATTTACAATTGTAGTGATCACACGAATATGATAAATTTTAATGACAAACCAAATTCATATAAGGCTCCGCTTACGCTCAATTATTGGTGGCTCAAAATTTTCAGCAACATCAGTAAATTTTTTACTGAAAATCCGTCCCGATGCAAACAGCAATGGCGTTCGCGAGAATAGGATTGTTTCCAAGCAACAGTAAGATAGTTGATTAAAGTTGGTTTTCTGTATTGTGTAAATGGAAAAAATAAAATAAAAACTAATATTTTAAAAAATATCAGCAAAAAATATATAAATTATGCAAGCTCTTAAAAACATAGCTTACCCTCCTTACCCCCCGTTAAATTCGGGTTGTTTGTACAGCTTTTAACTAATGCTTCATGACGTGTTGTTGAAAAAAACAGGGAAGGCGTTATGGCGGTGATAGTTGAGAATAAGAAAATAATCCTTAGCCTAGAAACTACAAAAGATTTGATGAAATTGACTGCATACATGATTTTATGTGTTCTTAATTTCTGCAAAGTTTTTTCTCAAATATAAATAAATACAAAAAATTTTTTAAATAAAAAATTAACTTCCTGTGATCAGGGTTGGCCAGTAATTCATGTAATGATTATAAAAATAATTACTGCTTACAATCTATCATACACAAATTGATTACTTGATTACTTAAAATAAATCATTAATAACTTTAAAGTATTCAGTGAATTTTTGAGAAATCAGTAATCATGCAAAAGTAGTCAGTGATTATTTTAAGTAATCAATCACTTTCCAGTAATAAATGAATTATTCTGATTAAGAAATTTATCAGTAATCAGGCTTAACTATTCGTTGATGTAGATTTCTTTAGCTAGTATATTGTTTTATATCTGCTTTTAAAATATATGTCGTTCAACTGTAAAACTGAGACAAGTAAAATACAGAAAGGTTTCTGAGCAATATTGTTACCAAAACGAATCTAGCAAGCATTAACATCGCTTATAGCTGCTTCACTAATAGCTGTTGAAGAAAATATTGTATTTATGGCAAATAGCAATTACTGGAATAATAAAATTACATACAAATTTTGAATTTTTTGTCTTACGAGAAGTAATCGGTAATCACCGAAATCTGGGTCTGATTACTGACTACTTGATTTATTAAAAAATCATGTAATTCCATGCTACGATTACTTAATTTTTTAAAAATCATGTAATCACCTTGCATGATTACTTTATTTTTTATAATTTCATGTAATTACCTTACTAATCATGTAATCAAGTAATCATGTTACTTAATTGAAAGTATTTTTATTTGGTTTTCAATATGATTTTTCTGAATATTTAGAAAAATCAAGTAATCTGTGCAGTCTGAATACATGTAATCATAATCAGTAATTGTGATTTGTAATCATGACTTTAATATTGAAATTAATCGAGATCTAGAAACTCTAAGACACTGGTTTACTACTCACAAGTTAATTCTAAGTGACAAAATGAAGATTATGTTTTTCAATATTAGTGGAACAGAAACTAAAGTTAATGACTTTACGTTTCATTGTGCAGATTGTAGGAAATTCTCTATTTGTAAGGATACATGTTGTTCGCAAAATATTGTCCATAAGTCCGTGTTCATTTAATTGTTTTCATACAGAATGTGTTAACAGTTTTAAATAAATGGGTTTAATGATTGACTGAAAAATGAATTGGTTTGATCGTACGAAATCCTTAAAAAATACTTTGACAGAGCTACGAGATAAATATAGCATTTAAAGGCTTTTTGTTCTGAAATATTACTGGCCTGCATCTACTTTAGTATTTTTCACTCTAAACTAGAATATGGTCTCACTTGTTGTCATCATCCAGGAACATCCAGTTGTTAAGCTCACTACGTTAACCACTGGGCTAAACAAGCATATGAACCTTATAGCATAATATTGATTTTCAGCATTGCAATATTTCCTTGGTTTAAATTTTAGTACAGAAAAGTTTTAATTTTGTGTTAGTATTTGTGAAATTTTAAATTTTAAACCTCAAGGTTAAAAAATATGCAGTAGGATTTTAGCTGGACTAAAATTTATTCCAAGATTTTTAACCGTGTCTTTTCTGCGCAGAAACATGCAGTTCGAATGATTTATAAAAAAAAATCGTCTTGATAAAAGCTTTCCACTATTCAGAAGTCTTAATATTTTACCTGTTAAACATTTGTTCTTTTATAAAGTCTAAAAAACTTTTTTCATTAAGTCGGGTTACTTAATAAATATAAGTAGTTCCAATTATATATTAAGAATTAATCTCCTTAATATGGCTTAAGTTCCATCACATAATTCGCAACATTTCCTGCTATTTTATTCGACAATATTAGATGTATTCGTAACAAATTTGTTTTTCTTAAATATGTAAAATCGTGGCTTTTTACTTTGTCATACTTAAATGTCAACTCACTTCTGAATATAATGTTGTATTAATTCTAGTAAAACATGTTTGAACTATAACTGTATTTTGCCAAAAATTATTTCAATTATTTATTTATCTTATTGTTTATTATTAAAAAGTCATATAATATTATACATCAAAATGTTAACGTTTTAAATGACCCCATTAATAAAATACTGATTAAAATTACTCTTTTAATTCTACCTGCATTCGCTACTTGTGAATTACAGGATATAGGTTTTCATTTTTATTTTACAATTTATCAAATTTAAGAAATTGTTATTATTTTTAGAAAAAATTTGTAAAAATTGTTAATTGTAAAAAAATAATACTAAAAATAAATGTATCTATCTATCTATCTATCATCAAGGAGCGTTGAAGGCAAGTTGTCCTCAATGCTCATTCCACCAGATCTCTAACAGACCAAGAGCGTATGCCCGAGTTCCTGCCGAATACCCTGATCCTCAAACAATTCTGGATATGGTTAGGTTGGGAAACCACAGCCTGCCAAGATCGAACTGGAAGGTGACACGGGTTGAAGAGCCAAAGGGTGATTTTAGATCGGTAACTTTCGTTATCAATCTGAAATTCCTGGCCTTTTTGTCATCCAAACGCTTCGTGATAGACTTTGTTTTCTCATCTATCGTTCTGAGGATATGCAAGAAAGTTGAGGGTTTATTGGAGAAAGAGCAGGCTTTCAATCCAATTAAAGATGCGTCTTCTACTCAAACCTGCACCAGAACCGGAAGGTGCAAGCTCCGTTTCGGAACTGGGCTCCGTCCATGGTAAATCTGGTCTCCACTGCATCATCAGAACCAAAATAACTCATCATTGGGTGCGATACCATAACGCGATCTGGGGAATTTCAGACACTTACGGACGGGTTGAGTCTCTTTTCGATTGTATCCTTAACACCAATTATAAGATAAGTAGTGCAGGTAAAGAACTGACCTTCAATATTAGTAATTAGCAGGAAGTCTTAGTTACTACTAGGGGATGGAATCCCGGAGCTTTTCCGCTCCCAGTAGTCTCGGGTTTTTCCGCTCCAAAATAAATTAAAATTTTCAACAAAAATGTATGCAATATATATTTAAATAAAATTATAAAAATGTTAAAATAAAAATTTAAAAAATATAGTTTAGAAAGTGTTAACTATAACATCGTCTTCTAATAATTGAACTATTATCACCACTGCTGCCAAAACGCTATTCGAAAATTTTTTTTTTGCTTAAAAAGTTTTAAGAACAAGTAAGATCGTTTAGCCGCAAAGCTTATGTTGAAGTTATTTAGCTTTCACACCAGACGCTTTATAGAGTTTTTTGTAACGTGTTGTTTTAAATAATATAATTAAATATTTTTTTATATAATTATTTTTAAAATGTTTTTAAAATTGTCAGAAGACAATCTATTTTTTGTTGTGTTATTTTTAAAACTTAATCTCGACTTGGCCTTTTTTGAATAAGTGTATTTGATCAACTTTTTGAATTTACATAATTTCTTTCACTAAAGTTCAGGCAAAATGGTCTGTGTTTTTTATGTAAATAAAAAATGTATTTAATTTTTCTCCTCCGACGTTTGGCTAGTTATTTTTCAGCTTCTTCGGGCAATTTTATTTATTTAAAAAAGAATACAAAAAGTTTTACTGTCGGAAGAATATAAAATTATTTTTTAGATGAAAAAAACTATTAAATAGAAGTCCTTACAAATTTAAATTTTACATTAACCCTGATATTTCTGTTGTTTTAAAAAAAATAAAATTTAACAATCAAAAATTTAACAATTTGAATTTCACTATTCCTTTCACTATTCCCTTCACTGTTTCTATTTTATATGATTTTAAAATTTTGTGTTTGAATTGCCTGTTATGCAAAAAAAAATTTTAAAAAGAAATTCTATTGCGTTTAATTGCTATTAAAATTTGTAGAATACTTTTTGGGCTTCCAAATAAAATTTTATTTCCTTTCGTTTCAATAACTTTTAACTTTTAGCTAAAAATTGATTTCAGATTTTTTACGTTCTCATTGTAAAAAAAAATAAGATCTTTAGATTATAAAAATTATTTAATATTTTACAATAAAGTTTACAATAAACAAGATCTTTAGATTATAAAAATTATTTAATATTTTACAATAAAGTTGTAGTTCCAGGACTAATCCAAAAACAACCCGAAATTGCAGGCCATATATACTACCCTTGCTCTGACCATATATCTAATAGTATAAGAAAGCGGAGAGTTTAAAAGGAACACTCCTCCGTATAAATACCCCCAATTTATGAAATAATGCTTAGAGTTTGAACGCCAAATTAATCGTCAAGTTTTACTTCTAATTTAGAAGACCAATGGCATAATCTGCCGGTCAACTCAAACAAATTTAATTTTATAACACAGAATTCAGGCTCCTAGCCTGACCCTGATTTTAAGCAGAAGTCGCCGCAATGCACCAAGTAATAACTTCGCTACAGATAAATGAGTTATTATCAGTGGATATCTTCATACTATCTGATGGGTTAGCTGCTGATACTGTTGAAATAAAATTCAAAACAGTTCTTACCTGCCCCAGATCTCGGAATGAGATGGCAAGGCAGTTCTAAATTTCTTTACGCTGGATTTCCAGAGATAGAAATTTTTCAGGAAACTTTAAACCAGATGAACTTGCTCGCACAGGTACTACCAAATAATTATCGCCAGATAAGGAAAATTTGGGTATCTTACCACTTGCAAACTTCTTACCACTGGCAATCTTCTTACACTTGAATGCCGCAAAAAAACCAACAGCAGGTGGTTAGCAGGAAACATGTCTTTGCGTAGTAAGCAAAAAACGGATTCAACTCCAACTCTACATTCTTCTGTACATGACATTGCTGATGACATGGACATTGGTGGTATAACAGCCCCTCCACCTATTTTAACTTCTACTTCGAATACAGCAAGCATATTGATTTCTGCTCCTTTGCCAGTGCTGGCACCTCCACCTTCATTGCCAGTCATGTCTTTTGCCCAAACTGTTTCTCTTTCACCAACTTTGTTCGATTCCCAGGTTGTTCTTCTTACTTCTCAGGTTTCTATTCCACTTAAGCCAATCATTGCAATTCCACCAACTAAATCAATCTTTGTTTCTCGCTTAGCTGCGGATACAACAGAGGTTGATATAGATTTTTTCATTAAATCAAAGTTTAATTGTTCCTTGCATCTTTCGGTTCATAAATTCAAATATTCAAATGTAAGATCGATTACTTCTTTTAGATTAACAGTTCCTGAAAATTTATTTAATTCTATAGCTGATGTAAACTTTTGGCCGCCAAACACAATTGTGTTTGTTTCCCCGAAATAGCCCTGAATCTCATCCAAAAAACGATTAATAAACCGCAAGTCTAACTTAGAGCTTGTGTATCAAAATGTCAGTGGTCTTAACTCCGAACTTTCCGATATTTTCATAAACAGTTTTGATTTTGAGTATAACATTATAATTTTTACAGAGACTTGGCTTCGCTCTAATATCTTAAATTTTGAAATAATGTGCAATAAATATCAAATTTTTCGTAATGATCGTCATGATAAGATCGGTGGTGGTGTTTTGATAGCTGTTCAAAACTCGCTTGTATCTGAAGAATTGACAATTCTTGACACCAGTGACATTGATTTCATTTGTGTTGCTGTTTAATTAAATAATAGTATTATTTATGTTACCTGCTCTTACATTCCTCCTAAATGTGACTTAACAATGTATTTAAAACACTTACACGCCATCGAAAAAGTTCATAATTTGTTAAAAAATAAAGACGTTCTTATTGTGCTGGGTGATTTTAACCTACCTTTTGTGACTTGGAGATCGACTGACGATTCTTCATTTCTTACTCCTGTTTCCAATAGTGATTGGATAAATGACTTCTTAGATAAGCTGTCTGATCTGTGTCTTCAACAAGTCAATGATATTTTAAATATAAACCACAGAACCCTAGACCTTGTATTTGTAGATAGATGCACTACTGTTAATCTCCATTGTTCGAATCCCGTATCTCTTCCAGAAGATGTACATCATCCAACTCTTGAAATAACAGTTTAACTCCCCCATGAAAAAGAAGATAAAGTAACTTCTGATGCGCGAAATAAAAAAGTTTATAATTTTAAGAAACGGACTATGTAAAACTTAATTCCTTACTTTCTCTGACTGATTGGTCTCCAATTTTAAATAGCGGAACATCATATTCATATTATGACGTCGAATCTTCTGTACAGTTTTACAATGATACTCTGCAAAGGTGTTTCTTATTGTCCGCCCCCAAAAAAAAGGTGTTTCTCCAATCCTTTAAATCCACTCTGGCTAGTAAATGATCTAAAGGTACTTAAAAATTTAAAAAATCGGTTATTTAAAAAATATAAAATATCTGGTTCTAGTTAAGACTATGCTTCCTATTCTTCTTGTCGTTATATATATCAACTATTAAATAAACAATGCTTGTCTGAATATATAATTAACATAAAATCTCAATTTAGAGATAATCCAAAACTTTTCTATAGTTTTGTTAACTCAAAACGTAAAGCCTCTAGCTTTAAGCCCCATATGAAATTCAATCAGGAAGAATCATCTTGTGACAATGTAATTTCTAGCATGTTTGCAAACTTCTTTAAATCAACTTACTCCGATATACCATTTAATACTAGCACGGTGTATCCTTTTCTCCTGCTAGTTAAATCTTTTGGAACTACTGTAATTGACCCAAATATCGTTACTTGTTATCGTCGACAAGTAAAATCCTCTTTTACGACCGGCCCTGATGAACTTCCGAGCTGTATTTTAAAGCAATGTTCTACAAACCTGTGTACTCCTCTAGCAAACATTTTTAATATTTACTTGCGTAGTGGTTATTTTCCTATTATATGGAAGGATTCTTATATTATACCCCTTCTGGGGTATAGATGACGAGGTAATGCAACTTTAAGTGCAACCCCTAAGTTATTTGAAAAAATCATAACTGATCAATTAACCCACTCCGTGTCTTCCACCATTTCTGTCTCTCAACATGGTTTTCTGAAGGGAAGGTCCACTACAACAAACTTCTTAGAGTTTACTACGCGTGTTATAAATGGTTTTACTTTGAGACTGCGGACTGATGTTATTTATACGGACTTTAGCAAAGCCTTCGACAGTGTAAATCATAATCTTCTTTTGAAAAAACTCCACCTTATTGGGTTTCCTGTCACATTATTAAATTCTATAAATTCGTATTTATCTAGACGTACTCAAAAGGTTTTATATAAGAATTCTCTTTCAAAAAGTATTTCGGTCACTTCTGGCGTTTGTCAGGGCAGTTATCTTGGACCGGTTTTGTTTTTACTATTCATTAATGATCTTCCTTCGGTAATAAAA
This sequence comes from Dichetophora obliterata, assembly GCA_963920525.1. Classification (NCBI taxonomy): domain Eukaryota; kingdom Metazoa; phylum Arthropoda; class Insecta; order Diptera; family Sciomyzidae; genus Dichetophora; species Dichetophora obliterata. The sequence goes on along the minus strand of OY986436.1, from coordinate 17,413,519 downwards.
CACTGTAACGTCTTAATATACGCTGACGACGTGAAATTTTTTCTTTGTTACAAATCACCCGAAGAACGACATCTTTTACAATCTGATCTAAATAGACTAGTGGACTGGTGCAGCTAAAATATATTAAATCTTAACTAAAAAAAATGTAAGCAAATTACATTCTCGCATAGATTTGCTAATAACATAAATTACACTATAAATAACACTAACTTAGGAATAGTTTACAGTTTTCTCGATCTTGGTGTTATTATGGATTCAAAACTTCGCTTCAATCTCCACGTTAATATGGTGATAAATAAGGCAAGAGGAGTCCTTGGTCTCATTAAAAGATGGGCTAAGGCATTCAGTGATCCCTTTACTACTAAATCATTATATACCTCTCTCGTAAGGCAAATTCTTGAATATGCATCAGTTGTATGGAACCCACAATATAATGTCTACATCAACGCCATAGAATCCGTTTAAAAACAGTTTTTATTTTTTGCTTTATGTCATAGTCATTGGAACCCCAATATTATGCTTCCATCGTATGAAATACGCCTTAAAATTATTTAACTACCTTCCCTAAGAAGCAGAAGAATGATGCTTAATGTCATATTTCTGTATAAATTACTTCGTGGCGAGATTAATTTGGAATATCTCAGCTCTAAATTAAACATCCCAAGGAGAGGAACTGGACATTTTCTTTTTTTCAAATTGAGTCAGTGCAATTCTAATTACGCTCTTCATGAACCTTTACGATGTATGTCCAGTGATCTCAATGATAACTTTAACATGATTAATTTTTCTGATTCGGCAGACGCCTTAAAACGGTAAATTATATTACATTTAATTAATTAAATCAATTTAACTTCATCCTATTATACCGAACGCAGTTTTATAACAATGTAATATCGGTAATTGAGATTGTTCTGTTTCTCCTTTTTGTCTCGATATTATGTTTTATAAAGTAAGCACCATCAAATATGAATCGTTTTTAAAACTTACTTTTTAATTATTCAATATTTTAATTTTAAATCGAATTGTAATTTACGTGCTCACGTGGTTTCCTGATTTGAAATTAGACTAAACTCACACTATCACCTGGATTGGTGTGCCAGAGTATATCTCTTTTCCACACAAGTTTATGCCTGCGTTGGCCCAAATGCATATCCAACTAATTGGGATTTTGATTTGGCGGATATGAGTTTTTTCTCATTTCCACGTAGGTCCTTGGGTTGGACAATAGCCGCAAACCAGTTAAAATGAGTTTAGTGTTTTGGATTAGTTTTGAAATCAGGATTGTTTTTCGGGTACCTTAAATTAATATTAATAACTTAATTAAATTTAAATTTAAATTTAAATTAAATTTAATAACTTTAATATAATTCGATGTTGCTTATTTATATAGAATTAAATATACTTAAATACGCGTTTGTTGCATACTAAATTTTTAAATTCCGCTGAAAAGCCAATTAATGTGCAATGGCGTCAGAAGCGCGGGAAAGGGGGGCAGTTGCCCCCGCCCTTTTTTGGCTAGATAAACAATTTAAAAGAAAAAGTTATTCAAAATACCAGTTTTTTACAACGATAATATTTTTGTATTATATATTTTCCTATTCTTTCTCTCTTCTTCATGTTTCATGTGAAGAAATTTTGGTGAACTTTTTTTGCACCACCATTTGTACTGCCCCCCCAGATGAAATTCGCTTCCGACGCGCTTGTTAATGTGCTTAGTGGAAAATCCTAATTGCCAATAGGGGGTATGTTTTAGTACGTAGGTACATTCTGTCTGTCCCAGCTGACCCGGGCAGGACCTAGAGTGTAAATCGTGCATGCATAAAGGTCGGGTATGCGTATCTTTGGAAGATTCATACCTCCGGGCGAATCAAAAAAAAAAAAAAAATGTTAAAAAAGTCTGGTATATAAATTACAATTTTTCTTTTCTTAAAATAATTGTAAATATTTTTGTTTTAAATAGATATTTCCTTTCAACATATGAAATTTAAAATTTTAGAAACAAAATAGAGTGTTTTTCATTTTAAAAACGATTTTTTTTTAGTGTAGCCATAGCATCTATGATAATATTCGCCCTTATTCTTGAACCCGCGCTCGCTCTCAAAACGACGTCGAAACAAAATTGTTGCATTCTGGAAACTTTCAATTTCGACGTTGAGATCTGCAGTGATTGTTCATGTCAATTGTTGAGCAAACGTCGTCAAATAAATATTTAAATTTTTGGTCGTCGCAATGATCTTCGACGACAATTCATTGGTGAAAGCGAGCTTTCGACGACGATATTTACTCGACGCGGATTCAAGAATAGGGGTGATTATTCTATGATTGAAAAAAATTTCTTTGAAAATATATGTATAGAAAAAATAATGTTATTTAAGATATTAATTCCTCCGTATTTACTAATTTTCTCGTTGACGCCATTTCTAAGTGTAACTCAGAAATTATCAATTGTTCTTAAAAAACATCAACTTAAATTATTAGTTAAATTCACAGCTAGGAAAACATTAACTGAGTATTTTTTTTCAAATTTAGAAAAAATAACTGAAACAGATAAAGTTAATTTTGAGTTAAGCAAAACTTAAATGCAAGTAAGGAAACATCAATTGATACTCATAACAAATGACATATTATTCGAATTCTCCTATTTTTTATATTTTACAAGACATTGAAAGGTAGCTATTACTATTGCCAATACTTTTCAAAAGCTGCATGCTGTTTGTTGACTAATCTTGAAATTTTGAAGCAAGAAATTGGCAAGACTATCAAATCAGAATTTTAATTGAACTACTTAATCGAGCGTATTAAATTGTGTTACATTGAAAAAAGTTTCCTCCATTCTCACTTTTATTAAATACATTTCTATCATAAGGCTGATTTCCAAATCATTTCATAATTTGAACAAAACTCATTTTCAACTTTTATAGCATCAACTTTGTTGGTTCAATTCAAAAACCAATAACAATAAATAAAGAAAAAAATTCAACTAAAACCAAAAACTACACTGTTCGACAATTTTCAAACTTTTCGAAAATTATGGGCTTAGAATCAACAGATTCCTGTGCCATTTTAAAAGCACACGTCAAGTTAATTTAAACATAAGTTTTAATTTTTTTTTTAATGAAGCTAAGTATTAGATAAAGCCACATATTGTTTAAAGCCACAGTTATATAAAATTGCATTCATGCAATAAAAAACTTGTACTGAAAGCCAAAGAAATGATTTAAATCTTTGAATAATTTTTTCATTTCATGACTTCAAGTTTTGAAATCAGCAATCATTTTAAAGTCATAAGTTTAAAATCAATTGGTACAAATTTTTGTTAAAATCTTTTGATTCATTCACTATGATTAAAGTCGTGCTGCTCGGAGTCATTGACTGCATGCAACTGTAATCAATTTTAAATAATTGTTATCATTAGAAGTCAGTTGAAATCATGTTAATATTTACTGAAATTGTGAAACAACTTCAAGTCAAATGAAGTCTTTTAATTGCATTTAAAAAACTTTGAAGTCATTTCGTATGCAGAATAAAGAAATTATCATTATATAGTTTTATGGCGTTCTATATAAAGTTTCTTAATTTTTATTCATTTTGATGTTCTGTAGAAAAATGTGGTAAAAAGGGACTTATAGTGCAATTTTTCAAGAAACATTTTCATAGAATGTTTTAACAATCTACGACTAGGGTTGAAGGTACTTTTTTAAATTTTTTTTAAAAGGTCCAAAAATTACCAAAAACTATATTAATTAAAAGAGTCAACAAAAATATTTATCATAAAATTATACTTTGAGCCTATCAACACAACGACTATGTCAAATGATATATGTAGTATTTTTCCAACAAAATTTCAATGTTAGTAAATAGTTAAATTTAGAGTACACTTAACATTTTTTATAAAACTTTCTCAAACGTAAACTTTTAAAACGCTGATAGACGTAAGATTGCCTTTTATTTCTCCTACCGGAATCCATTGGTTCAAGTCTGTAATTGTTTCGGTTGCTGGACTGTGTTTTTATTTGTAACTAAGCAGCAAAAAAAGGTACAATGGACCAATACGGAATGTAGAGTGAAAATGTTTGGTGTTCTTAAGAAGAGTAGGGGTTGGATTGGTTGACAGAGCGCATTGCTAATGAACTCAATGCGAAATCAGAATTTAAATTGGCTTATTACTACAACAATAACAACAAAAAGAACAAACACAAGCTCAGACTACAACCACTAGTTTAGAACCCAACAGAAACCAGAGTTGAACCAGCCAAGTTGTACAGAGTATTTGCAAAAATTGTCCACATAGAAGACAAGCAAGCAGCAGAAAAGAGACATTAATTAATTAAGGTTTGTATGCTAGAGTCTGCTGGGCTACTCATAAAACGGATAATTATTGTAGATGACAATCGATGCCTTCAATGGTTTTTGCCATATTAGTTTGCTATCAACCTCCTCTAGTGTCGTAGAGTCTTTTGGTCTTGGCGACCAAAAGGATTCACAAAAAGCACACTATTTGCATTGGTGTATGCTTAATTGGAAGTGATGACATCGACATGGTTGTGTGGTGAAAACTTCCTTTGTTAATTGGTGCAATTTGTGGTAGGTACTGAGTTGCCATTGGTTGGGGCGGGGTGAAAAAAATTGAAATTTTATGCTAATGCGATAATTGCTTTTAATGCCATTCATTAAGTAGTTCTGTTAAAATTTTGGAGCTCATTATAATGAATTATATCTTCTTACTGTATCTGATTTTGAAATTCAGTTTTAATTGTAATAATAAGTTCAAGATGACTGCAAATTATACGAGAAAAAAAATGTATTCAATAAAAAAGGTTAAACAAGTAAATTTTAGAAGAAATGTAATCTTATAGTTTTTATAAAGAACATGCTGTATAATTTCTATGCCATTTCCAAGAGTAAGTTACAAATAGTAAATTTACTTTAAAAAACACAGTTAATATTCTGAAATCTCGTTGAGAACTATAAAAAAATCAATTGAATTTCAAAAATTCCAGCTGATATCCAGAAAATCAAAACTAAATGTTAAAAGCTCTATTTAACTTTCATAAAATAAAAATTTAAACAAAATTTTTTAAAAATACTACCCCATAAACAACGACGTCGTTGTGGAAAACTGTCGATAGTTAAAACCATTATACTATATAATATTATTATCAGGACCATATAATATTACTCAGTGCGACGATTTAAAAAGCACAATCAAATTTTTAAAAAATTCTAGATGAGGGACATGTTGCACCTGGTCTGAACTCTCAATATCATCACATTTTTTTTAATTAATTTTTAAAACTAAAGTGTTCGATTTTCTTGGGCCGATATTCATTGACTTTTTACAGCAAAGTGCTTTGTTGGAAATTAAAAACAGAATCAACTTCTTTTTAGTAGAATTTAGCGTAGAGTACTATAAGGCTATTTAAAAAAATCCGATAAAATACAACATGAAGCGAGAAGCAAAGCATTGTATTTTTTTAATTTAAGAAGAGCATTGGTTTTTCTATCAATTTTAGTTATATAATGTTGGATTAATGACATCTGTTTTTTTCACAAAAAATAAATTGCATATATTGAAAAATACTTTTCCATGGAAATAAAAAAAAAATATAAATCGGTTTGACATATCGTAACACTGTATTATTATTGATTTGATTTATTTGATTTTTGTTATGAAGCATTACATATAGAGATTAGAACAGTTCAAAACTATGTGAGGAAAATTATAGGTCGGTGCGCGTTCATTTCTTTGAAGTTCCTTTCCAAATAAGAACAAAAATACCTCAAGACCAAAATAAATTTTACCTTTGTTTATTGCGCAAATCATTTGAAGGTCATTTTGGAGCTATTTACGACTTAAATCTAGGGACCGTAACGGTTATGATTTTTTTCAATAAAGTGAATAAATAAATAATCGTTATTTTTTGACTGATTTCATTTCGATCAAAAACAAAAGTTAAAATTTTACTTTTACTTATTTAATCAGAAATAAAAGTTAAAATTTGATTTTTATTTTTTCGATGAAAAATAGAGATAAAAAATTTACAGATCTATTTCTTATTGAGTATTATAATAGTTTTAATTTTCAAAACAATTAAAAGAGTAAATTTTTTATTATTTTACACATATATTCGTAACATTTTTGCACAGAGATAATAACATCGCTATCGATCTTCATATCGTTGCATTGCATCGCTTAGTTGCTTATCACTGCACATTCTGTTTTAATTTATTTCTCAAATGACTGGAATAGCGACTGCAAGCAGATGATAAAGGAATTAATATATGACTTTTACTTTTAATCGAAAAAATTAAAGTCAAATTTTAACTGATATTTTTCATCGAAATAAAATTGGTCAAAAAATAACGATATATATTGACTTTTTTAAAAAAATCTGATAAATTAAAATCATTTAAGATTATTATTCCTTAGCTTCCTTTGATATATTCAAATATAAAATAGACTTGCTCTTTCCATTTGACTTTAGGAATAGAAATTTCGGAATTATTTTCGGTCCCTGCTTAAAACATTTTGAGCAATGTGTTGCGAAAACAATAAAACATATAGAATATATTTTGAGGAAGAATCATTTATAATAATTTAAGCTTCTATACGTTTTTTTTTATTTTTTTAAAATACGCATCTTGTATATTTTGGCAGAGCTTTAAATATGCAATTTAACTCGTAAAGCAAAATTATCGTTTTTCCACATTAAATTTTTTTATTTTGTTTCAGCAACATTATTCTTGTTATTTTGTATTTTTGGACAAAGCATAAGCTTTCTTACGATATAACATAATGCACACGGACCATAACATGCAAAAAAAAATAATAAAAACACTACTAACATTTATTTTTCTTTATATTTATTTTTTAAAGATATGATTTTTTGTAATTTTTTTTAAAATTGTTGTGTGCCGAATCGTTGATAACATTGAGCTGAGTGAGTGATTTGAAGACCACTAACATATGCGTTTTTATTAAGCCACAACAGTAGAAATGTTGAGTTTTTTGAAAACAATCTAGTGTTGATTGTAACAAAATAATATAAATTTATTGTACATTAAAATATTTTGGTTTACTTGAACCCTTTTCTAACGACTTTTCACTTCCTGGCTTATTTTGTATTGACTCCGCCACTTTTTTTTGTAAGTGTCAGAATTTAGAGATCTGTTGAAAAATGATAACCCTCTAAGTTCTTCGCTAAGATACCACAAGTGTTGCTCAAATGTTTACACCCTGCTGAGTGGCTTAATAACAGCGCATATGTTAGTGGTCTTCAAATGGTCACTCAGCTCAATGTTATCAACGATTCAGCAGAGAGAAGTGTAGCATTAACAAAGACATGTTAAGCTCTGGTCTGAAACTTGCAGGTCACAGACAGAACCATATTATCAGGACCATACAATAATATTATTGTGGTTTGAAATCAATAAAAGTCGTAAAAAAAGTACCTATTGTTAGTTCAGGTAGTCTTGAAAACTTAATTAATGAATAATTGAAAAAAATAACAAGTTGATAATATAAAAAATATACGTAAAGAATAGAAAATATTAGGCCTAAATATTAAATTAGTATTTTTACCTGTTTTTTTAATAAACAAAAGATTTTTAGGTATATTGTGTTCCATGTCAATTTCAGATTTGTCAAATATAGATTTATGGGTAGATTGTAACATTTAGTTTCGTAGAATTATATTTTATCTTACCAAACATATTCATGAAGCAACAAGTTACAACAGCAAAATCATATATCAAAAACCTTCTTCACGTCTTGTATAGTTTTAAAACAACAAATTAGCGGCGTCAATTGGCTAGTGGTAGCACACTTGACTATTACCCTGGTGTTCTGGGTTCGATTCCTGACCGAGCCATCCTGGTCCTACGCTTTAACCTTTTTTTTTTACTTTTTTTCTCATCAAAAGAACTTTAAAACACATCAATTAATGACGAAAAAATTGTATTTGGAGGTGGTAGAACATTTGTGGAGAGAAATGCTTAGTAACTTGATTTGACTGAGGTCAAAGTTTTGCTAAGATTCAATATCACATGTTTCTACAGCTTCTGCCACATTAAGAACATACTACACAAAATATAACTACCTGATAACTACCTTTTTTAATTCTGTGGTATCACAACGGATCGATAATTTTGTCTAAGTGGGCCGGTCTAAAAACCTCCCGCCACCTTAACCTAACCTAACCTATACCAACAAATTGTTTTAAATTAATTTAAAAATTTAAAAATGAGCAAAACATCAAATCTTTGCAGGACTTTTGAGCTTTTGCATTCTGTAAAATAGTAAAAAAACACTGCTGTAAAAGTTAAAAAGCAGAAGTTGTGCCTTTAAGCTTGGGAAAGTGGCTAGATTGAAGAAGCCACAGAGGACTACTGAAGAGTTGATGTAGCAATCAATAAAACAGATTACAAATATGCTTGGTTGTTTGTTTTGTAAAAATCTTGTTGTTGTTGCAACTTGTTGCTTCATGAACTTATTAGGCAAAAAACTCAAAAATAATTCTAAAAATATATAATTAATTTAAGTACATATTTTTAACTTAATATCAAGTATCATATATTAATATCTTCATCATATATCATCATATCTTAATATTAAAAAACATTACTGTTTGAGAATTAAAATGCAAACAAACAGCAATTAAAAAAAACCATACTTAACTCTTCATTTTGTATTATGTTTTCTAAAATAATTTTTTTTAAAATTCCTAGTTTTAAATTTTTTTTTTTTTTTTCTTATTAAAATATCGACGATATTCGATATCACTACCTAAGTAGCGTTGATAACTTTGTTACTACCAATTCAGTGGTACAAATGCAACGATTTTTTCATAAAACATGATAATGAGAAAAAATCGACTTTAAAATTAATATTTTCGACTTTTGAAGCAAATACGTCCGCTGTTTTTAAATATATTTTACTTGAAATTGTTTTTTTTTTAAGTTCAATCAAAGAACTTAACAAAAATTGTTTCAACTGTTTGAACAGTTTGGTCAGTGTATATATTTTTGAAATTTTTTGGATTGTTATTAAAAAGCATCACTTGAAATAAGCTTTTGTGGCTTGTAGTAAAAATAACATTTCTGACTACCTTTCATATAAAAATCTTTCTGTTTTGCGCAAAAGTTGTCACTGTTTTTTCATCAAAACATCAAGGGCCCTATATGATTTTTGGCAAAAATTTTTTTTCCAATATATTGTTTCAATATTTTTTACAAAATAGTTAAGTACAATATTAAAAATAATTTATGTTTAAAAACTACCCCAATTTATCTTTCCAGTCAAAAGTTATGGCTAAAAATCTATTTTTTCATACAATCAACTATCGTTGTTATTTAAAAAAAACTCATTTTCTGTTTGTTTGTTTGTTCGTTTGTTTGTTGGTTTGATCTTAATGCAAATTTAAACGGGTGGTCGGATTTCAGTCAATTTTGGTTTACATATTTGGTGCATCCTAGATAAGATTTAAGCATACTTGGCTTTGACTCCACCTTTTTCGTACTATTTCAACTAATGTAAATTTTGTTATTGAAATACTTTTTATATTCGGAATAATTCCCAATTTAATTTTTAAAATATTTTAATATTTAGACACCAAAACCATAAAATATCGTTACCTAAGAATGGGAAAAAAGACTTGCAAATCAAAATTTTGACTTTGTATTTTTACTTTCGTTTTAAAATACAATATATTTAATTTACTTATATATTTTAAAAATGTTGTTCTCATATTTTTAAAAATTACCTCACAAAGAAGAGACACGCTAAGTGCGCTTGCAGCGCCATCTTTGCTATTGATTGGTTTATAAAAATTTCCATCAAAGGAGACTGCAAATTTTTCCTACAATTTAACAACTACTGCAACGTTTAAAATTTCTTTTAAATTGGTTTGCGTCCATACTAAGCGGTGGTTTGTTTATATACATTTGTCTTTTTTAATGTCATTTTTCGTTTCATTGAGTTTCAAATCACAACGTTGCTAAAGAAGTTTCACTTCAAAAACATATACAGAAAAAATTAAAATAAGCAAATAAATCTGATTGGGAAACAAACAAAATACATGCAAACAAAAAGACAGACAATCAGCTCTCAAATTAAATCGAGCAACATAGCTGCTTTTTTGTGTGAAGAGGTCAACATGGAAGTTAACGCCCTTACGAGATATGCAATATTTATCAAATGAATAACTTTTATATATTTTCTGGATAATTGTTGTTTTTGGATTTATGTTTATTTCATTTTAAAAAGTTAAAATTGCATAAGAAAATGAGATTTTGAAATCGAATCCCCCTATAAAAAAAATTGTAACGACTCAGTTTGACGCTCTCTTTTCTTTCACAACTGAAAGAACTTTCACTGATTCTCGTGCTCACAAATATGACGGACATGCGCATCAGAGAACTACACAAGCCTACTTGAACTTCAAGCCTTTTCAACTACTTGAATTCAAGTATTTATCCAAACTTGAAAAAAGCAAGCTTTAGCCAGCTTGCAAAAATAACAAACAGATACAAGTCATATCCCTGCTTTCTCGTTGGCTTGGCTTGTTGAAACTTACTTTGTCGGGCAGAAAGTTGAAAGGTTTGAAACAATTGGCAAAAGCTTGTAAGCTCGAAAGTATCCAATTAATTGAATTTAAAGCAAGTATCCAAAAAATTCAATGAGCTTGAGTAGGAAAAGCTTAAGCGTATTAGGACTTTTTAAGGCTATCTGGACTCCGTCATTGGAAGTTTTAGGGGGTAGATGATTTCGGATTTGATTTCAAAATTTAAAATTCAAGATGGGGGATAGAGTTGCCAACTAGATTTATTGTATTTTTGCGAATTCTTGTAATTTTGAAGTTCTGACAATGGATTTGATTTCGAATCTGATGTCACAGTTTCAAAATTTAAGATGAAGTTTGGGTTCTACCTTAATTTTACCACAGTATTGCCACCTAGAAAAATGTATCTTTAAGAGTTTTAAAACTTCATTTAACAGATTTAGAGGGTCACTTATTTCGAATCTGATGTCAGAATGTTATTTTTACGAATTCGGTGCTGGCGCAAATAATAGGTAAGAATGGAACGCTGGTTCCAAATCCGTTGTCAGAATTTCAAAATTATGTAAATTTTTTAAAATAGGGTTGCCACCTAATAATATGTATTTTTAAGAGTTTAAACCAGAGTATGTGCGACTGCCTGGGAGGCCTCTTTCTGCCGTTCTGAGCATTGCACTACTTACAGTCTTTCTGTTCCATATAATTCAAGGTAATGCAATTAAGTATTTTACAATAAAGGTAGAATTATAAATTTATAACATATATTTTTTTTATAATTATTGAGTGTTAGGGATCGCTGATTTCGAATCTGAATTCTGAATTTTAAAATTCAATATGGTTAATAGGGTTGCCACCTAATTTTTTTTATTTTTACGAATTCGGTGCTGGTGCAACACTAGGTAAAAATTTGTCTCTGAATCCATAAATAATGAATTTTAAATGTTTGCATCAATTTCGAATCAGCTAAAACTGCCAACAGAACCCTTAAAAGTTCTAACACGCTTAAGCTTTTCCTACTCAAGCTAACTACAGTTTTTGGATACTTGCTTTAATTGGATACTTGGCTTTAATTTCAAGCTTTTCAAGCTTTTTGCCGAACGCATGAAGTTTTTCTTTACTTGGGACTTCGTGACGTTCACTTGTAAGCTAGCATACTTGCAAGCAGCGTTGCCAAAATGTGAAAATTTTACCAAAACTGGTAGGTAAATTTTTTTTCGATGTAAAAACGTGAAATTTAATTCTACTTTGGTATATTTTTGCAGTGATGAAACAAAACAATTTTTTTTTAAATATGATCCCTAACTCTACATAAAAAGATACACTGTTTTCTGTTACTTGAAAAAAAGTATTAAAATTATCGGCCTTTTTCAAGAAAGGTTTCTTTAATAAAAACAAAATTAAGAAACAGACTCAATTTAAAAACCATAAGTAATATGATGCCTATGAAAGCATCAATTAATAGTGAAAATAATCCAAATTTTGTATGGTCAGCGAAAAAATATCTAAGGGCATAAATCTTTAAGAGCATACATAGATTGACATTAGTTTACAAAAAGTGAAACAGCTATGCATGTTTCATACAATGTTCCTTCTTTCTTTTAGTTGATATTTCGTGGTTTTTTAATAAGGTATACATAGCACACAAAAGTGACAAGTGAAAATTATTAACGGCCGTATTCGTTACATTTGTTATGCACTCGTTAAAAACTGTTTTAGTTAGAACACAAACTATCCCTTAAAATGCTGTTTATGCATAAACGTATTTTAAGAGCATTTAAGGCAATATGGGAATTTTTTAAAAACAGTAAGCAACACTTCATCAGCTGACAGCTTAACGAAAGAACTTGACGAAAAACAGACTTTTTGTCGCCAAAAAGTGCCCTGTTACGGTGGCGGTCATAGGCTCATCATGGTCATGCATTGTTGTTGTTTCAATGTATATTAACAATTTGAGAGCGAGAGCAAGAGAGTAAATTTTCACCACCACGGTCACCAAATGATTTGACAAAAATATGAAATCATGGGATCAAACCAGTGTTGCGTTGTGAACTTATTCACAATACTTGTGTTTATGCACGAAAATAGTACACTTTTAGTATAAAATATATGAAAGCAGTAATGAAACCTGCTTATTAGCAACACGTCGGTTGTAAAAATACTAAAAGTAGCAAAAAGTGTACTGGTGCTTAGGCATCATATGACCACCAGCATAGCATACTTTCGTCACACAGCTCATCAAACGAAAAAAGAGAGTAAAAAGTGTCATGACCAGGGATCATATGACGACCACCGTAACAACACCCATAGCTGATTTTGACAAGTTATGTTAGGCATTAAAAAAGCAAAAAAAGTGAAGAGAAAAGTAAACAAAAATATAAAAGCAATGGACATGTTCAATATTTTGATTATCTGCACTTTAGTGGAAGAAGAGGATCCTTTTCCAAAGCGCCGAGAAATGTATAGAGCAAGGATCAACCCCTTTGAACAAAACAACGACGAGGAACGAGTAGGAACGATGTTCAGAATGATTTTAACGATCGTTAAAATACTCTTAGAACGTTGATGATAATATACGTTTATGCATAACAAAATGTTTTTCACTGTATAACTATCGCTAAAACAGGTTTATGAATACGGGGTAAATGTCTACAAAAGTTTATTTTGGTTTCATATTTGAATACACATTTCAGTTAAAACATAACATAAACGTTTCTGGAAATTTTAAATTTTTCACTTATTACTTTTGTGCGCTTAACCATCGATTTGCAGTGGGTGACCAAATTAATAGCGACATTCTTTAAATTCTTTAAATTAATTAATTAATTAATCAAAAAATTACACAAAAGTTAGTTTTTTTGTAAAAATACTAAAAATTCAAAATTGCATTTTTAACTACATTTCATTAAGTTCAAATGAATTTTTTTTTATAAATTCAGAATGCTACTTTAGTTTATTAAATTAAATTTATTGTTCTCAAAGTGTAAAGATCTTTTAAGCAAACAGAAAATAAGTTAGATTTATAAAAAAACACTATGAAGAAAATGAACTTCGAATTACTGGTAGCTTTGTTTTATTTTTATGACAAATTAAGTAAAACATTTTCGTTAAACTGTAACACCTTTTGCTAATAAATGCAATGTCATGTGAAAGCAAGTAAAAAATGCAATTTTTAATTTGTATTATTTTTACAACAAAACAAACTTTTTGTCATTTTTTTATTAGTTAACATAACCACAAATTCACATTTTAAAGGTTGTCCCTATTAATTTGGCAACCCACTGTATATGTTTCTAAGCTTTAACATTGAAAGTTTTTATGGTTTAAGAATTCAATGTATATATTCATTGGATACTTTAAAACTTATTTTAAACAATTAATTTTATATTGATCATATTGGCGTCCGTAGCCTAGTGGGTAGAGTGCGAGTTACATTCCCATTGTAACTTAATTCTCCACATCCGCTTAAATATATTTAAAACCTACAATTCAGCACATATTTTCATGCACCGAACTTAGAATATATTCCCACAGTCACATTTGCCAATTCAGCATATTTGCAGACACCGAACAACAGTCACAACACAGAACAAACACACTATCGGGGAAAATTAGCTTATAAGATATTTTGCAAGTTAGTCTTAAGATTCAAGTTATTAAATAAAGACATTGAAATATAAATGCTCTTGTGTTTTTAGACAACACCGTAATTTGCGTGGCCCCTAAGCTAAAGAACCGCGGTAGCCCGGGTTCAATTCCAGCTCAGACAGAAAGTTTTTTCAATTGAATTAATTTTTCTGTTCGGTCGTCACCTCTCTGCAGACAATGGCAAACCTTAGAGAGTAAAAATTGCCATGTAGAAGCTTCTTGAGAACATAAGCCTTTCGGAGTCGGCATAAAACACATATGTCCAATTCTCGGTTATTTGTGATCAAGCATTTAATAACACACACAACACAATTGATCAATAGAAGCTCGGTCAAAGTCCTTCCAAGGGCTGAAATGGCCAGTTTATTTTTATTTTTATTGATTATATTTGAATAACTTTTTTTTTTGGATGTGAAAGTTTTTTCTTATATGCGAAATTTTTTTTTAGAATTTTGGTAAAAAAAATTTTAGGCTTTGGCAATCCTGCTTGCAAGTCGCAAGCTGTCATGGGCTTATTTATATTGAAGTACAAGTTATACTTGACTGAAAATTATCAAGCTCAAGGAAGCTTGTATACAGCCTCAAAGGCTGTAGGCAGGCGCGTACCCAGAAAAAATTTCGGGGGCTTTTAATTTTTTTTTTGTTTAGACTTATTCCAATTTTTTTTTAATATATAATAATAATATATATTTCTTTGGGCTAATGCATTTAAAATTTCTTCCGTGGTCACTTCCACATCCTTGTGAATATTGGAAAGAGCTAACCCATTTAGTTTTTTTCTCCAGTTTTACTTCTCATGCATGTTGTGGGTCTTCGATGCGTCGAAAACAAGTGTTTGCTTGAAGCGACTGAAACCGGCAACGTTGCATAGTTGTGGTAATCTTTTTTATATGCACTTTGATTATTTTTTCGATAAATTGGGACCAAAATATATTTACGCCAGCTGAAAAGGGTTGCTTTTTTATGCCACCTATCGAGAAAAAGATGCAATTAAAAAGAAACAAAAAAATTCATTTTGGAATATTTTTTATATTATATACACTGAGAATAAAAACATATTTTAAAATTAAAAAAAAATTAAAATAGAAATTTAATTTTTTAAGTTTCCAAAAAACCAAATTTAAAAAGGGTATTACATTTTCAACTAAAAGCTCACTTTTTTACAATTTTCTCTTATTATTTCTTTACAATAACAAAAAATACGTTGCTATCTGAGTTTGAATATAAGAACTATATTCAGTAAAATTTTTGACAATAATTGACAGATAATTGAGACCAAGCTGGAAAAAACCGCGATTTTACTTTTGATCGTGTGAAAATATCTTTTAATTGAATATTTAAATATTTTAAGCCAAAATAAATATAAACATCATCGAATGGAGTTAAAATATAGTATTCAAGAGGTTCTGGGGGTCATTCATTACGAGTATGACGTTGAAAACTCGAATAAATTAATAAAATGGAATCAAAAAAATGGCGGTTTAATATTATTGTTTTTAGTTTAAGAACGATATTTTAAAATTATGTTTTAATATATTGGTTTTCAATACTAAAGTTATTGTTTTGATATATTTTTTTTAAACAAATGTTTTTAAACTGTAAATGTTTGCTATAAAAGTATATATAAAAACAGTTTTTTGAATTTAAATTTAATAAATCTCACAAAGGCACCATATGAAGTGCTCAGATTCAGCATATCCTGCAGACATTTAACATTGTGATGCTTTGTTTGCAGGCAGTCAGGCAGGCGAACAGAAGTCAAGGTAAGCTTAATTTAAAAAAATTAAAATTAAATTAAATTTAAATTTTTGAAAAAAAAATTTGTTCTTAATTGAACTGTACAAACATTTGAGTTTAAGTTAAAGGAAATTTTTTCAAGCTCTATATAAAAACAAATTTATTTATTATGAACACAGTTTCATTAAATTTGAACACATATTCCTTCAGTGTACTTTAAAAAGTATTAAGTCTGTATACTATAGTCTTTTCACAATAAATGTTTTAAATTGAGTCATTTATTTTTTTTTTCCATGTTGTGCTGAGTGTTTCTCCCGAATCTCGTTAAAATTTTTTCATTTCGGGGGTTCTAACCCCCAAAACCCCCTACGTACGCGCCTGGCCTTAGGTACCTCAAATTGTAAGACCATGCTAGAAGACATTTTTCTACGTCTAAAAAATGCGTACAGGTTTTTTAATACTATTATAAAAACTATAAAATAATATCAGTTTTCATTAAACATGCTCACTAACACTGTATATTCCAAGGAAAAAAAAGGATTATACAGGCTGATACGACTCAAAAAGAACTGCTCGTACGCCTCTGCACTAAGCACTTAAAATCATCAAATAAATCAAAATATCTCAACCTATCGTCTAACTATCCTATTGTCTAATTGTCTGACGTCTGGCTGTCTTACGGACTGATCAATAAATTGCACTTACTCAATTTGGATTCGAAAAGCTTTTGATATATAAATACACATTTCGTAATCAAAAACATAGTCCAGCACAGCTAAAGCAACAAATCCAATGCAAACTTCATAGTTTGCTCTACTCTATAGTATTCAGCTAACCCCAAAGCTATTCATTCATTCGTATTATCGTTTGACTGACTGACTTCGTGTTAAATTAATTAAGATTCTTGCGTGCGTTTTGGCAATTCCCACGTTTTCACGTTGCGTTTGTGAAATCAATTGAATTCATTGATTTTCCACAATAAACAATGTGTATTGCCTGATTAAGGCATTAAATTTGAGAATTAAGATTATGTTTGTAAATATCTACACAAAGTGCTGTTTGAGTGTGTGTGTGTGCAGCAAAATAATGACAATTAACTACAAGTGGTCATAAAAATTGTCTGGCATTAATTGCAATTTTAAAGTGGGTGCCCAACAATTGATTCTTGAAAATGATTAATGTTATTGAGCGTGTTAATATGCAGTTGAGTGCGTTAATTTGACAAATTAATTTTGCTTAATAACGTCATTATTGTCAAACTTAAGTAGTTGAATTAAGCAGATTGTAATGTTAGCAAATAAAACCACAAGGAATACTTAAATTATGCCGCCACATAAGTGGCACAGAAAGATATAGATAAATTACTAAGACATACAATTACACAGTTATAACTTGTCATATTCATCAGGTTAAGGTAATATAACTCAAAAGCGTGTTAAGCATGCATTAAGTTTAAATTTATCATTAATTAAAGTGCTTCAAGAGCGAAAGAAGCATCCAGTCAGTTGCAATTTTTTACCGTAAAATGTATATTAATCAAGTAGCTTGGGAGTGGTTGCAGAGTGTCCCTCCATCCTGTGCCAAAACCCTGCAGAGCATTTTGAGTTCTCTCATAAGTTGCATTTGATGCGGCAACTGACTGCCATTTTATTTTTTTTTCTTCTACATTGTTTGGATGCGCAAATTTGTAAATGTATAATGTTTTTCAGACAACTACTATTCGCACTCATTCGCATTCGCACAGGAACTGCACAAAGGTCACAGGAAGTCGCCTGCTATATGCCAGGAAACAGGATATGAGTCTTGGTTTTTGAAGTTTTTGCTCTTTTGTTATGCATTTGAAACCACAGCCAGTCCTTGTGGACGGACCAGCTTACCTTGACTTCTGTTCGCCTGCCTGACTGCCTGCAAACAAATCATCACAATATTAAATGTCAGCAGGATATGCTGAATCTGAGCACTTCATATGGTGACTTTGTGAGATTTCTTTTAACCTTAAGCATGATTTGCTTGAGCTGCAGTCTATGCTTATTGTTAGGATGTAGAAAATGACGTTGTCACAACATAAATTAAAGCAAATAATGCATTCTTAATGCTAAAACATACAAAAATGTTTACATATTTTCAAGTTAGAAAGATTAGAAGGTCGATTTTAGCTCCTGAGGTGAATACGTAAAGCATTTTAAGCCCATAATTAAAGTGGAATTTATAGATTGCATATTAAATCCGAACGAGTAACAAATAAGCATGTCGGTTTTAAGATTTTGGTCATTAAAACATCGATTTTTAATGTCGTTCTTGAAAACAGTTTGTATCGAAAGATGTTTGTATCGAAATTTAAAGGTATGCATTTCAATACTTTTTTTTATAAACCTTGGGTTTATATAACTATGTTATATAAAAAAATAATTGTAGGGTAGCTGGGTGCTACTTAGATAGAAAATATTTAGATATAATTGAAAAAGTAATTTTTTAATTTTGTATATGTTGTAAAAATGTTCGAAATCATGCGATGGTGCAAATTGTAACAAAAATTTGGGCTAAGTTCCACGGTTTCATTTACGTACGCTGCTGCATATATTTCGAAATATGGCAATGCTAATGTTATTCCAGTCAAACGGATGTTTCCATTGGAAAGTTCCACATTATTGTAGTTTATTTGTCCTCACAATGTTTTGGTGTACGTGCACTTATTGTGTTGTTTGCAGTGCTTTTAAAATTGTAATTCCACAACAAAATGGAATTATTATGTGAAAATTTTCGTACGATCACTTTTTACAACTTTCGACGTGAACTATCTCGATGAGCTCAATTCGACGTTTGGCGATGAAACACTAACAAAAACCTCTGTATACTCGTGTCGGTTGAACACAGAATTCTGTGCGTATTTGCCTGAAAGTGCAGTGAACTGTATGGATCCTTTAAAATTAACCAAATCCAACAAAAGTTGTCTGTGCTCGAAATTAACCAAATCCAACAAAAGTTGTTATTTCGCAAAAAAAGGAAAACACATAGGCGCCGAAGAATCATTCTTCATCAAGGCAATGCGAGCTCTCAAACATCAGCTCAAACAAAAGCATTTTTGAGCACTCAAAACATCGAATTAATATGTGATATGACATACAATCCTCACTTGGCACCCAATGACTTATTTTTGTTTCGCAAACCAAAGAAAAACTGCGTGGATTTGTGACGCCAAAGAAGTCTTTTATGTGTTAAAAAAATGTGTTTTGAAGGTGCCTTAAGCGGAATGGGATTATGTTATGACAAATGGTTTTTGCTAGAATTATAATAATAAAGTACAAATGTTCAGAAAACAGCTAAAATTTTCGATCTTTGCTACGTGTCCTTCTAAAACTGCATACAAATTAATAAAACAATAAATAAAGAAGGGCTTCTATCACGTATGACGAAAATCGTTTGACGGGGTGTCCAAAGTCGCTTTACCCATACGGGCGTTCTACCTGCCCACAGCAAGCAGCACGGGCGGCAGCATATGCTTGATGAATTCACTGGTTAAAGAAACGTGGGACATGCACGAAGAGAATGAGAAAGAGCGTAAGAAAAAGCGCCATTTATATCGTGATCAGTGTTGCCAGAAAAATGTTGAGCTGTAGTTAAAATTGCTAGCAAACGTAGCTAAAATGAACTAAACTTTTTTTTTAAAGCTTAAAAAAGAAAATAGTTTGCAAAAACACAACTGCTATATTTAATCAGTTTATCAGATTAATGAGTTTATCAATAATTTTGATTGATTTGAAAATACAATGTATTGCTGCACACAAAATTATTAAAAACTCTCTTTATTCAATTTTATATACACAAAATTAAAGAAAATTGATAAAATAATATGTATATTAAATTGAATAATGGTATTTTTGATAATTTTTTTTTAATTTTCAAAAATATTTTAATATTGCCCTTTATTAACAAAACAAGTAGTAGCTAAAGATAGCTAAGCTCTAAAAGAAAAAGCTAAAAAAGTAAAAGAAAGTGAATCTAGCTAGAAAATAGCTAAACTGGCAGCACTGATGGAGATTGTGAGTCTGCTTTACGAAAGTCATAATTGAGCTTATTAATGTATTCAGGGTTACCACATTTTATTATTAAATAAATATAAATTTATGCTAAATATCTTACAAAAGTTATAAAAATATCTTATAACTGACAGTGAGTGTGTGAGATCAAATTGATTTTAATAATATTGTGGTTTTGAAACTTATTTTTAACTACTTCAAAATTCTGAAATTACTTCAAGTAAAACCACAATTTCACAATCATATTTTTCCGCAAGAAAAAGCTCACATTAAGATAGTTGATGGTATATTTATATATATAGAAATTTACAGTGAAAACGCGTCTTAAAAATTTGAAATTATTTTGTTGGTTTTTAATTTAAGTAAAACAAAATTTTTTACTGCTTATATGATTATTTATGTAATTATAAAATTATTATATGATAATTTATATAATTTGCATATGAGCTACTCAGTGCAATAGTGGCCCAACCCACAAAATTTAAATCAAATAAAATAGTTGCTCACAGGAGAATGTGCTTCCAATCCTGTAATTAGTGTTATTGCAATAATACCTGCTGAAAACAAGCGAATATTATAAATTTTTTTAAACATTTCAGGAAACCTTAGCTTAAGTGTCTTTTTGTGTCTTTAAGTGTCTTTAAGTGTCTAATCTCTTGACTTTTAAAAATTTGAGGAAAAATTTATCTTAGAGATAAATAAGATCCTGTATCTCTTCTATTAGAAAAGAGCATATCAAAGGAGGCATTTTTGTCTATTCGAGGCACTTTACCTGGAAAATTAGCGTTGTTAAACACACAATCCGTCAATAATAAGGTATAGTGCAACTTTGGAAGTTCTTGAAGGTGAAGGATTTCAAGGGTTTACCTTAAAAGATTATGGTGTCTCTTTCGCACAAAGCAGACTTTCAGTAATTGACTGGTATTTCATACTAGTAGGTAAGACTCAGCTATTTAAATCTATTAGTCAATTAAATCTTTGTTTCCAGTCATCGGATAAATATGTGATACGCATTCATAATTAAAAAAAATCTCAAGAAAATCAGGAACTGTTATAAGAAAATGGGGAAAAATGGGACTGGAACAAATTTCAGTTATTTGAAACTTCACAACAGATTACAATAATGAAATACGGATAACGACAGTAAATTCAATATATGCCTTTTTTTCATGATTCCGTAATTTGGACGCATTTCAATGGAGGAATTCCAATGAAAGTAATTTTTTTGAAAATTGCTCAGATCAAATGCCAATAATTTCTCAATTATAGGCGAAATTTTAAATTGAGAGATATGAGAAAAAAAAATATACGAAAGTATGGAAAAATCTATAAAAACTTTTGAAATATCTATCTTCTTTCGTCTATCCTGAAATAAAAACATTGAATGGTAAAGTTTTTTCATAACATTTTATTATGTTTACTACCTGAAAACCGGCGCAATGCTGCCACTAAATAAATAATAATGGAAACATTGTGTAAAATGTGAAAAAGTTGTCATGATTAATTTAAAATAAATGCTAACCAATCTCACTCACATGCATGTACTTATAACGAATAAAAATTTTCTTTGGGCACAATTATTTTTATTTCTGGTTTTTCTATATATTCTCGTGCAATTGCAAGCAATAAGTGGACAAAGTTTAAATAGTAAGTTCGTACCGAATTTCATTGATGTGAGACTTAAAGTTCGAAAGTTATGCTTATAATTTTGGCTGCTATACCGAATTCCGAGACTGTGCGGCTTATAGTTCCAAAACTATTCGGTATTGCCAACATGGGTTGTATGGTAGGTGCCACGCCCCTTAACCATTAAACCTACAAACTATTATCAGCAGACCTGTTCAAGCAACCTGTTTAGCGTAGAACACCACCTTTATGTTGCTTAAATAGAGGTTAGAAAGAGAGAGCTTTTCTTCTCGCTGAGGATAAGAACAAAGAAATTATTCTTATAATTTTATAAAATCTATAAAACATGATTAGAGAACTTATAAAGCCTTTGTCCCAACTAGGTACCATAGCTTTTTAATAGACAAACAAATTATTAAACTAGCGCCTGCTGTTCCCAAGATTTGCGGCACCGAACATACGTGAGTATTCTTTTATATAACAATATAGATGAGTTAATAAACAAACACCTTCTATATAACTAGTAAGGGATTATTTTACACTGGGCCAAAGTTAAAATACTCCAGAGTAATGTTTTAGTATATTCGCAGGTATGAATGTTTTATTATTATAATGAAGCCACTGATTTTGGGGGAAGGTGGAGTTTAATTTGGTTTTTGCAAATATCAAATTCAGAGTATGTTTACAATATTACACCTATGTGTAATTTTTGTGAAATTTATTATAAAAGTTTTGCTATATTAACGGCGTCATGTCATATGGAAAGTAGGTGGCGTTTTCATTTGATTTTGCTAAATTTTGTTGCATATAATCTTTTATTTTATTCATTTCTTTATTTTTTTATAATTTTAACTTATGACTTTATACTTTTATAATTTTATTAATGTATTAAATATTGTTAAATTAACTTATCTGCATCGCAACTTAACTATATTTAATAATTTATGAATTGTTTTGACCAATTTTATTACTATGCTATGCACAAAATAGGAAATGTATTTTGATAGAGGAAAGTTGAAGCTCAAATGACAAATTTTTAAAATGACGTTCTTCTAGAAGATGGAATAAAGATAAACCAAAACAAGAAATGTAGTTATTGCTGCTTTCAACGTGAAAGGATGCTGCCAAATGGATGTCAACGTTATCTTAGCAATAACTGACATCCTTTTGCTGATAGTCGGAAATGGTAAACGATGGAGTTCGTTTTGATTTTTACTTGAATGCTGTTATTTGACCTGTTGAGCACAACAAAGGTACATACACATACTTCGATACAAATAAGAAGCTGTTTCTACTCGTTTGTACTCATTTTAGATGCTGAAAAAAATGTTTTTACAGTGATGGAAAAAATATAAGGTTAAAGAAATGACATCTATTCTAATTAAAAATTTTTTTTCTAAAATGAAAAGAAGGACGACTTAAGGGGCACAACTAGTTAGAATTTTGGTGAAATTTTTTTTTTCCATTTTCTAAAATTAAAATATTTCAAAAGTTTTCACTAAAAATTTCAGACTAATCAGATTATTTTTAAGATTATCAGATTATTAGGGAGATAGTAAAAATTTTAAACGCGTTTTTCTCAAAAGCATGCTTTCGAAGTCGGTGATCACTGAAACTTTAAAATGGCTTTACCTATCAGCAGGGATGGCCATGATTACAAATCATGATTACTGATTATGATTAAATGTATCCAGATTGCACAGATTACTTGATATTTCTAAATATTCAGAAAAATCACATTAAAAACCAAATAAAAATACTTTCAATTAAGTAATGATGGTAAGTAATTACATGAAATTATATAAAATAAAGTAATCATGCAAGATGATTACATAAGTTTTTAGAAAATTAAGTAGTCGTAACATGGAATTACATGATTTTTCAATGAATCAAGTAATCAGTAATCAGACCCAGCTTTCAGTGATTACAGATTACTTCTCGTAAGACAAAAAATTTGTATGTAATTTTATTATTTCAGTAATTGCTATTTACCATAATGGCTTACCATAAATACTATATTATCTTCAGCAGCTATTAAAGTTATGTTAATGTTTGTTAGATTGATTTTGTTAAAGAAGTGTAACAATAGTGCACAGAAATCTTTTCTGTATTCTACTTGTCTCAGTTTTAGAGTTGAACCACATATATAAAAACAGATATAAAACTATATATTAGTTAAAAAAATCTACAATCAACGATTGGTTAAGCCTGATTACTGATAAATTTCTTAATCGAATAATTCATTCATTACTGGAAAATGATTGATTACTTAAATTAATCACTAATTACTTTTGCTTGATCACTGATTTCTCAAAAAAAAAATCACTGGATACTTTTAAGTTACCCAGCAGCGGATTTGCCAGTGGCTATCATAGAACTAATACAGAATAAATTACCAGGTAAGGAAGCATTACTTTTTTCAAAAAGTAATGCGTCTGCATATAGCAGAAGTAATTAACTCATACCTCATTACCTGTAATGTAGCATACAAGGCAAAGTAATGCAGTAATTTTTGTAACTTAATACAAGTAGTATATTACTCCATAACTTCTAGGTAATGCTGAAGGGAGCCGATCACTTACCTCCTGTCTCATTCAATGTTAAATGTAAGGCTTTTTATGCATAGTAAGGCAATATAGTCGGAAGTAGTGGTCATTACAATGCAATTGATGCTTCATGTATTCGGAATATATTCCATCCGCTACTGAGTATTAACGATTTTTTTTAAGTAATCAAGTAATAAATTTGTGTATGATTAATTGTAATCAGTAATTTTTTTATAATCATTATACGAAAGTAATCATTACTAGCCAACCCTGCCTATCAGTTTGAAATTCTTCTCAATTATTCTATACATAATTGTCCTCCTGATGAACGAGCGATTTTTTTTGGACAGTAATATGGCACAACCAAATTTTAAACAATTATTATGGACAGTTTATGTTTAAAGAAAATCACAATAAGATGACAATGGTGCTCAAAAGAAAACACTTTAACACCAATTGAATAATAAAAAAATAATTTTTTAATACATTTTTTAATCAACAAAAAATAATTTTTTTTTAAACATTTACTCAAAAAAATTTGTATGCAGTAAAAACCACAATTACCCGAATTTGAAGGTTTCATAAAAAAACTTTCCACTAACCTTTTATTTTTAATAAAATTATATTTTAAAAAACTTAAAAAATTACAAAATTTCACTGCGCGCGAACGAAAGCAAAAAAATGTTGATTTTTAACCGCGATAACTTTTCAACCAGAAATGTCAAGTGAATAGTTTTTGTTGTTATTGACGCAGAATTTTATTATCTTTAAACTGGTATCAAAAAAAGTTATACCTAAAAAAAATTTTTTTTAATTGTAGCCATAAAAGCCCATAAAATACCCCATTGTGCGCCGATTGATCCATCACAAGATTTGGCCTTGTTATAGCCTATATGCATGTTTCGCACTTTTGCGCGTGTCAACTTCCTGTCAACTTCCACATTTGCTTCCATCGAAAGTTACCTATAATACGCTTGAGCCACAGGCTTCTGAAATAAATGGCATTTGTCTGTTCAAAGCTATAATTACTAAAAATACAAACTATTAAATCACTATTTGCCATCAAAAATTCAATGAGCGCCTTCTCCCCTGGCACGGTCCATTTTCTGGTTTTTCTTTGGGCTTAAAGGAAAACATTTTATAAATCTAGGCATGATGCATGACGTTATGCATTAGATCTTACCTGAGCACTTTGCTGAGAGTCCATTGAAAATGAAAAAAACAATAATAGCACCAACTTTGCGCAGAACATCAAACAACATTTTCAAGATAAATAATTGCAAATAAGAAACAGCTGTTTGATTACGACACTTCAATAAATATAGCTTTCAGGGTTGTAATATTTTAGTACTTTTTTATAGGGAAGGCAACAATAAAATTTTTAAACTACTGTAAAATCTGAAGACAATATGACATAACGACATGATAGCACACCTTGTGAGTACCCTAATTTTAAAAAAATGGATAGTAAAACTATTAAGTGGTTCTTTTTTATCGATCGTCAAAAGAGGCCTGAAATTTGGGCCTCTACTCAAGAATACTGCCTTAAGTATTATAGATTTAAACACAAAAAAAAAAAAACAGTTCTAAACATGTGTGTTTTGCATCAATTCTGAAAGCAAATACCCTCTTTACAATAAACGTAAGGTTAAAATATTAGAAACAGCATATCAGAGCGTATTACATTTATTTAACCCTCTTTACGTGGCGAATTTTCATTTAAAGTCAATTGTGTAAACTGTTATTACATACAAGATACTTAAAAAAAATAAGAAAATACCATATAACCCAAATACAATCATCTACAAATTCCATATGTTGTACTTAGAACATAAACGTATTTCTTCCATAATTTTACAGCCACATCATCATCATATCTTTCATTATTATACATACAATCCAATTAAATATTTTAATAAGCTTATAAAAATGTATTTTCTTTATGCAAAATAGCGCACGTTTTACCTGACAAGTTAAGAAAAAAAAAATGAAAATTTCCCTCTTTTAACTGTGCCATAAATATTTCTAATGAGTAATACACGATGTTGTACTTCCAATGAAGATGATAAAAATACGAAAAAATACGAATAAAAGAAAACCTAGCTTTTTGACGGAAATTCATAAGAAGTTTTTTATATGCAGAGCTATGTTATGGTAATAATTCGTGAAGCAGTATATCTTTTACTAAGAATTTAATAATAATAAAAATTGAGGTATGCTTAACTGCAGCACACTTAAAATTAATGTTGAAAATATTATGAAAATAGAATTTATTTCGAAGCACTGAAAGTTAATTAATGCATTCGAATGATTACGTATTTTTAAAAAGCTACGAAACATTTATTGCACTAATAGGTTACAATAAATTACTTAATGCATAGCATTGAATTAAAGGTAAGCTAACTAATTAAGCTAAGCATAAAGTTAAAAGGAATTTGAAACATTCCCAAAGCAATGTTGATCAACTTTAAACGTAGCCATTATCAGTGAGTGATTAAATATAATTTCAAAAATAATTCTTATAATTTGGTGTTTGTAGTGAAGTTTAAAGCAGTAATCAGCACTTATTTCGATGCCAAATCAGTCAGAAAAACACTTTAAACAATTCCTTGTTTGTCTGAGGAACATTTATTGACCTTGTTTAGCAGTCGTATTTAATAAAAACACATGTCTGCAATTTACAGCAAGCGACCAGAACTTCTCTCTACAATTTTTATGTTAACGAATTAAAATTGAATTTTAAATGACACATTCTTTTTATTTGTCTTGTATTGCTCCCAAAGCATTACTTTTTTAGCATCTGCGTTCTTTTTTCTTTTTGGCATCTAGCTGAAAATAACTGTCTTTTTTTCTACAGCTGTTTGCTGTCAGCTCGTAGTTACTTCATTTTTATGTGATTTTTATTACATCGCGGACGTTGAGCATGCATCAAAATTTAAATTCAATTGTTGGATAGCCTACATTTAAACCTGCATTAAAGCAATAAAAGAAGAAACAGGAAAAGACGGATTGATGAATTGTTATGAACAGTTGATTTTTAAATAAAAATAAACCAGACTACATGTGATAAAATTTCAGAAGAAGACCATTGAAATGTGCAACCAACACTGATAATTACGGTTGCATATATTTTTATTTATATTGAACAATGAGTTGGAAACAGAATGCTCTGAAGTCCAGCATTTTTTATTACATTCATGTTACTAGAACACTAACGGAATGCTATTTTGGAACACCTCGCCATTTTTTAAAGAGTTTTTTAGATGGGCGTCCGCAGGGGTCGAAGGGGGGAAATTTCCCCCTAGGCAGTGAAGTTTTTTTAAATATCTTCAGATTAAATCAAAAAGCCTTAAGCTACAATTAAAAAATTTTACGGGAGAGTCAAAAAACTTTCTAAATTGTTATTGTAATTGTAAGTTGCACTCAAACTTAGGGATTTTAGAACGTTTTTAATAAAAACGTCGTTTTTAGTTGAAGGAGTGTAGAATTTAGCAGGAACTTTTGATAAGGTGCATTAAAAATCAATCGAAAAGTCGACTTTGAATTTATTGTAACTTACGGCATTTTCATTTTGTATGACATTATGTTTTTATATATGTTAATATATTTTGAAAAATTCAAAAATACTTTTTTTAAGGTATATTTATAAATAACTAACTAGCTGACCCGGCAAACTTTGTTTTGCCATCTAAATTATCGAAGAAATCGATCGTAAGTATAAATCGAAAATAGAATATTAAAATTGAGACTGAAAGTTGTGTGTCGCAGTTCTGTCCCATGATTCAATTACTATAAGGTTATTCGTATTTTTTTAAGGATGCTTATTTTTTATAAACCAACATATTTTTGACAAACTGCTAACAGTGTTTTGTGTTATTGGAAAAAAAAGGTATGTTTCAGTGTTTCGTTGTGTAGTTTTCTAGTGTAGTAGTTTTTCAATGATTTCTTGCCAAGTTAATAAGAAAAAGAATCTATGTAGGTGTTGTTGCGTCGTAAGTGTATGCTATGTTATAAGTATATTCTCGGAATTTAGAAAGCTCCTTTGCAAATTTAAAATAAAAAGTTATTTTTGCCATTGCTCAAAACCTAATTAGTGAATTTTATTAACTGAAATTAAAGTTTAGAAGGAAGTTAGTTAAGGCAAAAAACAAATTATAAAGAAATACTAGTGGTATGCAATGCACGCCGTGTTGTCGATGTAAACAGCGTATGTTCGGTAAGTTTACAGCAGCGTAATTTGTAATAATAAAATTGTAAGGGATTAAACATACGCAGCTTGCGGCACAAAAACGTGGTGTATACACAATGTGACCAACATTTTCAAAGCAAATAGTACACGCACAGACTTTAAAAAGAGACACAAAAAAGTACATAGAATAAATATAGAAGTACAAAATAGTAGTACATCCACAAAAAATAATGAAGATATTAAAAGATGCATGAATAAATCTATTCAACACAAAGTTTAATTTATAAGAGATTTAAAATTAGATCCAGCTTACAATTAATTATTGTCTATTAACGTAGTAGTTCACCAGTGTGACGAATTCAAAAAATCAATTTTATTTAATTTTTCGCAATAGAATATAAAAATTAAATCTTAAAAATATACTCTAAAAGTCTTAGATCTAAATTGAAAATATTTTTAAACTTACAGCCAATAGAAGAGAAAGCGTCGTGACGTATATTAAAGAGCTGTAAAAACTTTAAACACGTTTTTTTCAAAAATACGTTTTCGAAATTTCGGGGAAGCACTAACTAAAAACTATTCGACCAATTTGACTAAAAATTTCACCTGTTATTTAAGGCATACATACATAGCTAGTTCCGGATTCTTAAAACAATCAATTTTTCAATAAGTCAATTTTTTGAAAAATTACATAACTAAGAAAGAGGGAGAAACCACTTTTATACGAAAGTATTCTAAAGAAAAAAAATCTGTTAACATTTTTCGAATTTAAGCTCATATAAACAAACAACAAAAATTAATATAAATATATTTCACTTTAAGCAAAAAGTAGCATTACTTCGGAATTAATATTATTTGGCCTTTTTTTAAAGTTTTACAACTGCCTTTTTAAGGGTAGAACAATAATCAGCAGAAAAACTGTACAAGTCTGTTTACTCCTTCCTTAATAACCATCAATAGCCAGTAGCTCATATCTTAAAGTATAATTATAGAACAAAAGTTCTGTTTTGTGAGTTTGTTATCCTTTAACAAATATTTTAGAGTGATTAACGCAATTAAAGTAAGCTACCACTACTTAAGTAAACTTAGGTACATTTTGTAGAAAATGTATTCAAATATTTTGTTTCGCAAAAAAAAAACAAAATATAAAATATTTTCTACCGATTGGTATTTAATAAAAAAACACTATGAACTTTTTAACCTTTGTGCAAAAAAAAAGGTTAAAATTAAAAAAAAATACTGTTTTAGTACGAAAGTTTTTTCTGAGTGCTGAAAGTGTACTTTTCTATCCGAAAAGGCTTATAAATGAATTCAAGAAAGATATTTCTGGTTATGGATAGTTGGAAGAGTATGGCTTATAATAAATTTTTTACTGTATAGGAAGAGTAGGATTAGCAGTTATTCTACCAACTTTCTTAAGAAAAACTATTCTTAAGAAACAAATTAAAAAAAATTAGATTTACAAATATTTTTTTTCAAAAGTTTGCCATTTTTATTTGTTTTTTTAAATACACATATTATAGGGTAGTGCATTATAATAAAGCCTGCAGAACGATATTCTCTTTGATTTTTTTTTTTCAGATGAACACGTAAGGCTGGGTGCTTCCCCCAAAAAACACACCTTCTTTCGAGTGCTCTTCTTTGATACAGATAACATAAGCAAATTAATGTACAATCAAGTCAAAAAAAATTCTTTTGCACACTATACGACATCAATAAAAACATGGTCAAATTTCAAAACGATCGCATTTTATTTTCTTATATAAAAAATTTATAAAAAAGGCAACATTTCGGTCGTCACACTGGGCTACTACCTTAAAATAAATAAAGTTACTTGAATCGAGTACAGAAACAAACCTTAAATAATTTTTTGCAGTTAACTATTGCAAAGTATTGATAGGTGTATTTTGAATAGATATATGAAAAAATTGTCAAAATGATGTCAAAAAGAAGTACCTTTAGCGTACTTCGTTACAAGAAGTACAGCGAGGAAAAAAAGAAGTAAAACACCCCCAAAAGGAGTACGGTTGGTCACATTATGTATACAGTACGTATGATGCGTATTATGCGACCGTGGCTTCATTTTTGTTTTGACAAATTTTTGTTTCTTTTTTCTTTCTCAACAATTTAAAAAATTTTAACTGCACTTACCATTAGTGGATCTAAAATTTCTGTAAGGTTCCTAATAATTTTGTGATGGCAATTTCTTTTTAATATACTATTTAGAACGCGCCACTAAACGCTCTTGTTTAGGTTTCATAGTTAGGTTTAATGTGTTTATTAAAATAAACGAACAAAATTATAATAATTTTTGTATTTATATTATATTATTATTGTATTTATATAAAAGTAATTTAAAAAGTTATTAATGCACTAAGAAATCGGAGCAATAAAAGTACTAGAACAAAATTAATAGTAGTCAATATAGTACCAATTAGTATGATATTTGGGCAACAGTGTGCATTTGCAGCTCTAATGACATTGCTCTCATGATTTTTTTCTGCTCTCATTTTCAAATAAGCATACCAATTTGAGAAAACGTCAAAAATACGAATAACCTTATAATAATTGAATCATGGTTCTGTCCTAGGATTTTTTGGGCCCAATTCCAGATGCAGCTGTACCGGACTGGTTACCTTAAGTAAGACGATAGTGGACACAATTCACCGTTGAGCATAGATTCCACGATGATATCGAGCAAATACGTAAAATTTTGACAGTGTTTGGCGTTGCGCCGTGGGCAAATGGTTTTTGCTACGCCCGAGTATGATGACGGTCCATTCTTTGATGGAATTTATGGCGGTGTAGACGGCGACTACCGATAAAAATAAAAAAACATCAACCATTTATTTTTTCAATTCAATGTATTTCATTAACGTAACTGACATATTCATTGTTTGATCTCTTAAAAAATGAAATATTAAGTGAAAAAATTAATAAATTTTTTATTGTAAAGTAGAAAAATGAAACAAAAAAAAAATAATATTAATTTCGAGGAGCAATTGACTGTGATATTTTTTGTTAGTCCATTTTTAGCCAACACAACTTTTAAAGCAGTCTGTCAAACTGAATAATAATTTTTTTAGTTTTTTAATGTGTTCTCTACGCTTGATAATAAACGATATTTTTTGTCTTTCCGCCCGGAGAGAAAAGGAATAGCGCCGATGGTTAACTGACTCTAGAGTACGTCACATACAACTGTTCATGAGAAAATCATGGAAATTCAAGATTTATTCCACAAACTTATAACGATTGCCCTTGCGATTTTTTAATATTCATTGCTAATGCAAGGCGAACTGGAAACTGGACACGCTTAAATTGAAACGGAAAGTCGGTTGGAAGAACTGGTATGCTTGGAATCAGAACATCCTCGCCTTTGAACTTTCCTATTATTATCGTTGCTTCAATTATGCTGTGCATCAGCTTCTTAACAGCGAGTCTTGTTTACGTAACATAATGATCATTGAGCCGACCTTGAGCTGCAAATTGTGTGGCAAATCCAGGCAAATTTAATGAATTCAGGAATTCAATTTTATAATGAACGACTTCATCTGGATCGGTAATTGAATCGATCAACTTAAATGAGTACAATTGGCCAAAGTTTTGAATTTGAATTTTTATGCTTATATCCTCTGCGTCCATATTTTTTCCTGCCAAAATGGCTTGTTTGTTCAACCTAATATGAGTTTTGTAATTTTTAATAATATTTAGAAACACTTTCCTGATTAATTCTTTCTTTTGGGCTGTGTGGGAGGTTCCACTCCCCCTTGTTTAATGCCCATAAAATTTGATCAGTGAAACGACATGTGCAAATCGTGGTCGAATACTGAATTCTGAGGCTGTGCGACCTATTACTTAAAATCAATTCGATATCGCAAATTTGGGCTTTATAAAAGGTGCCACGTCGCATTTAGCAACGCCCATAAAATGTTATTAGTAAATCGGCACGTGTAAATTGTGGTCGAATATCGAATTCCGGGGCTGTGCGGCCTATAACCCAAAGGTATTCGATACCACAAATTTTGGTTATATGGGAGGTGCCACGCCTCCTTGTCGCTTGCTCATGAAATGTTATTAGTGAAACGGCATGTTTAAGTTGAGGTCGAATACTGAATTTGGAGGCTGTGCGACTTATACCTCAAAATCAATTCGATATCGCAAATTTGGGCTCTATAAAAGGTGCCACGTCGCATTTAGCAACGCCCATAAAATGTTATTAGTAAATCGGCACGTGTAAATTGTGGTCGAATATCGAATTCCGAGGCTGTGCCACCTATAAGCCCAAAGGTATTCGATATCACAAATGTTGGTTATATGGGAGGTGCCACGCCTCCTTTTCGAACGCTCATAAAATGTTATTAGTGAAACGGCATGTTTAAGTTGAGGTCGAATACTGAATTCCGAGGCTGTGCGACCTATACCTCTAAATCAATTCGATATTGCAAATTTGGGCTTTATGAAAGGTGCCACGCCCCATTGTTCAACGCACATAAAATGTAATTAGTGAAACGGCATGTGTTAATTGTGATAGAATTCTGAATTCCGAGGCTGTGCGGCCTTTAAACACAAAGGTATTCGCTATCGAAAATTTGGGCTGTGTGCTAATAAAATTTTATCAGTGAAACGACAAGTGTAAGTTGTGGTCGATTGTTGAATTCTTAGGCTGTGCGACCTTTAAGTCCAAAGCTATTAGATATCGCAATTTTTAGCTGTATGGGAGGAGCCACCCCTCCTTTACCTCTTTTGACCCTGTTTGAGTGGAAATCTACCACCCAATCAAATATCGAGGCAATTGGTAAAGAATTTACGGAGGTGCGTTATATATCCCACAAAAAATACAAAATTTTCATACAAAAAGCTTCTTCGAGTTTTTGCAATTTTCAAATTTTGCACACAACATTTTCAATTTTTCTTTTAACACAAACCCTGTCCCTACAATAAGTGACACAACAAACAGAAAATCAACTAAATCGGTCCAACCGTCCTCAAGTGATAAAACGTCATACATTGCTATTGCTTTATATATATATATATATATATATATAAAGGGCGGGTTGATTTAAAAATCGCCCATTGCTCAGTGAAAATCGTATTCTATGGATCAAAATAAGAAACTTTGCTCGAGGAACTATACCTCTAAAACGAATTTTTTCAACTCCTTTTCCGTAGGGTCAAATTTTGAAAAATCCCTCTTTGACCCATTTAGAGCGCCTCAATCGAGTCCAAATGTATGACCGACCCCTACTAAGTTTAGAGGATCGATCCACCCATGCCAGTGGCACACTCCCTGGAACCCCCCTGGGTTCATTTGTTTGTATGGGGAAATTTTCAATACGTATTCTTACAATACGTATTCTTACACTCAAAAAATTTTGTGTGTAAATATTACTTATAACTGTGTTCATTCTAAAAATTTTATTCGAAGTTTTCAGTCACGAATAATATTCGTAGATTGGACATAGTTTGGTACATATTGCAAAAATTTTATTCGTATTAGTACAAAAATAAATGTATATTGTACGAATACATTTGTTACATTTACTAATAACGAAAAAAAGACATTCTATCTGAGCTGGGGCTTCAACCACGGCTTTTTAGCTAACGGCTCACATACTATTTCAGTAGACTTATCTTTATATTTGGTAATTCTTCAACAAACCAGGCTTAAATATTTCGGTTGTAAATATTTTAAACTCAACTAAAACTAAACAGTTCGAAGCCATAAGGAAATACTACGAATGTAATGGAAGAAAGTACGAAGTTATTCATACGCGAAATATAGGAATAATAAGGAATGATAAAGAATGATACCCTTGCTATGATGCTAAGGAACATTTAAGCATATAACGCATATGAACTTGGGCGATAAGCAAATTAATGTTTTAAAGTTATTAAGCTTAAGAAGAAAACAAAGTAAATAAATTTAAAAAATTTTCCAAAAGTCGGCTAAAAAAAATCGTTTTTCTGTCATAAAGACGATCCAAATTGGATACTTTTTGAATTTTTCGTTAACTTAATAAAATTGCTAACAATATTGCAGCATTTAAATTTGAGAAAATTGCAGCGATCTAGGCGAAGCAAAGCTTCTAATTCAAAAGCGAAATAAAAATTAAGAAATTCTTAATAAAGTAGGCTAAGATTAAGCACTTATTTTTTAAAAAATCTGATTGCAAATTCTTGTTAAGAAAGCGCTTTTACATTAGAATATCTTATGGTCAAAAGTTCTTTATGACTGAAATTTAAATAGAAAACTCGATTTGAAAAATTTATTCTATACTTCTTCT
Organism: Dichetophora obliterata; assembly: GCA_963920525.1. Taxonomy (NCBI): domain Eukaryota; kingdom Metazoa; phylum Arthropoda; class Insecta; order Diptera; family Sciomyzidae; genus Dichetophora; species Dichetophora obliterata. The sequence continues at coordinate 17,378,899 of OY986436.1, read as the reverse complement.
TTAAATTCACGTTTTTTAACAGGCGTATATTACATCCAGAATTCAGAATCAAGCCTTGCAGGGAGGTTCTGGAATATGTTTAAAAAAATAAATGAGCTCAAAACTCATCTATACATACACCTCTTTATATATTTATTTATACGTTTTGAATTAAAAAAATATCCTTTGTAAATATATCATTTAATAGGTATGTTCCAAACTCTAGATTAGTTCCAAGCTCTAATTAGGTTTATGAGTTTTGACCCCCAAAAGTGCAAAAAATGGTCAAAAAATCTTGCTGGTTTTAATAATTTAAAAAAAAAATATTGGGAAATTTTTGTATTCTTATTTAAATGCGATTTTTTTAAAGAATAAAGGAGACTTTACATTATTTAATAAACTTAATTAATTAGAATATTTGTTGAGAAAAAAAATTTGAAATTGCTTGAAAAAAAAAATTAAATTTGGAAATGGTTAAAAATATATAGGAACTAACGTTAAATTATGCCTTGAATTTTGTGAATTTTTTTTTCTTTAGAAATTTTTTACGATAAATTTTTGTATAAAAACGTATATAAGTTAGATGTGTTTTAGGTTAAATTGGGTACGAGGATTTCATTTCTAGCATCAGTGTTGCTCTAGCTGTGCACGTTTGTATACAAAAAATTGCTCAAGAAAAAATTCAGAAAATTGAAGAAGTGAAGTGCACCCCTAACTCCCTCTTTTTTAATAACTTTTCATGCCAGATCCAAAAATCGCCCAGGCAACATTAAATTTTTTACCTCCATACAAATCGACCCAGCCTAATGATGGCAATTTAAACGTCCACAGCTATAACATCTATGATTCATGAATCAAGTTAATAGGAAAAAAATGCTTTTTTTTAAAGATAACTAAATAACTAAAAATATCTACATTGTTTTTTACTTACATATGTTGTTTTGAAATTTACGTGATACCTTATGTTAAGCTATTGTGTGAGCGTAAAAACACATTTTTTATCTACCCTCTGTTAGACCGAACTTTTAACAGACTAGAACAGCATTCAAAGCATGCTTTTACGTTATACGATATTTTAAAAGTTTTTCTCCCAACAATATTTTTCACGGTAAGAAATTCCCGCAATTTGTGCAGAGAACTTTTATTTGTAAAACGTTACGTTAGAGATACGGGAATATAAAACATAGAAAATTGAGCAGGGTTAGTTTTAAGTCGTAAAATAGGGGTAGATTTTGTCGTTTACGGGAAGCAAATAATGTTAGCATTAAGTTTTCTGAGGTAAATACGTCATTTTAAATGAGCAAAAATAGTGAAATTTTTGTAACTTAGTTTCACAAATAAAAGCTAACACAAATTTATTGCAAGTTGCAATTTTATTAGCAGACCCTGATAAAAAAAAATTAGTAATTGCCTTACTTATGATCTGCAAGCAATAGCTCAAATATATTGATGTTTTTTTTTCTGGAGATGTAAATGCCTAATTTTCCATTTATATACCTATATTTCAAACAAGTTTCTCTTTTATACAGCTAATTAATTTTTCGAACATTTAAATCTATGGAACTTAATAATGCTTTACAGAAATAAAGGGTGATTTTTAAAGCGTTTGGCTTTAGAAAATTAAAAAAAAAACAGAAAATTTGCAATAGTGAATAAATTATTTATTTGAAGCGATACATCAATGTATGTCATTTACTTTTTTATTTTATGTAAATGTTGCCCTAGGCTGCGCCTTAAGAAGTTTATTCGTAGGCTCCAATTTTGTTGCCTACTTTTTCCAGTATTGCGGCCGTTATCGCACCAATGGCAGCTTAAATGTTATCTTCCAATGGTAAAATTGTGGCTAGTTTTTCCCTGTACACGAGAGACTTGGCTTAGTCTCACAAAAAAAATGAGGTAAAATCGCATGATCTTGGCGGCCAATGGACTGCTTCAAAAGTTGAGATTAATTGCTCTCCAAACTCGCCTCCCAATAGGTTCATGATATCGCGTGTCGTGTGGCATGTGGCACCGTCTTCTTTAAACCACATGTCAACCAAGTTCAATTCTTCTAGTTTGGAGTACCTTGCTCCATTGACTGTAACGTTGCTATTTTAGCTATTTTTTGAAAAAGTACGGTCAAATGTTGCCGCCGGTCCACAAACCGCACTAAACAGTGAATTTTCCAGGGTGTATGGGCAGCTCTTGAACTGCTTTCGGCTGTTCTTCAGAACAAATTCGGCAATTCTGCTTGGTGACGTACCCATTGAGCCAAAAATGAGCTTCGTCGCTGAAAAAATTTTATCGATAATTTCGACATTTCTCACAAAGCACAAATTTTGATAATAAAATTCGAAGATTTGCAAGCGCTGTTTTTTTTTTTTTTTTTTGTTAGTGAAATGGAAAACCTTACTGAGCAATTTTGGTTTTGCTACATGTTACGAATGACGCGTGAGGTTAAAAAAATATACACTGAAAAAACTAATAGCAAAAAAATCACCCTTAAGTTGCGTTCCAAAATCGCTGAGTAGGTACTTGTGAATATGTTTTTGTAAAAACTAAGCGCTTATCTGGACTTCAACAACCATTTGATGGTCCTTTTATGACAATTTATAAACACGAGAAAACATTACAAATCCAACACCGTAGCACTTTCAAATCTGTCTCCATTGATCACCTCAAACCAGCAAACACTAATAAAAAACACAAAAAAAATACAACTTCTTTAAATAATTATTTTAAAGATTTTTAACAAAAAAAAAAAAAAAAAAAAAAAAAAAAACTGCTTCAAAATCACTACGAAGTAGAAAATAATTTTAAATTACTTTTCCTATTAATTTCTTGGTAAAATTTGATACTATATATTATATATATATATATAGTATCAAATATTTGTTTTATTATCATAATTATACACATAAGTTCCTATGTGAATTATTTCAAAGTTAGTGCTAATGTAATCAGACTTTTATAAAATTTACGCTTTCGATCACTAAACACAATAACTAGAGCTTTTGTTTATTGGGAAGTGCGCCAGAAGTGTTACTTGCTGATCTTAACTTCAGGACTTAAAAAAGTAATGATTGTGTGGCAAAGCTTAGTGCCGACTTCCAGGCATTTATATTTATTTATTTATTTATTGGCCAAACAAGGCAATGCAATTTACTTATTCTAACTTATTCTAACAGGTTTTGTTTACTTATTACTAAGTTTTTTGTTTTTCTTCTCCCCTTTCCTTGTTTTTATTTTATTTTTTATTTGGTGCTCTTAGTGGGCATACTCCGCCCACCGGATTGACATGATTTCAAAAACCATGTCAAAACTAAGAGAAGAGGAGGAAAACAAGAAAGACTATATACACACTTAAGATACGATGTATATATATTATTCTTAAAGACTATATGGACAAAAGGATGTAAATGGGAGATTTGGAGAGGGATGTTAAAGAATTTTGATTTATTAAACTAAATGCTTATACATATAAATCCATACATGTATGTAGTTTATCTGAGGCCTGTGTTAATTCTGATTTCTGAGTGATTTATATAGGGTTTGCTTGAAAGAGGATTTGGACATAGAAGGTGAGTAGTATATAGAGATATTATTAAATTCTCTGCAACAACGATTGATGGGTTCATTATTTGCATATGTAGTTTGGTGCTGATATTCAGTTAACAATCGAGTATGCCTAGTGCGCCTAATTTGATCGTTAAAGGAAATCATATTAGAAATATATTCGCTGTGAATAGCACCATTAATTACATCAAATGTGAAGCATGAGCCCATTAACGATCTTCTTGTTGATAGTGGCATCAAATTTAAAAGGCTGAGTCTATGTTCATATGATGGAAGGCTACAATAATCATGGGGGTTGTACATACCTCTAAGCGCGTATAGTAAGAACTGCTTTTGAATAGACTCAATTCTTTCTCTATGGGAATCGAAAGATGGATTCCAAATTATGCATGCATATTCAAGTATTGGGCGCACTAATGCACGGTACAAGGATGTAGTGACCCATATATTCTTGAATTCATTTGCACGTCTTTTTATAAAACCGAGCTGTTTGCTGGCCCTGGACACAATTTTATCATAGTGCAGATTAAAGCGCATCTTGCAATCTAAGACAACTCCAAGATCCACTATATGGTTGACCCTTTTTAGTTCGATACTATTGAGGTGGTAGGTATGTAATGTTACGTTGTTTTTACGAGAAAAGCTAATAACATTGCATTTATTGACATTAAGATGTAGTTTATTTTGAAAACACCATTGCTCAAGAGACAACAATTTTGATTGCAAAAAATTTACATCTACATCTGATTGAATTGAATAGTACATTTTTAAATCATCTGCATACATAAGATGTGGGATATCGTTTAGAACTTCTGACAGATCGGATATGAATATGTTGAAAAGAAGAGGACCAAGATGACTACCTTGCGGAACTCCCGAGGAGACTGCAATTTTTTTCGATAGAACTCCCTGGAATTTAACAAACTGGGATCTGCCGTTTAAATATGATTTAAGCCAACTTAGTATGGACCCTGCAACACCAAACTTTTCTAACTTATATATAAGAATGTTGTGATCAACTCGATCAAAAGCTTTACTGAAATCAGTATAAACAGCATCTATTTGGTGCCCTTTTTCCATTTTGACTAAAACATCTGATACCATAATCATGAGATTAGTGGTGGTAGATCGCCCTTTTCGGAACCCGTGTTGCTGCTCATTTAGACGTGGGTTAATGAAACTTGTTAGCTTTTCACAAATAAGTTTTTCAAAAAGTTTTGGAATGGCTGACAAGATTGCTATGCCTCTATAATTTTCAACTGATCTTTTATCACCATTCTTGTAAATTGGCGTAAGATGGGATGATTTCCAATATGAAGGAAATGTCCCACAAACCAGTGATTCGTTAAAGATTATGTGTAATGGCAATAGCAGTTGGTCTAAACATCGCACCAAAAAGCTTGTAGGTATTAAGTCTGGTCCTGGTCCCTTTAATATATCCAGTTCTTTTATTGCATTAGAAATCTCTTCCTGGGTTAAATATAAACTATCAACTATAATAGTTGAGCTAGGAGAAGTTTCAGATAAGGTGGTAGGAAGACAAAAGACCTCCTTAAAGTGATCGGCATACAAGTTGCTTATTTCAAGAGAATTGGACGAAGTGACATTACCTTTAAACATAGACGATGGATAGCCGCTAGATTTACGCTTCATGTTAACAAAGTCAAAGAATTTTCTCGGCTCTTGGACAATTTTTTCTCCGATGATGTTCGTGTACAACTTGTACGCTTCTTCTGACTTGATAGAGAACTCTCTTGATAGCTCGTCATATCTAAGATTCAGTTCATCGCTTATATTATCAGTGTTTTTGAGAAGTTTGTAGATTTTATTTCTTTGATTCCTCAAAAATCTGAGATTGTTGTCTAGCCATGGTTCTGTGAGCTTATTCTTTTTCTTTATTATTGGCACATAACTTTCGATAGCGGTAAAAATGTGCTGATAAAATATAGAGACAGCACTGTCTAAATCTAAATTGAATAGAATATGATTCCAATTTAGAGAACTAAGATAACATTTTATTTTTTCATAATCGGCGTTGAGGTAATCGTACGCAATGGTGTTATTATAAGACTGGGTAAAGTTGATGTTATTAGCAGAGAAAACAACTTTTAAGGCTGTATGATGAACAGTGTTGGTTAATAAATTTTCTGCTCCCATGCATGGACGAACCTTCACTTCTTCATACGAGTTAGTAAAAATTAGGTCCAACCATCTGCCATTCTGATTTTGTACAGAAAAGACTTGCTGCAAGTCACTGCCATAAAAGGTGCTAAGTAAGTTGAAGTCTATGGCATTAGAAAGATTTACAGGAAGAAGAAAGTTGTCGTTTTCGTCGGTGACAAAAGATATATTTGGGCGATTGAAGTCACCAAGAATAACAACTTTATCTTCCTCTTTTAGGGAGGAGGTAAAGGTGGACAGTGTTTCACATAGCTCGTTGTATGTTGTTTCACTTGAACCGGGAGGAATGTAAACGACGCCTATGTACACATTGAGACTTTTACCTGAACAAACTCTAATAATTCCTAAAGAAATTTATATATTTGTGATAAATTATTATTATTTATATTACTTTGCAGTTATTTCTTCCTTTTTATAGAATATCACAATTTTTTGAAATAGTTCTACCCATTTTTGTTACCAATTTTAGTACCCTAGGACCCTTCATGAAATTCCGCCAACTTTGGTGGATATATGAAATTCTCTATACTCTTGCACCGAATTTCAGTACCCTGGTGTCAATATTACCTAATATACAGTGTTTTTCTTATAGTGACACGCCCATTTTTCCAATAACGCCTTCTTTCTTGACCGTAATTTGTAATAATTGTGCCTACCCCTGTACCGAATTTCAGTACCTTAGTGCCAATATTATTCGAGATACAGTGTTTTTTTAATATTGACACGCCCTTTCTTCGTCTACCCCTGTGCTAAGTTTTTGTAACATAGTGTCTATATTATTTCAGATGCAGTGTTTTTACTATTGCCCCTTTGTTGAATAACTCCAACTTTATTAAAAGTAATTTGTCATAATTGTGCCTATGCAAAATTTAAGTACCCTAGTGCCAATATTATTTGAGATACGGCGTTTTTATAATATTGACACGGTCCTTTGTCGAATAACGCCCACTTTATTAACAGAGTTGTTTGTAATAATTGTGCCTACCAATGTACTAAATTTCAGAACCCTAGTGTCAATATTATTCAAAATACATTATTTTTCTAATATTGCAAAGTCTATTTGTAGAATACTACCCACTTTTTAGACGATCACCCCCATATTCAATGTACCTATCTGTTGACAAAAAATTACACAAAGAAACAAAAGAACTTGAGAACCTCCTCCTTTTTGAAGTCGATAGAAAATAAAGTAGCTTTTTATTTTGTACTAGCTTGTAACCGGCTCGCTTTGCTTTGCTCCACGCTTATCCCCTGAAAATTATTATATTGATTGAGCAATTTTATTGATTTTTGGGAGCTACAAGGGTGTGTGGAAAATTTTTTTTTTTAAACCATCTCTTATTCAAAACAATTCGACTGTCAAATTTTAGGTTAATCGGTAAAGTAGTCTATAGCAGAAGGAGTCTATAGCCTTCACACAGACAGACAGAGAGTGTTTTGCTGTTTATATATATTATAGGGACTGAATGGGTGCATTTGAAACCATTTTCGAAACATTTACTCTTTTAACACAACACCGCAATAACTTGCTCTCCTCAAACAAATAAAATGAGCGAAGAGGAACAAAAAAAAAGGTGCAAATCGAAAGAGCAAAAATTTATTGTTGCTTTAAACCATTGTTGCTTGAGGCAGACTGAAAACAATTCACACTAAAGGCAATGAAAAAACTGCAATAGCAATGAGTGAAATAGATCATTGCATTAAAAATCTGTATAATTCTTATTCTATGCTCCGCAATAACTCACAACTGTTAAAACTCTCAAAAATGTTATTTAATTTAAATAATTCCTTATTCAGCTCACTAGAATGATAACTGATACAGGATGTACTATAATGTAAATAAGATGTAAATAATCAATAACTAAGAAACATATCAGTATAAGTTTTTTCAATTCAAATTTTTTAATTCACAATTGAAATGCCTTATTTATTTAATTTAATTAATAATAAAATAATATACATCATTTGCATTTATCGCAGCTATAATATATAATTTTCCTGTTCGCAGCACAATCTTTATACAATAAATGATTTATTGTATTTTCTGCATTTTGTGTTTTTCGTCCTGTTTTTATGACACTAAATCCTTGCATTTCTTTGAGTGTTTACGAACGACATATATTGATTGCTGAGAGAATAATTATTGACTGTGTTGTCATATTTGCTTTATTGTTGTTCAATTATAACTCTCTCACTGTTATGAATGAGGGCAGTTTGAGGGCATTGCAGTAAATCACAATGTGTGTAGGAAAAAGGAAGTGCACTCACGCAAAGCTTCCTCCTTTTTGAGGATATATGTATATTAGGGTGTCCCAAAAAAAATCGTATTTGATATCCGCGGCTTTTCCACTTCCATTTGACCTAAGAAACACCCTCTGTGAAGCGCATCTCAATTGTTAAAGGTTTAGAGGTTGCGAATTTTACCGTACGATTTGTATGGAGAAAAATCAGTATGCTGGAAAATTGAATTTAGAGCCATTATCTTTTAAGCAAAATAGTTAAAAAAAACCATGTTCCCTCAAATTTTGTCTGTTATGACATATTCAAATTTAATTTTCATCTGATTATTATTTGGTGGTCTGTGGCTCACTTCTTAGAGCTACCTATATAAATGGATACTTTTACTAAGAATTATTTCATTAAAAATCAATATCGATTAGAGTACTCCATTTTCATTATTGTTATTGGTCTTAAATTTCTGATAATGATATTTAGAATCCACAATGAAGAAAAAAATGCATAGTGCTGTTATACAGCTGCGGTCAAAATAATAGCAGTACCGTTATATTCAGACATGTTTGAATAAATAATACTAGTCTACAAATTTCGGATCCGGTAAGTCCGTTTTCATTTCTATATGAACTTTCAACACTCGTTCCAACTCGTTTTGGTACGTGTTTAGTATTATTGATCTAGAATATAAACTACTCACCATAAAATAAAAAATACTATTTTGTATTTTAGAAAAAGTGTAAAATTTTCTATCTATATGTCAAACACTATCGTGGCATGTGCTGTAGTGGAGCTAAAATTTTCAAATTTTCCAACGAAATATCAAAAAATTTTGTTTATTTTATTTTATCGGAGCTGTTATCATTCAAAGTTAGAATTTAGAAAAAAACTTTTGGCTAAGTGTATTATTACATGAAAAAATGACATTTTAAATTTGGACGGTTACAGCTCCGCTAAAACAAAAGATACAAAATTTGTTGATATTTCGTTGGATAATCTCAGAATTTTAGCTTCGCTACAGCACATGACACGATAGTAGTTGGTACATTAATGGAAAAGGTGATAATTTTTCAAAAATACAAAATAATACTTTTTATTTTATGGTAAGTAGTTTAGATTCGAGATCAATAATACTAAACACTTGCCAAAAACGTGAAACACCCTGTATCTTAAAAATTTTACAATATAGGAGGAAACTGAGTACGGAGTTGGAACGAGTGTTGAAAGTACATATAGGAATGAAAATGGACTTACCGGCAATGGACTTACATTTATCCAAACATGTCTGAATATAAGGGTACTGCTATTATTTTGACCGCAGCTGTATGTGTTTAGATTAAAAGTTACAACAAATAGTTTTTTTGTATTTATATTACTACCACCACCAACACCACCACCACCACCACCAAATAATAATCCGATGAAAATTAAAGTATGGGAAAACTAGAAAATTAATTCGCTACCTCTAAACCTTTACCCATTGAGATGCACTTCACAGAGGATGTTTCTAAGGTCAAGTGGAAGTATTAAAGCCGCGGACATCTATCTAAATAAAAAAAAAATTTTTTGGACACCCTAATATATATATATATATACAGTAGATAAGTGCTCAATTTTAGGGGAAATATTTATAGAATTCAAATTATTATTAAAAATAATAACTTGATTTACTTTATGATAAATTTTATAATTTGATTTATTGTACTTTTATTTGATTATATGTAATTTATAATTACAAAAAAAAAAGCAAAGATACAAAAATGATATATAAGTATTTGTTAGCATAAAAACATTCAAAACTGTGAACATTAAATACACTATTAGGGTATTCATTCACAAGGTGTGCTATCACGTCATATTGTCAAATTGTACTAAAATTTTACAATAATTTAAAAATGTTTTTGTTGCCTTTTATATAAAAAAGAACTAATACATTATAACCCTGAAAGCTATGTTTATTAGAGTGTCGTAACCAATCAGTCTTTATAACGGCAAAAAATATATTTTTCGCACAAACCGGCTATTTTTTATCCTTTTCGCTTTCTTTTAGCAATGCGATTATAAATATTCTAAATACTATAAATATTATTTTCGCTACATTTGTATCAGCTGATTGAGAGTTCCCATAACACAGTAAATAATGAGGGGTTGTTCACACTAGTTGTATATTTTTTGATTTCAACTTAAGACATATGACTTTATGACACCTTGTGAATACCCTGTATTTATATATATATATATATATATGTATCATAAAGTCATATGTCTTAATAATATATATATAGGGTATTCACAATATTTATATTACTAGCAACCCTCTGAGGCTGTGCTCGCGTTAAGTCAACAATGTTATCTTTTTATTTTTGTGGTAACAGTGAGTAATGCAAATAACAGCCATAAATTTCAATTGACAGCAATTTGGCGAAACTTAAATTTGTGTCGATAAACGTAATTGCATAGAATAACTCTTGATGACCGCTCGGATCAGCTTTAAATTGTGCTATTATTTGTGCTTTTCAAAGCCGTGATGAAGATAGGGAGGTTTAACAATGGCTTTTTCTCCAACATTAATATATTTATAATGAAATAATGTTGTTTCGCTGAGCATAATATATCATTTTAAACTAATCGAAAAAAGGGTAATTATGTCAATTCATTCCAATATTGGGTTAAGTAAAAATTTTTTACGTGTCATTTTTTCTATTGCCACCAGTTATAAAAGCAGTTTCATGTCAACAACTCTGAAGTGAATGCAGAAAGCTATGAATTTATCGTGGTTTTTTTAATTACGCTTATCTTAGTTGACGTACAAACATATGATGTGTTTGTAAATAAAATCATTTATTCACTTTCCATGTTAGCGAAAAAAAAATCCTAATCATGTTTTTCATATCGTGCTTATATTATCTATGTTGTTAGGCCAATTAGAAATACTTTCCACTTTAACTATAATTAAAACTTTTATGTGTGGCTGGTTTGAAGTATTGCATGTTGCCCTACCAACTGTTGAGTGAAATATTTACACTAATTCATAACCACAGTAAAATGTTTGCTTATGTGCTAACGACGCCCAGACATCGCCTGAGTAATTACGTTTCGGAGGCGTTATACTCGGGAATGTCCAACAAAATAATAAGGATTTGACAATAGTAAACAATGGAATACACATTAACAAGTGCACATACTACACATATAAAACTTATTCTAGAGTTAATTAGGGAATGTTTTCTGTGATGTGGAAAATTAAATTAATGTAATAATTAGAGAATACATAATTATATATCCATGATTTGTGTCTTAGAGTGGGTTATACGTTCATACCCAGTAGAGAAATCTGTATGCCTTACAACATAATTATCTCCATAAGAACTTTTAATGCACGGAATAGGCATTATTACTTAAATTTCAAATAATTATAATAAAACTAATTATAATAAGTATATAATAAAATAATATAAAATATTTTTAAGAATAAACTAATAAAAAGGCATGCTGGTTGAACCGATTCACTTAAAAGTGGTTTTTTAGACAATGGAGTTTGTATACTAGGCAAACTCCTCTTCATTAGCCAAATAATAAAGGAAGTAAATAGTAGGTTGGTATTTTTGACTATTTTTATATTTTGTGTACAAAAGTTATTTACGCCATTATTTGACAAAAATGTGAGAGGCCCGAATTCATATCCTTCAGTAGTAAATTTAAAATTAAATATATATAACAATGTTGTACTCTTTGTTTAGTGTAACACAAGGCCGTATCCCATAGGGCATTTACCCATAGGGGATTTGATTAACTATTTTTAATTCAAAATTAAAAAATTTAAATATACAAGTTTTTGTTTCATTTCATTTTCAAGTTTAGTTTTTTTATATCATATGTGTGTAAGTAAATATTTTAAGGTGACTCGACATCCATTTTCATTTGTATTCCTCTTAAAATTAACCTTGGTCTACTTATAACGATTCCCAAAATATTTCGGATGTTACGATAACCGCCAGTGAGCTAAAACATTTTGAGAAAAACCTCTAAAAATCATAATTTTCGTAAATATATTGGCTGGTAGAACTGCTGTAAGTATTAAAGGTCGAAAAAAGCTCTTCCAATCTGCATCAAAAAAGTTTAAAGATTTTCAATAACAATAAAGATAATGCTGTTTTTCGTGCTTTTTTTTTATTTTTTTTTTAAATTTTTACTAATTTAAATAACTTTATTATTTCTAATGCAATCACCACTTTTAAGATATTGTTGGAAAGGTTTTGAGTGCTTGCACTTATAGCTGGAATTTCTAAAATTTATACATATTAAAGATACAATATTAATTAAAAAAAACAACTTCTGAAAAAAATTTTATAGAAAAAAAAGATATAAATGAAGTTATTTGAATTTTGAAAGTCTTTTTATGGAAATTAAATAAAAACCATCAAAAATTAAGTCACATTTTTTTTTTAATTCTACCAACAAAGGTATGCACATCCATTCAAACGGATCTCACCCATTGAATTACGGAGGTATGTTTTAAGAAATTTTAGGGATGCGGACGATATCTCATTTGTCTCAAATTAATAAAATTTTAGAAACAGAAAAACTTAAACAAAAACTTGATAAATCTTAAACCTTAAAAGTAACAAAATTACTTAAACGATGAACTTGAAACTGTTCCTCGGGTCAGAGTTCTGAAAAATTTAAGTCAACTTTTTATAACTCATGAGTAACTTCAAAAATTCCTCAAAAATTAAACCATGCTTAGACTCATATCTTTAATTCAAAAGTAAATTGTTTAAAACCTTTTGACTATAAAAGAGTAACAATGAAAGGACAGAAAAATTTATTTAATAACAACTTGATTTGTGCCTTAGTTACGAAGAGGCTGTGGTGCAACTCCGCCATAAGCATATCTAAAGAAAACGCAGAGCTTACAATAAGCTCCATTTTCATATTTGGATTGAGCCAACCAACTCCAGCCACAAAACCATGGATGCTGAAATTTAAATGTTTGAGAACCGCTCAAGGGAAAATTAAAATCAGCTGTTGGCTGAAGTATACCTTAAAATATTTCTGGGCTGTTCGAATTAGAAAAGATTTTACAGTATACATGTGCATGACATTATTGTTGGCTTCACTGTTGTCAACACTACCATCATCTACTACTGCCGATGTTGAGGCACTATTGTAATGAAAACAATAGTGATAGCAATTTTGAATGTGTAACGTTTGATCCGATAAATTACGATGCATGGTTTTCACTATTGTTGTTTACACGATTTGACTCATAACAAAGACACAACAATATATGAAGTGTTAAGTTTTTTTTAGAACATTAAAGTGATTTAATGAAATAATTATTTAAATGCATTAATTTTTATTAAAATTTCAACGCTATGGAGGTATATGAAATCCCAAAAACTTCCCCTCTGATGTAACACTATAATACTATCCTGAACTTTAGAAATAAAAATAAATCTTTTTTTAAATCATTTTTGAGGACTTGTGTTACAAAATATTGACATCTGTAAAAAGTTTTTCTCCAGCTAACTAGTCCATTAACTGTAACTACTTATCGTCACTTTTACAGTGAGTATGGTTATTTCCAATAAAATTCCTTGGTTAAAAGTGATGGCATTTTTACTAAGGTTTGTAATAAAGAGATAAGTAATTCCGTTTATTGCGCAGTAAGCACAGAATTACTTTTATAATGATTATTTTCTCTATTGTGTATATTTAAACAACCACAATAAGAACCAGGATTAAGAATTGAAGTTTTCATCTTTTTCATGTTCTGTTCTCATAATTTTTAAAATTTTTAATCAATAATTTTTTTGAAGTATGACCAGGAGTGTCGCGATTCTAACGCAGCGAAAAACGTCACTTATGAAAAGACACCTCGAGAGCCAAATAGTAGAAATACCGTGAAGAGAGGAAGGAATAAAGGCGTCTTTCATGACGGAAGAAACGAGGGGTGAAAAGGCGAGAAAATGAGAACTCCTGATATTGGAGGTCAAAAGCGATGTTCGAAAATATTAAATATTAAACTTAGAAATATTTTCCATCACATTTTTACAGCGGAAAAGCGAAATTTTTAAAAATTTTCAGAGGACAAGTGGCGTAAGTCCATTCATTTTATATCTCCCTTAATAATGGAGATAATCGCTAATGGGTAGTTTTGTCCAACTTCTATGAAAAAATGCTGTCATTCTTCATCAAAAAATTCTTAAAAATATTGTCCATTACATTTTTACAGCGGTAAAGAGAAATTTTTAAAAATTTTCAGAGGACAAGTGGCGTAAGTCCATTCATTTTATATCTCCCTTAATAATGGAGATAATCGCTTATGGGTAGTTTTGTCCAACTTCTATGAAAAAATGCTGTGATTCCTCATCAAAAAATTCTTAGAAATATTTTCCATCACATTTTTACAGCGGAAAAGCGAAATTTTTAAAAATTTTCAGAGGACAAGTGGCGTAAGTCCATTCATTTTATATCTCTCTTAATAATAAAGATAATCGCTAATGGGTAGTTTTGTCCAACTTCTATGAAAAAATGCTGTGATTCCTCATCAAAAAATTCTTAGAAATATTTTCCATCACATTTTTACAGCGGAAAAGCGAAATTTTTAAAAATTTTCAGAGGACAAGTGGCGTAACTCCATTCATTTTATATCTCCCTTAATAATGGAGATAATCGCTTATGGGTAGTTTTGTCCAACTTCTATGTAAGAATGATGTCATTCCTCATCAAAAAATTCCTAAAAATATTTTCCATTACATTTTTACAGCGGAAAAGATAAATTTTTAAAAATTTTCAGAGGACAAGTGGCGTAAGTCCATTCATTTTATATCTCCCTTAATAATGCAAATAATCGCTAAGGGGTGGTTTTGTCCAACTTCTAGGTAAAAATGCTGCCATTCCTCATCAAAAAGTTTTTGAAAAATATCTCCTATTTGATTTCTACAGCGGAAACGAGAAATTTAAAATAATTTTCAGTGGCGCAATTCCAAATGTTTTTACTAATATGCAATATTCTGCATCGTTTTTGTGTATTATTTAGTTTATTTTTTACGATATGGATAGCTCCAATTATGCTCTTGACCAAGCTTATAAGCAAAACTGAGTTCTTCATACTTAGAATTCATTTAAGAATTTTTCTAAACGTTCAATTTTCTCAAAACTACCAAAAATGGACTTACGCCACTTGTGCTCTGAAAAAATAATGGTATTTGTCAGAGCAATAACAAAGTATTGCATTTTGTTCAGAGATAACGTAAGCTAGGAGTTTCTAGCCCGTACTCATAAATAGGTTACATTATCCTCTTCACTTCTACGTACTTAACTCAATTTCCCTAAAAAATGGACTTACGCCACTTGTGCTCTGAACAGCTCATATGTCTACCGCTGCGCTGGCTTTGGTCTTTAAAAAAGGAGAGTCCCTTGATACAACCATTTCAAACTAAATAACAAAACATTTGTGTAAGTTTTGTGCGTAGCACGGCTTGTAGCTTATGTGGACCTTACACGGTCAATCATTTAACATCAAGCATGTATACGTGTAGATTGATGCTATTCCCTACACCCATCAATCATAACGTTAAATTTTCATATTTTTTTTTTTCGTTTAATACAGACGTGCGATAAGTGACATGGGCGATTGTATCGCGTATATTGCATTAGCACGTTGCATTAAAAAGCGTTAAAATAAAAGGAAGACAGTCAATTAACTCAGTCAAAAATTGTTTGTCCTCTTCAATATTTTTTTTCAGCTTCTTTCTTACCTGCAAACATGGTTATCACACGATGAAAACAAACGAACTGCCGAAAGATCGTCAACCAAGCCATTTTACAAGCATTTCAAAACATCAAAATACATAACTAGATTTTGATCAATCAAACCATCAACGAGTGTGTACATACAAACAAATATGCATACAAACAAATATTTGCTAACACATATAAATGATTGATGTCAAATAATTGACAGTGTAAGATTATCAATACTTGTCACATAATCTAAGCTAAATAACTGAGCTTATTATTCATCTGTTTGTTTGCAAGTTAAAGCACAAAAAAAGAATAGAGTTGAGAGTTACATGAAGTTAATTTATAAGGGAAATACACCTATAATATAAGTATTCACAACTATGATATTTAAAACTTATTTTATAAAAATCGGCTTATTACTTTTGGAGTTTACCTGTAACAAAAACAAAAATATTATTTTTTTAATAATAAATTTTAGAGGAAAGATATTAAAATGATTTCTTCTGAAATAGGGGACACGGAGTGTAAAAATTGCCGTAATTCGAAGCAGGGTTGATATTTTCGGTACAATTGTACTTTTTTGGTACAATTTTATATTTTTCCTACTTTCCAAAGTGTTTTCAGCAAATTTTATTTTACTTTATAAGAAACACAGAATTTAGAACTCTGAGGGCCAGTTTTTCAGTACAAATTTCAACTTTAGGTTAGGTTAGGTTAGGTAATGGTGGCTGAGCCGATAGACGACTTGTACACAGGCCCGATGTGATACCACAGGATCTCTTTAAAACCTAGTAGAGATTTCCGTTGTGATACCAGGCCCGTTGTGATACCACATGATCTCTTTAAAACCTAGTAGAGATTTCCCTCCTCAAACCAGTTCGAGCGGATAATGAATTTAAGGATATGCTTGATTTCCAGGCATGAGACTTCGGCAAGTCCATTTTTTTAACAATTTAAACTTTAGTCAAATTAAACGTAGCTCAACTCACCAAAATTTGACGTTTAAACTCGGTTTAACTAGATATTTTAGCATTCGTTGAAGTTAAATTGACTTATATTATCTTAAAATGTGTTTATTTTTTGACTAAGCCAAGCTTAAACGTCAAATTTGGGTGAGTTTAGCTCGGTTTAATATGACTAGACTTTAAACTCGTACTGAAAAACTGGCCCTAAGTAAGCAAACGATTTAGAAGAACTAAAAAAAAAAGAGTTGATTTAGATTTTCTACAGTTTATATAAAATTGCTTAAGGAATTCTTTCAATTTCTCATTCGACAGCTAATTTTAAAGAATATTTTATTTTCAAAGTTTAATAAAAACCAATTACAGAAATAAACTGCAAATTGCAACAATTTATTTAAATTAATTTAAGCAAAATATTTTTTGAAATCTAGTGAACTAAGTGTCACAATATTGATATCAGAAGTCAAAATTTGTGTGATGGCACAAATAAAAAATTGCCCAAAATTAAATGAAGAATGGCCCAAAAAATAAAATGAAAAATCGCCTTAAAAAAATAAAAATCACCCGAAAATTTTTTAAAGAAAATGAAAACTCACACAAAAAACAAATTAAAAATGGTCCATTTATAAAAAAATAATGTATCAATGTTTTATTATTAACAAGAACAATTTAACAAAAATTAATATGATTATGATTTTCCTAAATTAGGAAGTACTGCTTTATCGACACAATTAAGTTTAGGTCGCATTAAGTTCAATTCGCACACAACCTTAAAATTTAAACTAATTGGCCCAATATCATTGTCAAAATATAAGTCGACTCTAAATTTAGTGCTTAAGAAATTAAAAAATAAAATTAATTTAAAAATTACCCAATTTTGTATGAAGAAATTTTGAGTGATTCTTCATTTTTTTGCCGATTTTTCACTAGGCGAATTTTCATAACTTCTGTTGAGGTAACCTGACTTAAAAAAGGCTCTGTCTAATTTAAAAAAAATTTTCGGCTTTATTGTGTCAGATTTCGGGTGGAAGCATCTGCGAAGAACCTGATTTAAAAAAATGTTAGTGGCCCTTCTATATTAAGGTAACGAAAGAAATTCGCACTTTTGTAGAAATTTTTGTTTTTTAATTATGAAAAGACTTATAAATTTTACGTTTATATGATTTTTTTATAGATATTGTTGATCTCAATTTATGAATATTATCAGACCACTTGTGTTACTTTTTGTAACCATAGAAAACTTTGTGATTAATTAAAAATATGTAAAAACCTTTATAATTTTTTATAAGGTTTATGAACTGAATTGTTGAAAACACATTCACTTTAATTTAAATAAAAACTAGCTAGGAATTATCTTCGACTGAGTCGAAGTTTAGATACCCCACAGAATATTCTTAGTTATGCATGTTTTTTAAGTTTAACCACGTCACTTTCTATAGATTACTGTTGCGATGTTCATCCAATTTTGCGAAAACTCAAATGTATAACACTTTTAAGATATGGAAGACACACATTTTTGTGGAATTTATAAAAGTTATGCTACTTTGATGACGTCACTTTGTATGGGAGGCTGGTCGAGTTTTTATCAATTTTGCCAAATTCCAAACTCAAAGTGAACTTTGGTATTCTTAACATATGTTCATAATATTAATTTATTAAATTAATTTTTGCGGAATTTTTACATGCACAACCGTTTTCATATAGTTGCTTTGCTTAGGAGATAGGCGTGTTTTTCATACTATTTTGACAAATTTTAAATACTAGTAAGCTCGTGTGGCGTTAAAACGCCAAAATCAAGCATATCTAGATTTTATTGTTAGCTTTTGCATAGATTTTCAACTGAATAAAATTGAAATGAAATTAATTTCGGCTTTTTTTCGCTTTACGCGGTATTTCTTATTAAATTTTGTGAAAATCTTCAAATGTCAAAAAATTTTCCGACCAACAGCTTAGAAATCTTTTTTCAACTGTAAGAAATCATTCCAGTATCACTTTGATATTAAATATCAGTGCTGTGGAGTCGGAGTCGCTAAAAAAACTCGCGACTCCGACTCCGACTCCGAAAAACAATTTTTCAAATATTTTCCAAAATAAAAATTCTTTCAAATTTTTTTTCAATATTTTCAATTTCCAAATATTTGCCTTTTTTTTTTGCAGAAGTTGACTAAATCTGTTGTAATGAATTATTTTTTAGTTTATTTAATTTGAATTATTTATTTTGTTGATTTTTGTTGTGTTTTTGATTGAATAAAAGTGTTAAAAATTTAAAATAGACTTTTACCAAGCATTAAAGGAGGTGGAGAAATTTGACCGTTCTTCAAATTTAGCAATAAAAGATGCAATTCCAAAGTACCCTGAGATTATCCTAGATGCTGCTATGATCGCCACGGCACTGCCACCGACACAGTCTCCGTAGAACGACTATTTTCTGCACTCAGAATCATCATTTCCGATTTGAAAATTTGAGGCTTTCCTTTTTTTAAAAACAAATGCTGAATAATTTTTTATTTTAGATTAATTACTTGAAGTTTTGTTATTTTATTTGAAGTTTTGTTATTTTAAGTTTTCGTTATTATAGTATTTTGTTTATTATTAAAAGAATTAATAAAAATAAATAAAATTTTTAAAAAATAAATTGTTATGTTGATTTATTTTTGTCTTTGGTCGTAGTCGGAGTCGGAGTCGTACTTTAAAAATTTCAGCGGTTGGAGTCGGAGTCGGAGTCGCAACTATTTTTTGACGACTCCACAGCCTTGTTGAATATAGTTTTAGTTTTAGCTATGAAATTATAAAAGATTATTCGTTAGTATAACAATTTCATAGCTTTTAGCCGATAGGTGGCGCTAAGTACATCACATATTTTTATGCATCTGCTGAAATTAAAAAGAGAAAAAGCGACATAACAACAATTATATAGAAACTTTAACTAGCTATAACTTAAAAAATATAACTTTTTAAGAAATAAAAAGTCCAGTTTGCACATCTACTGGTCTAAACCAACCAAACCATATTAAATTTATTAAGATTGGATCTGTACTTAAAAAGCATACGCCGGACAAAATTTGCGTTTGCGTTATGTATATAAGATATGGTGCATATTTGAAACCTAAGCTTATGTGCAAAATTTTAAGCAATTTTGATGAATTTACTTTGTATGGGAGGTTGTTGCGTTGTTTTTTTCGATTTTAAAAATTTTAATTATATTTTTAATTTTTGCGGCCAACGTTTACGGGAAAATTTTAAATCACGACAGTAATTTTTGTGTCATTTTTAGATATTTTAAAGATTTTATAAAGTAATGTCGTATGGTAGCTAGGCATTGTTTTTATTCGATTTTAACAAATTTGAAATAAATGGTGAATATTTTAGTTCAAGGCTTATGTGATCAATACCAAGTTACTGCAAATATTTTTGTGGCGTTTTTAGAAATTTTAACATCCGATTTTGCTCGTTCTCAAACTTGATCTTTGTTTTTTTTAATATAAGCACATATACCAAATTTCAATACGATAGCTTTAAAATTGTGGCTGTAATCGTGCGACAGACTGACCAAGTGAAATCGGCTCAGAAGGTGATGCTGATCAAGAATGTACATATACTTCTCTATATCTGCTGCCCCTCCTTAAGCCCGTATGATACTTCATTGTTTTGTCCAATTTTTATTAATTTACAATGAAACTAGAGCAGTTGAAATAGTGCTAAATCTAAAATTCTAGAAGTGTGAGTGTATACGCATATAGTACGAATTGGACAAACAAATGTGTGACGGACAGCATTTTCAATGCATTGTTTTTGACATTTCTTTCAATTCGTTCGTCGTTAAGTTTCGATCAAATATTAAGTGTCAAAAACAAGCTTGAAACTGCGGAAGAAAGAGCAGCCAAGGTGATGTAAAAATTAGCATGATGCATGTTTTCATCCTTTTCCAACATTATATATCTGTCTAGCCCACACGCCACTTATTTTCAGATTTTGAAATTGGAGAAAACAATGAAGTATCATACGGGCTTTATCGCCGTTACAAACGGAGTGACAAAGTTAACGCAACAACAAGAATGATAGAATAATAGATTGCGCAGATCGTAAAAATAATTGTCTACGATCTGCGTATTTCGTCATGATAGCCTTACGATATGAACTTACGATATGATATTGTTGTCAATTAATGTAAACAAATGTAAAACTAGTCTGTAAGCAGTGCAATAAAATTGTTAATATAATTGAATAAACATATTTTTCCACCGTTTTATATTAAAATATGAATAAAGAAATATGAAAGAGTGTTGCGCATATAATTTTCGTGCTAGTATTTTTAGTTTTTTTTTTGGTTTTAAAACAAGTTGGAATGGAACCAACTTGCACTGGTAAAAGATTTAAGAAACAAACTTCGTCTAGCCTGACGTCATGATTGTAAAAAATATTTACAAATATTAGTACAATTTTTTCTAAATTTGTATACCAAATAAAAAAGTCATTTATCAACTCTGATTCGAAGAACCAAAATAACTCTCTATTAGAGGCTAATTTTAATCGATATGAAGGAGAGTCATGGGTAATATCACAAAAAGATGTTGCAGCTCTTGAAGTATTCGAGAGAAAAGTTATTTGTAAAATCTTTGGCCCTCTTCGTCTTGTAGATGGCTATCGCATTCGGATGAACCACAACCTGTATGCGACATTGGCATAGTCCAGCGCATTATGATACAGATACTGCTTTGGCTTGAGCATGCCACTTGCATGGAAGAAGAAGCTCTGTTTGAGAAGGTGTTCGAAGGAGATGTCAAAGGACGAAGACATAAGTTTAGAACATACCTCCCATGGAAAGACCAGCTTGAGGAGGGACTTATCCGACTCGGAGCAACAGGCTGGAGAAGGCGTGCAAGATACATACACACCTGGCAAGAGCTCTTGCGGCCATCCGTAATCCGGTAAGTGAGAAAGTAATCTTTGTGAAGTCATGATTTTGCAATCAATTGAAAGCCTTATTGCAATTACGTGATAAGCCACATGATCTAAAAAATTAATTTTTTAGGCTAAATACATAACTCAGTGCATTGCCAACAAGCAGTGAAGAGATTTTGACTATTTCTTATTAAGTTTCTTACCTATTTGTAAAAATTTCCGTGTTCAATTTCATTTCTTCATACGAAGATATATTTTTTCAAAACATTTGAGTCGATTATTTCAATATATTTTTTATGTGGCTTATTATGTTCCTGCAATAAGCCCTTCAATTAGTGAAATTTTCTTTTAAAGTCCCTAATATCATTCGCTACGATTTATAACGCACTTCTTTAAGTCACTGATAACATAGCATTTTGTTGTATGAAGTAAATGGTATCATTTGGAATCGCGTTTTCGATAACTTCAAACAACCTAAATTGTCAAATCATTTGAAGTCCATTAAAGTCTTTTGATATTAATAAAAAAAATTTGAAATCGTTGTAGCTTTTGAGGGCACACGTATCCATAAAATAGAAAAAGTTTTAGAACTTTAAATGATTGGTCGTAAACAATTACTTGAATCATATAAAACAACTTTTATTTTTATTAAAAAATGTATCAAAAAATATACTAGCTATATGTTTTGTTTTAAGCCAATAAATAAAACAATAAGAGATTTAATTTATGATTTAAAATAGAACAGAAGGCAAGAACAGCCCGAAAACAATGAAAACATTTTTAAATAAGCCAAGTTTAAATTATTTCGGACACAAAGAGTTCCGTTGCTTGGAATTAATTTGACTGAGCAAAGAACGTGTACGTAAACGTGTGCCAAAATAATTGTTTGCATTTGAGGTTTTCCATTGTTCACTTATTTTGTTTTGTTTTAGAATGGTATTGTTTTTGTTATTACCTTTTAGATTTGTTTGCGGTAGAAAACAAGCATCAATCTTTAAAATTGGCTTAAATTATTTCTATTGAAAAGAACTTTAGTGATTTCAAAAGATTGCATCAAATTGTCTTCACAGACTTCAAAAACTTTATATCTTTTCTTTTGCAATAAATTAAAACTTCAATCTATTTAGTCGTGCAGTCATGACTGCGATAACGATTTTGACTGAAACCATCTACCACTTCAGTTTTGAATGCAGTCAGTAACTCAATAGTTATTTCATATTTATATTGTAATCACAGCTTGAAGTCATTGGCTATGAAGTCACTGATTGCAACACCAAATAATGCATTAATTGGCATTTTCAGAAGTTTTAATCTAATTTTTTTAATATACCACAATAAAATAAAATATATTTTATTACATCATTGATGCCCCCAATGTGTAAATATTTTCACAGCACCTCTGTTAAAGTATGAATATACATAAATAAACGATTGTTTGAAAACAGTTTCAGTTGCTTGAAACAAATTGAGTTGTTCAATATAGATTGTTTCTGTGGATATTTTGTTAAAGGGTCAAATTTATTTTGTACAAAATGAAGGTGATAATTTTTACAATACTTGCGATTTCTTGTGCTTCAGTGAACGGTATTCATATACAGACTGCAATTTTTGAAGGTAAATGCTTAAACACATTATTAGAAAAAATTTAAAGGATTTCTTTTTTTCTTCTTTGAGATTTTCCCAACCAATGTAGCAATGAGACTATGCTCAGCCCATTCGTCCAAATTGGTGAGAATTACTATATATTTGAGGACGCTCTAAAGGTTTGTTTGAACACTTTATTATTTAGCATTACATTACTGATATGTTTTTCGATTAAGTTGAACTGGTTTGGTGCTGCACATTATTGTCGCACCATGGGTGCCGATTTGGCCACTATTGAGACAGAAAAAGAAATGGAAGCTATTTCTTCGCATTTACTTTCACAAGGATACTTCAAATCAGAATGGTTTTGGATATCAGGAAATGATCTTACAACCGAAAATGAGTTTCTATGGTTAAGCTCGGGAAAAAATATGACCTATGCAAAATGGTCTGAAGGGCAACCTGATAATACCGATGGCATTGAGAGCTGCATATTTTTATGGCGTCATAAGGATACATTTTATATGAATGATTGGGAGTGTCAGACATATGCTCACTTTATCTGCGAGGCAGATATTCCAAAGACATTTGCCATTACTGTTTGGTAGATCATAAATAACACTAAGCTCCACCCATTTTGTGATCCACATGCCACTAATTTTTTCTTATAGACTTTGGCTTTCTAAATACGAATATTACAATAAAAAATTTCTCTATGGATAAGTTTTTGAGATATGATTTTTTGAAAAAATTTCCCCTTTTTCCAGGATGTAGTGTCATAAATAGCAACCTATCTCAAAAACGAATTAACCAATTTAAAAAAAAATTATCAAGACAATTAAATTACATACAAATGCTTAGAACAAACTTTGTCATGTGGCTCAGTAAATTTGACGGAATTAGAAGAAATTCGGCGAATTTTTTTTTAAGAAATCAAATCGAATAATGTTTCAATAATCTAAAAAAAAAAATCGAAATCTCAAAAAAAATCTCAGTTTATCATTTTGTACGTAAAGATAGTTCTTTGAAGAAAAAAAACACTGCCTGTGAGAAAAATTCATGGTAGATTAATGAAGTTATAGACCATTGAGTGAAGGTACCGAAATTCTACTTTTTTATGATTTTTTCATTAAATGCCGGTTAATTTAATATAAACACATCAGAATTAGAGATCTGATTCTTACAAAAGAAAATAAACAATTACTTGCATCATCATACTACCAAGACCGGCATGACCCTTATGCAAAATATTATAGGATGGAAGACAACATATGCTTTTGTCACGATATATTCGGGTTGCTTGTGGAGCTACATCAACCGTATGACGCAAAAGAGTGGAGGTTCGATGCAACAAAGACAGTTTAAAAGCTGTTTTATTAAGCAATGAAAACCACAATCCGTCCATACCCATCGCACATGCAGTCAGTATTAAGCAATCACTGAGGCAATTAACAAATTGGTAAAATATATTAAATATGAAGAGCATAACTGGAAAGTTTATTTTGGGAAAGATTAAGGAAGGCGTGCTGATGGCCCTCAAATAAAAAAATTGCTAAGAAATCAACAATTTGAGAGCTTGTTGTCATCCGATGAGAATACTGCATGGAATTCGTTTCGGTTGATTGTATCTGATTTTTTGGGTAACAATAGGAATCCAGAATACGAAACAATTGTTCACAATTTACTTAAGAATTATGCAAAAATTGGTATGCATTCTCTAAATGAATTAAACTTTAGTACCTATTCAAATGTAGGTTTCCCGTTCTTATCATTCACAGGCGCAAACATGTCCTTGAAGATCCACTTCCTGCATTCTCACTTAGATTTTTTTCCCCCAAACCTTGGTGACGTCAGTGACGAACACGGTAAACGTTTTCATCAACAAATGAAATCCATGGAGAGATGCTATCAGGGACCCTTGAATTCAAATATGATGGGCGATTATATTTGGTTTTTCATTAGAGAAACTGATTCTGAATATGATCAAAAAAAAAAAAAGGAAAAAAATCATTTTTAAAGTTTGTCATTGCCAAAAATTAATTTTCGAATACTTTTCTGAACTTATTTTATCGCTTTTTAATTCAACATCTGTATCGTATTTCTTTTCCTATTTAAGTCAATATTTTTTGGTATTCTTTTTATTCTGTGCATTTTAAGGATTTATTTAGATACTTAATGTTTCGTTAAAAATAAAAGTTTTTAATTAAAAAATAATTTCAGAAGTGTTTATATTAAATTACCCGGCATTAAATGAAAAAATCATAAAAAAGTAGAATTCCTGTACCTTCACTCAATGGTCTATAACAGTGTCGGGCAGCTTTGCACTTGTCCTTTGTACTTTGTCATCTTGAGTATGTATTAATGAGCGCTTTAAAGCTCACACTGAAAACAAAGTAGTGCTAAAGCGCTTTTTGCAGAAATCTTACTAGGTATTATGGGATATTTTTGCTCGGATTTGTATTGCGAAATTAAATAAATAAGTAGTGGATGGAATGTCAAAAGGAAACAGACCGACAGATGGATAATGTGAAATACAGATAAGCAGACGGAAATGTAAAAAGGCAGGCTAATAGTAAATAACAAATATGTTTTTTTATTGTGCTTAAGTTGCTTATTGTGATTTGCCAAGGCCAAACTGACAGCGTAAGATGCTTTCATTATACGTAATTGGAACTGATCACTATATGATATGATATGTGGAAATGCCGCTTTTAAATAATTAATTAATTTCTCCATCGCATGCCCCACAATTACCTTATATTGGCCTTATATTGCATAACTTTAATTTTACCTCTTTGATGCCGCGCCATGCCGTTATTTTTTAAAAATCTTGCTTCAAAGCTTAAGTTATATGAAAAGGCCTTTCGTTTTTGCGTCATATCTTTGGCTAAGGTCATGCTAGTAGTTCTAGATTTTGTGTGTTCATAATGATATATACGTGGAACACAATTATATCAATAACTCAGTTCTGTCTTAAATCGACTTAAGCTATTATTGCTTATCGACACAAATATAATAAAATATATTCAAGGAACACGCAAGCGCAGATTTTATCTGCTTGACATTCGCTTGAACACTAAAGCTTTGATCGTTCTGACGGTGAAATGAATACATATTTTACTGCACAAACACAATCTCAAGTGTGCAAAGCTGCCCGACACTGGTCTATAACTTCATTATTCTACCATGAATTTTCCTCAAAGGCAGTGTGTTTTTTTTTTCAAAGAACTATCTTTACGTACAAAATGATAACCTGAGATTTTTTTTGAGATTTCGATTTTTTTAGATTATTGAAACATTATTCGACTTTATTTAAAAAAAAAAAATTCGCCAAATTTCTTCTAATTCTGTCAAATTTACTGAGCCAAATAACAAAGTTTGTTGCAAGCATTTGTAGCTAATTTAATTGTCTTGATTTAATTTTTTTTTTAAATTGTTTAATTCGTTTTCGAGATAGGTTCCTATTTATGACACTATATCCTGGAAAAAGGGGAAATTTTTTCAAAAAATCATATCTCAAAAACTTATCCATAGAAAACTTTTTTATTGTGATATTCGTGTTTAAAAGGCCAAAGTTCATAAGAAAAAATTAGTGGCATGTGGATCACAGAAAGTTTTTTGGATTTTGGCGCCTAGTGCAACCAATCAACGTAACCAATGTTATCAATATATACAGCATAATCAATTTAATCAATATTGTAAACTTAATCAATATAATTAAAATAAATTAAGTCAAGTCAAATAAATTAAAATAAAAAAATAACGCACTCCAAATTTGAAAATAAATTTAAAAATAAATTCAAAAACTAAAATCATTCGTTTAACTAAAAAGTCTCTTTTCTCTTTATATGTATTATATTTTATTATATTTTGCATTAAAATTTTATTATATTGGATTTTATTTTATTTGTTTATTCGGCATTTTTTTTTTTTAAAAAAGTAATTAAATGTTATTGGTGAAAACGCTTTGAGCTAAAAATAATTTTTTTTTTCAATGATGACATATTTTGGTAATTTAATCTTTTCATAGTTATTTAAAAATGTTACTTTATATATAATTGATCAAAATATATTCTTTTAATACTTCTTATTTTTTGTTTTTTTTTAATATACATATTATAGATTAGTGCACTACAATGAAGCCTGCAGAACGATATTCTCTCTATTTTTTTTTTATTTCAGATTAATGCATAAGGCTGGGTGCTTCACCCAAACAACACACCTTTTTTCAATGACACTACTTTAATATAAATAATTATAATCAAATTAATGTAAAATCACGTCAAAGAAAATTCTTTTGTACACTTAAAGATACTGATAAAAACATGTTTAAATTTCAAAACGAACACATTTTATTTTCTTTTTTAACCCTGCTTTAACGACTGCCTAGGAAGTCGAGGTGGTAAGTGACTCTACTGGGCCTCGCTAGGCCCATAAATCATAGACAGCTGTCTTTACGATTTTCGTCCATCTAGATATCTTATCGCAAGCTGGTATTTTGTAGAAGTATTGTTAGATACTACATCTGTGTGTGAGTGTCATTTCAGGGATTTTCTTAAGGGGGTGGGGGCTAGGATGCCTTTAAAAGTAAAATTACTTTTTTTTATGGCACAAGTTAACTTTTGACTGATTTATCATTTTTTTTAAACACAAATTTACAAAAACCAAAAAAGAGGTAACGATCGTTGAACTGATGTGCTAGAATTATAACTATTCAGCAGCGAAGCCATGGCACTGACAAATTTTCTGCGTGGCGTCGTGTTCAAGGTATATAAATTTCTTTACATTTTTTTACACGACAAGAATGTTTTGCGCCTTTTTTTGCCGTTCTGAGCATTGCACGACTCACAGTCCTTCCGTTCTATTTAAATCAGGGTAATGCAATTGTGTATGTTTTAATAAAGAATTTATAAAATATTTTTTTTATGTAATTATTGACAAAAACATTGAATTGAAATTGGAACGTTGCTTTTCATTGCCCTATTTTTCATGTGAGAAGTAACAAACTAGGATGTCAAAACCTTTTGAAATTCACAATGTTTACCCGTTTATAGGTTTTTCTCACTCTTGTAAGAGTAGCAACTGAGAATCTGGTCCATAGTGCTAACACCTGCTTTATTTTCGTTGTAATCCAGAAGTTTATGAAGCTTGTTTTTACGAAAGGATAGTCTCTTCATTCTCTAGTTTTTTAGTAGCAAAAAACCTGTCCTCAGTGCTGCTGGTGGTCTGTCAGTAGACTAAAAAATTGAGAACAATATCAAGATCTTCCCACAATTCGTCACTTAGTCCCGACATTTCAAATTTTACTCACAATAAAAAAAATAAATATGTAATGTGACGACCATATGCACGCAAGAGCTTTACACATATAGCGCAATATAGTCGACGAACGTGTTCGATTGTGTTTAAACATTTTTTGTTCAATAGCTTACAGATATTTCCCATACATTTAACGGACGGACCACGTGAGGCCCAGTAGGTTCACTTGAGTCCTTATTACAAAAACAGATCAGTTTGTTTAACGAAAGTACTGAAAATTCTTTTTAGTTTATTTTGTTACGTCTAGAAAGCATTAGCTGTCTTTGGCGCTCAGAGCCAAGAAAAAAAATTTACGACTTCTCAAAGTCAAAATGGGCCTCGAAAAGCCCAGTCGCACATCTTAGGGTTAAAAACATTTATGAAAAAATTCAAAATTTCGTACGTCATATTGGGCACTACCCAGAGCTGGGTCAAAAAGTAATAATTGATCCAGTATAATAATAGGTCCAGTTCCTTGAAATTAGGAATTGGTAATTGGTCCTCTAAATTCCTCAGGAATATAATTGGAAAAATCGTCAATTCCATTTCAGGAATTATAATTGGTAATTGAACACTTCAACTCCTCATAAATTGAATATTAAAAATCGTCAATTCTATTGCAGGAATTGCAATTTATAGTTAAAATTTCAATTACTTTTTCATTAACTCAAAACTACTTCATTATGTATTAGAAAACTTTTTTCGACTCCCACAGTAAATCGATTAATGAAATATTTACAAAAAAAAAGTGTTATCCGAAGATACAAATTTTTTAATTTAATACCACATTTTGAGTTAGAACAAAATATATAGCTGCTACGCCACCTGGTTCAATTCCGCCGACTTTTTGCAAGGTGCTCGGTACACAACTTACGACCCTTGCACAAAATTTCATTAATCTACTAACAAAGCGATGTTTTCCAATTCTATTCCTAAGTAATTGAGGCCTTTTATTACCAATTACAGTTCTCCTTATGGAATTTAAAATTTTTTCAATTCCATTCCTGAGCAATTGAAGTGGTCAATTACTAATTAAAATTTCTGTAATGTAATTAAGAAGTTTTCCAATTACATTCCTGTGGAATTGAAATGTTATTTTTCAATTCCTTATTCCAATTAATTGGAATTGAGGTGGAATTAAATTGAAAAGGAATCATTAGAACCCTGCTCTAGCACTACCTTAATATAAATGAATTTTATTAAAAACCGTTTTTATTTAAAATCAAAAATAAAATAAAGAAACAATATTAAATTTATCTATGCACATATCGCACCCGAAGTAGATAACCATCGCAACTCCAAAAGCATACATTTTCAGGGGAGTCAAAAAACCGATGCAGAAGCCACGAAACTAACATAAGAATAGACAAACTGAATTTTCCAGTTATAAAAGATAATAGGTCTGTTTCCGTAATCGATTCAAGTAACTTGAAGTTGCTTGAAAGCGTTATTTTAAAAAAATTGTAAGCTCGACAGAGAAGAATGACATGACAAATGTCATTCTGAATTCTATTACAATTACTTGAAGTTTGTACGGAAATAGACCTAGTGATATAAAATTAATTTTTGCAGTAGTTAGAGATGGTTTTTTTTTAATTACTTATGAAAAAATTGTCAAAAAGAAATACAACAAGTAAAAAGATGTGCTTTTAGCGTACTTCGATACAAGAAATACAGCGAGCAAAAAAGAAGTAAAAAGCTCCCAAAAGTAGTACGGTTGATCACTTTATGTATGATTGTAAACCGCGCTACAAGTTTGCATATAAAGTAAATTTAAAAATTGTGTAAGAATAAGTATTTAGTAGTGATTCCTTCTCAAAGCCATTCAAAAATAATATTTATATTTTAGGATGAATTTAAGAATTCAACTTCGAACAAAAGGAAAAATAAAGAAATCGTTAACTACTCAGTAAAATATTAAGTTTTGGACAATATGATGCTAGATTTCTTTAATTTGTGAACTCATTTATGAAAGATAATTTAATATTCCCAGTCAAAAATTAATTACAAAGAAACTTACAATTTTTGGAGTTGAAACTTGCATGTTGAAATCTTATATTTATCACACAATGCTGACAAACTCCAGGCTTACAAGGAAAATTTTATACTAGTAATAAGTTTACTACGATGACGTTCGAAATACTTTCAATTTTCGACATGTCTTCGCTTTTGACTCAGTGGCTACTTTGTTAGCAATCGCGTAGACAGAAATGGTCAGGAGTGGGACAGGTGCATCGCCACTAGAAGTTTAATACACATTCTATATTATTTTAAGAATTGAATAAAAATAAAAACAAAATTAAATAATCATCTTTGTACACCAACAGCATATGATTACTTTTTCTTTCTAATAATCATATGATGTTTTTACTTGCCACTACTTAACACAGTTAAAACAAAACTGTCATTGTACCACTTCAGCCAGTCAATGTTTAAATCAATCAAGCAGACGAAAATACCGCTCAGAAACGCAGCTCTTTTTAATGAGTAAAAAAAAAGAACTATAAACAGTTTGTATACATTTTCGAAATCATTTAACAAAAAAAAAGGTACAATTTTAAGCAATTTTTTGAACCAAAAAAGGATTAATTTATGATTAATTTTATATACGCATTATAATATAAAAAAAGTATCATTTATTGTTAATTTCTAAACTTGTTTATGGAAAAAAAAGTAATTTTGTTGTGTTGTTGGTAACTATATGCCAATAGGCAATAAGAACTGGGATTTTCAAAGAAAGGCCTTTTTTATATTGCAACTTTTGGCTAAAAATACATTCTACTCACGCGTTCAGTAACTATGCAGTACAACTAAGTATCTATATTTTGGTTACCTTCAACAGAGTCCTTTGCTTAGGGGTGAAGTATCAATTTCCAGAAAATGGTTAGTTATATTTATATAAAATGAGAGCAAAATCAATCGATGCAATCAATTAAATTTTGTACATAAAATAATTCCTTACGCTCACTTGGCTATTTATTTTGATTTCGAGATGAAAAAGTGAGTGATTGCAAAAAATTTAATTTTTTTTTTGTCACGATTGCTTCGACTCGGTCAAGTGGATAAAAGATATTTAGCAGACTGAATAACTCTAGGTAAATGAACTCTCGTTTTGGATATCAGTGACATTAACTAATAAATGATTAAAACAATTTGTCTCTTAATAGATTTTTTTGAACAATGTCAATTTTAAGAAGGCAAATAAGGTGAAGTGGAATAAGCTTAGAAGCTTCTTAAGCAAAGAAAGAAAGAAAAAACAGTTGGCAATTGGTATGTTGCTAGGATAAATATATATTTGTTAAAATTAATAAATACAGTATGTTGATTTTCTATGATTTAAATACAAATTCCAGATGATTGATAGTTGATTTTAAATACAAATTCTAGTTGTTTGATAGTTTGAAATCGTTTATTGAGCTTTAGATCAGGTTAGAACAATTTATTGCTCTAACGAATTTTTTCCAAGGAAACAACAATGACAACATTTTCAATATGAAAAGGAAAACATCACTAGCTGATTTAATTGCGATTTCGGCCCTGCTACAAGCTTCATCATATCTTTGTGATGCCGGTGGGAATCGAACAGTGGGGCCATAGTCCAAAAACGTGCGATTTATTGAGAAGAGCCCTGTACTCAAAATATGTGTATATAGTTATACGTATTATAACAATAAAGGTGAAAAACACTTTTTCAAAAAAATTTTAGTGGAAAACATTTTTTTTTACAGCATTTTAAAGTAAGCGGTTATAATGATTTTTCGATGTTTTTATAATAAAACTAGTGTTAGAAGGAAGCAAAAGTGTTGAAACTTAGCACACTGATTTTTTATAACACTTTAAGTTTAATAAACAAATATTGGGCACAATTGCCGAGGAGGCGTGGCACCACCCAAATAGACTGAACAGCTATTTTTCCTCTTCTTAAAAGTAAATTCCTTAAACTACCTATTTAAATGTTCTTGAAGTAATATAAAATTATAAACCAAATAGGTCGACTGACATGAGTAGGTATGGTTTTGAAAACATACTTTAGCTTACCTTCGTGGGTGTGGCTACGTATATATTGAAGATATTCAAGTCTAAATATTTATGTGAAAAATTATGTTTATGTAATAAAAATGATTTAAAAAAACTTTTCTTAACAATAACATATGGGTATTTCCACAGGAAACCGTGACCAAAAAATTAAAACTTATTAAAAACTTATTATTTTATGATATTATCTAAGAAAAACATTTTAATTTTATTAATTTTAGCAATTTGTACATAAAATTATTAACCATGATGATCACATCGTCTGCACTGTTTCACAAATGTAGTTTTTCTTTTTCGTAAGTGTTTAGTAAATGTTTCGTAAACATTTTTGTTTTAGTAAAAAGGGAAGGCATTGGCTAAAGATAATGAAAAAATGGTTGATGCAATTAAAGAAAAATATATTGAATTTGTTTTTAATTACTAAATTACACAATTACTTAACTACCTAATTACTTAATTACCCAATTAAATTGCAATGGAAAAAACTGTCCCGTGCGACCTGTCCCGTGCGACCGAGCTTAATATTTAATTAAAAAAAAAGTGTTAAATATTATTGGGTAAAATAAAAGCAATTTAAAAAAAACAACAATGCACAACATCCATAAAATAAACTCTTTGAAATATTCCCTCAGACTTCGCTGAATTTGGCACTTGAGTTGTTGTCCTCGAAAAAACTTCCGTTTTTTGTCCCGTGCGACCCCCGTTGTTTTTAGCAATTATTTTGAAAAGGAAAAATTACCGATAATCAACCTTAGCACCACTTATAGAGCTTACTATTAGTTATAAGTTAAGACCATTATCAAAATATAAATCCGTGTTATTACTAATTTTTTTTCACTTTAACTGCGTACGACTGTCCCGTGCGACACCATGGAAATGCCCATATGTGTTTATATTAGTAAAGTTATTCTAAATCAGCATTCACATCGTGTTCGTAGCCAATTTTGTCATCACTATCAGCATCATCTTCAGACATTTGTTCATTTTTAGTATAATCGGTTTCATTTAGATTGTTGGGCATATCAGTACACATTAAAAAATTTGAGGGTAAATTTTGTCTTTTTTATAACATTTGAGTGGTATAAACTTATTTTATTCCAAATTATTTATAAATTGAATACCACTCTATATGATAAAAATAATAAAACAAATATAATTTAAAAATTTTATATGGATATCATGTGAAAATCAAAAATATTCTGGTTCGAAAGTAACCAAAATAACTTCACCAAAATTGGGAAATTTAAAAATATAGTGATTTCGATTGGTCTAACGAGAAAAATAGTCTGGAAAACTTTATAAGATTTGATGGTATAAATTTTAAAACATTTTTTGTTTGGATTTATATGTACACCAAATAGTATAAAATTTATCCTTATCTTTTTTACTGTGTAGATCTAAGGCTGTTCTAGGAAGATGGTGTAAATTTCTTTTTGATGGCTTCCTCAAATTGAAATTGTTGGACCTGATGTTATAAAAAATTTATTAAGTATATCCTCATTGGTTTTTTCTCGGTTACATTTCCGTGAGCTATGTTCTCTATAAAATTTAAAGTCCTTATTACGAGCTTCTTGCGTTCCTTCAGATAATAAAACAATTGGTAATAAAGGGTGCATTACAATTTCAGGACCGTGAATTTAAAACTTATTCACCGTAGGAGGCATTAGATACCATTCATATAACGTCACAAAATTCTTGGCTGTATTTTGAGCAAATTCTCGAAATTTTTCAATATTAATGTCATACCCAGAGGAAACTACTACCATTATAGTATGCATTTCTTTAATTTCAAATCAATATGAGTAATATTGAACGATATCTCAGCGTTTTGGAAAAATCATCTCGCAGTGTTACCATCATTTAATTTTCAAACCCTGGTTTGGGTTGGTCATCAATCCCATTTTATTTTTGAACTCTTTTTTTACACGGGCCTTCGAATCAAACAAAATTTTTTTTATGAGGAAGTTTATATGATAAGTGGAGAAGACACTCAAAAAAACTTATCCAACAGTGAAAGATAGATAACCCAAATGCTTAATTTTCAGTCTTTATGGCTCTGCTTAACAAATTATCAATTTTATTCAATTCTTTACTTGTAGCGCCACATATATAACACCAGGGTTTTGCCAAATTATTTTATCCCCGCAAACTAATCTTAGCGGCACAATTGTTGTAATAAAAACTGATGAATCGGTTGCTTCAGTGCAGTGAAACGCTTGCTTGTAAGAACTGTGGCCTGAACTACCATCAAAATCCCAATTTTGAATGCAGACACAGGGCTTTCAAGTTTTCAGTGCTTAAAGTATCAATAATCAAAGTTAATTTTTTTTGCCAATTAAATAACCTTGTACGACGGAAATTCTTCTGAAGCAGCTCTTCTAATAATGTTATATTGTTCTCGGGTTAGTTTTGCATCAACAAACACAGCAAGTGCTGCTTCTTTACTGAGCATTCTGAATTCCTCGGATTTTTGTAAATTTTTTTTCAACATTAACATTTTCGATGGTGTTGCAGTCGCTATTTTTTCTATTAAATTTGATGCCTCAATTTGACCTGCCGCTCTTAAACTCATTCAAGTAGCGTATGTTAACATAGGAAGAGATGCACGGCTTCTCAAAGTTAAAGCTTTCTTTAGCTTGACTCTTCAACTGAAATTGCTTTTCGGCCACGTTTTACATGCACCCAAGAAGGGTTGGAAATATATTCATCTAACCAAGATTTACTAAGTCTCAAAAATCTTATTTCTATTCTACAAGATATCTGCCATATGCTTTTAAACTGAGCGAAAAAACTATTTATAACGTTATCGAAATTCATCATTTCGCCCTGTGAAGGACAAACCAGTCTCTTTATTTCCATCCAACGAAAATCAAATTTTTCTTTGTAGTCATGACAACCTGATATTTTCATTATATTTTAAATCTTGTCGAGAAATTAATGAAGTATTGAAACGCTTTCCTAAAAAAATATATTTTGTTAAAAAAAATATTATAGCAATTTTTAACATGTTCACAATTTACACATCACTAATATTAAATTATAACTCATCACGATTATAATATTTTAGCAAACACAAGCAAATAAATTTTAAAACAAAACACATACGATGAAAACCTGCCAACAACAAGAACTAACGCAGTAACTTAAACATAATAAAGGCAGTCATAACAGCAAACACTGCGAATTTGCTGATATTTTGTCTGTGACTTCAAGTACAAAAGCATCATTATTTTCAAATAGAGCACAAACGAGAAAGATTTTTTTTACAATATATTATCTTTGTGCTTATATTTTTATATCATGTACGATTTACGGCTTCATTAGCTTAATTCTCAACTATTTGTCCATGTATACGCTTCAAAACTACATTTTAAACACCTTTTTTTTTTAAAAAAATCATATAAAAAATTCAACAATTTTTAAAAAATATTTTTTTAAATACAGGTTTTGTTTGTACAGGTTTGAAAATTTTTGTTTCAATTTTCACTCTTAAATTTTCATTCGAATGTCGCTCACAATTCACTTTCTGCACTTTGCATAAAAATACAGCAGAAAACAGTAAACATTGATAAGGCACAGAAGGAAAACCAGAGCAGAAAAAACAATATTTTTTATTCAAAGTTGTAAAATTATATATTAGTTGAAAAAGCATAAAAAATTCTGAGGTAATTTTCATTTTCGTTTTTCCAATCAATCGCACGAATTTGAAATGTGGCCCCTCTGTGCGCATTGTGCATTAGCGCACTACACCACAGAGGTGATGAAATTTCAGTGTCAATTTCTCAGTTTTTCTCTCTTTCATATTGTTGTTTTTGTATTTTTGCTTTACTTTAGTTTTATGCTTATGTTATTATAATGGAGTCCAACAGTATGTTGGAATTCACCACTTTAATTTGTATTTAAAATCAAGTATGATTTAAGCTATTAAACATCTAGAATTTGTATTTAAAGCATAGAAAATCAACATAATATATTGATTAATTTTAATAAATATATATTTATCCTAGCAACATACCAATTACAAACTGTTTTTTTTTTTTCTTTCTTTGCTTTAGAAGCTTCTAAGCTTATTCCACTTCACCTTATTTGTCTTCTTAAAATTAACATTGTTAAAAAAAATCTATTAAGAGACAAATTGTTTTAATCATTTTTTTTAGTTAATATCACTGATATCCAAAACGAGAGTACATTAACCTAGAGTTATTCAGTCTGCTAAATATCTTTTTTCCACTTGACTGAGTCGAAGCAATCATCACAAAATAAATCCAATTTTGTGAAATCTCTCACTTTTTCATCTCGAAATCAAAATAAATAGCCAAGTGAGCGTAAGGAATTATTTTATGTACAAAATTTAATTGATTGCATTGATTGATTTTGCTCTCATTTTATATAAATATAACTAACCATTTTCTGGAAAGTGATACTTCACCCTTAAAGCAAAGGACTCTGTTGAAGGTAACAAAAATATAGATACTTAGTTGTACTCCATAGTTACTGTTAAACATGGGTAGCCAGCCTTTGCCCTAGGAGGTAAGAGAAAATCAAAATTAGAAAAATGAAGAAACGCGTGGGTAGAATGTGTTTTTAGCCAAAAGTAGCAATATAAAAAGGATTTTCTTTGAAAGGCATATATTTAGCAACAACAACACAAAATTACTTTTTTTTCCGTAAACAGGCTCAGAAATTAACATTAAATGATACTTTTTGTATATTAAAATGAGTGAAAAACAAAATCATTAATTAATCCTTTTTTGGTTCAAAAAATTGCTAAGAATTGTAACTTTTTTTTTGATAAATTAGTTTGGAGATGAATACTGTAGCATAGTTACTGAAGTTGTTTTTAGATTTGCTGAAAAATCTTCAGGCTGTTTCAGAGTTTTTTTGGTCTGGCTCTAGCATATGATTACAATTGAATTATATTTGACCTATTTATTTATTATGTCGATTTTCTATGATTTAAATACAAATTCTATCAGCGAGTATTCATATACGAGTTTTAAGAGTCTAATTCTTGAAGTGAGAATACTGATGCTTTAAAATAGGAACAGCTGTAATTTTCGTTTGTGGCTTTGATAAATGCAATGAAATTTGCTTAAAAATTTAAAACAGAAAAAATTAGGTTTGTGCATTTGATATATTGACAGACATTTGTTTGAAATTTTGTTTTACCTTTAAATAAAAAAAAGTGTTGCCAAATTTTTTTCTTTTTAAAACTTTAATTTTCAGAAAAAAAAATTATCTTTCTGTAAAAAAGCTGGCAATCAAAAAAAAAAATAACTAAAACATATATTTTTAAAATGTGTGCTTTAAAATTTTTATTATTGTATTCGAAATAAAGTATTTAAATTAAATTATTAAGCAAACAAAACGAAAGCAATGGCTTTCATAAACAAAATCAATTAAATTATCAATTTATTAAAAAACTTAAAAATTTGTATAAATAAATATTGATATTTATTTGAATGTAAATGTCATTACATATTTTTGCGATAATAGTAAATTACATCCTTTATAAAATAGTTTTATACATTAACAAATCACAATAATTTTAGTGGATTAATTTAAGAAATGTGGAGATAATTTCAAGTCTTTTCATTACAAAGAAAAGTTGTTTATGCTGTTCTATCGATTCCTGAAGCACCAGCAAATGCAGAAGCATTTTTTTTCTCAAATCTGCAGTAATGAACCCAAAATCAGAAATAAACTTTATTTACTATAATAGAAATAAGTTTTGCAATGGAAAGACTGTTTAAGAAAAATCGAACAGTCACAAATTGTGAAATGATGATGAAATTTGAAAAAA
Source organism: Dichetophora obliterata (assembly GCA_963920525.1). Lineage (NCBI taxonomy): Eukaryota > Metazoa > Arthropoda > Insecta > Diptera > Sciomyzidae > Dichetophora > Dichetophora obliterata. Next base: position 17,340,616 of record OY986436.1, on the reverse strand, counting down.
TCATTATACATATACATATATATTTATACATATTTTAATCAAATTTTTTATCATTTCTGATGATTGTTTGAAATTTGTGCAGTTCCAATCGTTTTTCCTTAAAAAATCTTTAGTTCAAAGAATCCCATACAAGGTGGGAATTTCTAATTTATTTCTGATTTTAGTTTTATTAATATTTATTTGTGAAAAAATGCGTTCTACTTTTGGTGTTGCTGCAGGTATCGTTAAAACAACATAAACTAGTTTTCTAAGTAATGGAAAGACTTCGGAATTATCTCCACGTTTCTGATCAAAAAACGCTTTCCAAAAAGTTTCAATTCAGTAAATTCAATTTTCATTCAGTAACTTCTATCACTGAAATTAATGTGACGCAACTCATCGTCAATTTCTTGCAATTTTTCGGAATGGATGACTTTAGGTAGAAAAATACACAAATTGAAAATAGTGAAATCTTGCCTTTTTAAGATTTTTGTAGGTACTAAAAGTTCGACACATTTTAGAAAATCATTCCAAAAATCAAAATTTTGTAATAAACATATCCATAGCTCAACATAAAATTTTAAACAATGTTCTCTTAAATCTATTTCATCTGATTCGAATAATTTATGCGTAGAACTTAAAGCCTTAAAGAATATACCTCGGCTCCTAAATAAATGTCTTTAAGATTTTTTTAAAAACTTGGAATCATTTACATCAATTTCTGTGTAATTTTCAAGGCATATATATTCAAATGTATATGTTGACCGTCAAGACTTGATGAGTGGAAATCAAGACAAAAGAATAGAAACATTGAAAGCAACAATAATAGCAACAGCGCTACCACATAAATAAATTTTTGAAAGGGCATGAAAAGTAGTAGTAGCACCTTCAAATGTTACTTTTTTTTGTAGTAACATACACTTTATTTTATATATTGTATTTGATACATAAAACTAGTAAGCATTGTTTTAATCGTAAAAACTTGAAAAATTGGGTAAAATAAAAAAAGTTATTTTTTAGGTAAAAACTGGAAAACTGTATACCCTCTCAAAAAACTGAAAAAATAAGTTTTATCTGCCCATATGGTAACACTGATCACAAAACACAATTATTTTAATTTATTCATTTGTTTGTTGAAATTTTAGTTTGTCACAAAATGAGAAGATTGTTCTCAATTGAGAGCATTTAAATTTAAAAAAGCTTTGTAGGAGGTTTACAGAAGGTTTGTTCCTATTTTAAAAATCTCTCATTTGTGAAACTGTTACAAAAGGTGTTTTTCATTATTTAACGTTTATGAATAACTTTTTAGGCATGTGTCTTACAAAGAATTAACAACAGGTTTGTAACTTTTTATGAATACGGCTGTAAATGTTTAATAGTTTAAATTTGAAAGTTTCTATATGACCTCGATATTTATTATGTTGATTTTCTATGATTTAAATACATAAATTGTTCTAACCTGACCTAAAGCTCAAATAACGATTTTAAACTATCAAACAACTAGAATTTGTGTTTAAAATCAAGTATGATTTAAACTATCAAACATTTAGAATTTGTATTTAAATCATAGAAAATCAACATAATAAATAACAAGGTCATACATATATAAAACTTTCAGTTCTAATTAATAAACATAATAATAAAATATTAATAAACATAATAATATATAAATTTTATACCAACTTTTCAAGCTTTAAAAGCTGTTTCGAAGTTACCAGTATCAGTTTTACCAAATCATTAAGAAACGAATACACAGCTTCACATCTTCTGTAGCAATTTCATAAGGTTTTGGACGCCTAATAAAGCGAATTGTAAAGATAAGTCTGAAAAAATAGAAGATTAGAGAAACTTCCTGAGGTTTTTTAGGCTTTTGCATTTAAAAACTATTTTAAAATGTTAACTATATTTTTTTTTATTTATTTATTTAAAAATATTGTTGGCATTTAAGACTTGAGTCTTTTGCACGCCGCATTTTTAGAATCAATAATAACAATATAATACTTATATACTAAACTATTTAAAATTTTATAACTGATATGATTATCATTAATGACAGAAATTCTCAACTCATAAAATGATACCAATAATTATTTTTTATTAGAGAAAATGTTAACATTCAAGAATTAATTATCATGTGCATGTCACAATGAAAAAGATTTAAATATCTTATTTAAATAACTATTGAAAATATTTTTAAAAGATGTGACATTAATATAAATTGACTAATAAATGATCGACCTGCGGTGAAAATGCTAGAGGTAGAATAAGAGTTTGTGTTAGAGCTTAGACTAAAAATTAAGTTATGTGAAGTTAAGAAAAATATTTGAGTATCAATTGCTTAAAGGCTAATCTATTGGAGACTAATTTTATATGGTTGGGCAGTGAGTTCCACAGCCTTATTGCGCTAACGAAAAACAGTCTACTTGAGGCTGTATAATTGAAACGTGGTATTAAGAGATTCAGATTTCTACTTGATCTGCAGAACTGAAGTCTTGCAAAAAGATATCGTGGACATTGCGAGTATATTATTTTATGCAAGAAAATGCAGTTCCTTGCTTCGAAAAGATTGTTCAGACTACGGCCAAGTAATCGAATGGAAAATGAGGAGACATGGTCATGCATCTGCAGACCATAAACAACGCGAGTAGCATTATTCAAGGCAACTAACAGTTTATGTGAGGATTTTGAGTCCAGCTTGCTATACACGACTTCTGAGTATGTAATTATTGGCATTAAGATCTGCAGGACAAGCTTACGTTTTGTTTCGGTGGGAACAAACGGTGCAGTCATTCTTAAGTTTCTTAATACATAATAGACCTTACTTACACACATATTAATATGATCCTCGCAGGAAAGAGATGAATTCAGGATAAAACCTAGGTTTTTTACCTTTCTTACAATTTTTAACTCAGTGTTATTTAGAATAATCGGAGGAAACTCAAGATTGAAGAAAGATGTTTTGGTAATTGGCAAGACACTTGATTTCGAGGGGTTTAGTGTAAGCATATTCTCCCTAGCCCATTCCACTACTAATTTTAAATCATCATTTACTCTTGCGCACAAATCCTCAACAAGCCCTGTGGGTCTTGACATATATAACTGTAAGTCATCAACATAAGCATGCATGGATACATTCTCACATTTCACAAAAATGTCATTGATGAACATGGCAAACAAGAGTGGTCCCAAGACTGACCCTTGAGGGACACCGCAAGAGATTTGCTTATACGCAGATAAGTTGTTGCTTAGGCTGACTCTTTGGGACCTTCCATTTAAGTAACTACTTAAAAGGCGAACTGATGGCTCAGAAAATCCGAACTGCAATTCAAGTTTTTTGCATAAGATACTATGGTTTACAGTGTCGAAAGCCTTAGAGAAATCGAGAAGGCAAAGCAAGGTTAGATCACCATTATCGAAGGGAGCTCTAATGTCATCCAAGATATTAACTATAGCTGTTGAACAACTATGACCTTTCCGGAAGCCTGACTGAAAATCAGACATAAGGCCCAGAGATAGGATATGTTCACTTATTTTCTCCGCCATAAGAGCCTCACATGCTTTCGAAATCGATGACAAACAGCTGATTGGTCTGAAGTCACCAGGCTCGCGTGCATTTGCAATTTTCGCAATCGGAACAATTGTAGCCACTTTCCAGCTGGCAGGAAAGCACGAGGTAGTGATGCAATGGTTGACGATATGAGCAAGTGGACTGACCACATGGGGCAAAATAAGCTAAATGAACTTGATCGACACACCGTCTTCACCAATGGAATTCGAACTGATTTTTTTAATGCAGTGGGCAACATCTAGCTCATTTATTGCTCTAAAACTGAAATCATGCGGTAACTCAACAGGCACTATGCTATTAATGTATTCGGCATAATCATCTCGCAACGAGCTTGCAGTGAAATAATCTTTCAGTAGATTTAGATCAGTACGGCAGACTTCAGAGCCTTTATTGCAGATACCAATACTTTTTAGATTTTTCCATAACTGTTTAGAAGATAGATTTGGGCTTAGTTTAGATAAATAATATTGTTTTTTGGATAGTCTAACTGCCAAGGTAGCTTCATTCCTTGCTTGCCTAAATCTTTCCCAATTGGCCTCAATTGGATATCGTTTCCACTTATTGTAGGCTTTGTAACGTTTTTTTATGATCAACTTAACACGCGTGGTTAGCCAGGGGCAGGTTGTGTTGGTGACCTGTCGTGCACACAGGGGAACATTTATGTTATATACATATAACATAAATTGTTTAACAGTTGCCTATACTTCAAAAATCATTTTAAAAAATGAAATGAAATTAAAATTTTTTTAGAAATTTTTTATTACTTAAAGTTTAACAATAACTAAGGCCTAAGCTCAAACTTTTTATAACTATTTTGGAACTAAAAAAGCTATTTTTACTTTTTACACGACTTGGAATAAAACTTTAATGAGGCTGACGAACGATTTCTTCGCCAAGTAGTTATCTAATCGAGCTAGTCCGAGTTCTGCTAAGAACTTGATTTGAAACTGAAGCTCCGTTAAAAAACTTAGTACTTGGAAATTTTTTTCACTCATTTGGTACTCGGATAATTTTTAAAAAAGAGTGTTTTTACTATTAGTCGGATTGAGTGTATACAGATATAATGCTACTTTATATGACAGCTCAATGTCAAAATAAATTCTTTCATATTAATATTTAGTTATTTTTTATATAAAAACGACTTAGACTACAATTTGAAGGCATTGATGATTGATTTCCTTCCAGTCAAATCGTAATGCCAATGATGAGTGCTACGTGGTAGGCAGCCTCTTTCAGCTGGACAATACCAAACTGATGTCAGGCACATGCGACTTTTTGGATATGACGATGCTTGCTATTATGCGCTACCTGCCGCAAGAAGTAAAGTCGCGTTCAATTAAATTGTACCAATAGCCACTGTTAACGCCAATTGAATTTGGTAGCCCATTTTTTTTTCTTCCCCGCACTGATAGGTGAAATTTGTGATACATGATACTACAATTTTTAGCATGTTTTCTAGGGCATTTATACTACAAAGGTCTTTAATTATATGAAGATTTTTAATAAATAAAATGTTACTGCTTCCAACCGTCAATCTTGTTTCAATCCGAAAAATTATGATCTGTTAAAAATTGTTGCTTAATCGGACAACACTAAGGCGCCCTCATTGAGCATCTACGAAATATATTTCATAAAAATCCCTCTTAAAGAGGGTTGAAGGTGTCACCGTTAATTATTTAAATAATGTTTAAGGATTATATAAATGTTAATTTCAATATTCTGTTCTGTAAAACTGTGTCACATACGAAAATTTTAATGATTAAACTGAAGTACCTAAAAAACCTCCTTTGTATTGTTTTTCTTCAAGTAAGATAATCGGTTCGTCACGTGACATTCCAGAAAATCTCCTCAACTGTTGCTTCCTGTTGCACTGCTCGTTGGAATTGGCGTATCGGAAGTCATTCGTGACTTTGTTTTTGCTTTGATCGCAGCTGATATTTTTTAAATAATTATTGTTGTTTTGTGTGCTGAAATTTAAAAAAAAAATTTATCATAAAAGTGGAACGCAAGAACTTTTTTTTTAAATATAAGTAAACATTGAACTACTTTCGTGCTTTGATAGTGTCTTTAGGTAAAGTGGTTTTTGTAATTGCTTGTACTAATTGTATTATACATAAAATTTGTATTGTTTGTAGATTATTAAAATAATATCCACCACTTCAGTAGATCGATTTTTTTCAGCTCGAGTATACGTTCGAGCTTGATTTCTGTAAGCAGAAGCAGTAAAGAGTCCTTATCATATTGAAACACTTTCTGTGAACCTTTTCGGCCCTGACCAAGTCTAGACGAAGAGCGCTTGGCACGCCCTTCCTCAGCAATCTGCATGATGCTTGCATTTTTGATATGTTGAGTAACATTCAATAAAAAAAAAAATCAACAATATCTTAACGTTCATTAACCGCACCGGATGGTTGTAACCTAACAGTGCGTTACTTAATCAATTTACAGGAACACGAGATTATGTTATCAAAACGGTTCACTAGAGCTTCTTGGATCCTACTTGTATGTAGCATCACCTTGTATGTAGCAAACCAGCGATGCCCACGAAAATTATTTGAAGAGTGCAAATAAAACAACAAAAAGTAACATAAAAAATTTTTTAAATCTGGATGCAATGACGAATTACCAATAACACGAGTGCTGGCAGAGTTCGCGACAGCGAACTTATGTATATGTTCACTGAAAAAATAATGAATCCAGTTACATTCTTATTTACCCAGCTTGAACCGAGTAGAGGTTTTCAGATATCCTTTTTTTATAGTTTTTAATATTTTTTGTCTTTTATTTTTTTACTTTCTATTTTTTTTGTGTATTTTCTATTATTACTTTTCTTTTTTTAATCTTATAATTATTTTTTATTGGCTTTAACCTTATTTTTTATATTTTTCATTATCTTACTCTTTTATTATTAACTAAACTTTTATATTATTAAGATTCAAATCTTTTTAATCTTTTACTATCTATGAAAAAATAGGCAAAATCCCAGTTTTCAGAAAATTATTTTGACATTTTTCAAGGGTATAAAAACAATATAATGATGCAATACAAAAAAGTACCAACCTTTAAGTATTCAATTACTTTTTCTCAATGTGTATTCGCACAACGAAAAATATAAAGAATACGACGAATGCTGCTAACGTCTACAATGCGAATGCCAAAAACAGTGCAAAACAGCGGCGATCGATGGTGCCAAAGAACAAAACAACAAAATGCAAACGCATACCAGCACAGCTATCAATGGTTCAAAAAAAAAACATAAAGCGAGGCTGAAATTTCAAACTAAATTTTCGGCGAATTACAACAATCATAAAAATATGGAAGTTGTTGTAAAAGAGTGAAAAGAGTGGAAAGAGTTAGGCACTGGGCATCGCTGATCTAAACCAACAAATAAACATTATCATGATTATCTTTTCATGTGGAAACTTATAAATTATTAGGATATTGATCCAGAAACAAGTAAGGCTGTAGTAAAAAAAATCTAACCATCTCTGGTACTTAGTTCCCGAAACTGTGTCGCTATCATTTTGTGATTACAATGTTCCAACAGCCGTTAAAGCTAATATGTCTCAAGTTATGTTGGAAGCAGGGATAAAAAAAGAATACGAAGAAACAAACAACTAACAGAAGCGATACCTTCTAGACAAAAATTATTATTCTTTCTCCAAAAACATCAAGATTTCGTCTCTTGTAACTTCTGAAATTGAAAAATTTCTCATAATACATGCTGTTAATTTTTGAGGTTTTAAAAATTAACTTCTGTGATATTTAATTTAAAATGTTTCCAGCAAATTTCAGGAATTTTGCGTCTGAATGAGAGTCGCTTAAGAGTTCTCCGATTAATCTTAAATTTTGCACAGATCTCTGTTTCGTTGATTGAAACAAGATTGAGAGTTGAGAGCTCAAATTTTCTAAAGCTAAAAAAAAATAAAAAAATAAACTGGCCATTTCAGCCCTTGGAAGGACTTTGACCTGGCTTCTATTGATCAATTGTGTTGTGCATGTTATTATTAAATGTTTGATCACAAATGACCGAGAACTGGACCTACGTGTTTTATGCCGACTCCGAACGGCTTATGTTCTCAAGAAGCTTTACATGGCAATTTTTACTCTCTGAGGTTTGTCATTTTCTGCAGAGAGGTGACGACCGAACAGAAAAATTAATTCAATTGAAAAAACTTTTCTGTCTGAGCTGGAATTAAACCCGGGCTACGGCGGCTCTTTAGCTTAGGGGCCACGCACTCTACCCACTAGGCTACGGTCGCCACTAAAATCGCTAAAAAATAAGGGCCACTCTATTACTCACCTATAGCCATATGGGGAGTTTTGTAAGTTAACCATTTTGCTAGAATATCACATTCTTACGGCAATATTTCTTTAACCTATTTGCTTAAAATTTTACTCTTTTTTGCAGAGGGAAAAATATTTAGAAAATCAATTTTTAATATTATTTGAGAAGTTAGTGCATTTTTTAACTTCCAGCGTAGTAACTTTAAATGCAACACTGACCCTGTTTACTACCATCTGTTAGTAGACTACTTTTAAAATTTTAGCTCGCTGCGACTCTTAGTTTGTGTCTTGCAGCCATTGACAGCACACGATCTCGTGAATTTTAACGAAAATGGAAAAAGTGAATTTCGTGTTTTATTATTCAAAAAACCATTATTAATGAAAAAAAATCATCAGCCAAGCAAAGGAAAGGCTAGATAAATACCATGGAGACTCTGCACCATCAATTTCGTACAAGCACAAGTAACACCACACCAGAAATGGTCACTTAAAATGGTCACAGACCATAAACGCGATCGAGTGACTGATTCAAAGGCGTGTTCGGCGATGTTGAACGAAGATAAGAAGGATTTTTTCCTTCGATTAGTTACCGTGGACAAAACATGGATCCATCACTACACACCAGAGACAAAGGAGCAATCAAAACTGTGGACCTCACCAACCGAACGTGCTCCGAAGAAGGTAAAGACAGTGCTATCGGCCGGAAAGGTTATGGCAACAGTATTTTGAGATAAACGCGGTATAGCCTACATCAATTATCTTCCAACGAAAAGAGCGATCAATGGCAAATACTATGCAGCCGAATTGGACCGTTTCAACGACGCTTTGAAAGAGAAACGTCCCCATTTGGCGAGGAAAAAAGTGCTCTTTCATTAAGACAATGCACGCGTTCACACTCGCCCAGCACACATGGCAAAATTTCATGAATTCAAGTACGAATTGCTTCCTCATCCAGCATATTCTCCAGATTTGGCCCCCTCCGACTATTTTCTGATTCCAAACCTCAAGAAATGCCTCGTCGGAAAGAGATTCACCATCTGAGAGGAGGTCATCATCGAAACAGAGGCTTATTTTGAGGACCTTCCGAAAACGTATTTTTCGGATGGGACAAAAAATTGTAGGAACGTTGGATGAAATATGTGGAGTTAAAAGGAGACTTTATTGAGAAATAAAAGGTTTTTTCAGTAAAATCATTTCTTGCTTCATTTTCCACGGAATTATTAAACGGCCCTCGTAGCTGATTAATATTAAGAAAATAATAAACTACATTCTTTACATTCAATATGCTTGAGTGCGCTGTTTATCTCTTAAGAAATGCCTTTATCAGATGTAGTTCACGTTTTCGAAAACCTACACTCAAAACATTTATTAGTAAAATTTCTACAAATGATATTCCTTAACAAAATATTCGTACATTCTACAAACATTCGTATAGTATTCGTAAAGTATTTGTATTGTGATATCTTTACGAATTTATTCGTAACATATTACTAATACCTGATGTAGTGTCTACGAATATATTCGTTTTATATACTAATGATATTCATAAACAAAAATAAATCAATTCGTATTAGTGCAGTGTACAAATGATTGTTTACATATAAATAATAATAATGGCCCTTATTATGAGTTGCTTTCGACGTTCGATCTTCGCTGGTTATCAAACAACGAGTATCGAACGTTAAATTCTTATTATGAGCAGTGCAACCTTATAGAAATGTTCATTGCTCATCGAAATTTCAGTCGAATAGAATTTTGCTTTCGATGCGATGCATGCTGAGCAAAAATTGTTAAAAATTTAACTATTTTGTGATTGTATTTTCCTTTTTAAAGACTAAAAACTAATATTGAACTGTTTTTGTAAATTTTATGCAGATCTAAGCAACAAATCGCAGTTAGAAAAACTGGTCTCATTAATGGAGGCAAACTTTGACTGCAAAGGATATTTGTTCCAAAGTTCAATTAAAATTCCTTAGGACCACCAGTTAGAACAACAGCAAAGTGGCTTAAGATTAGCTAAAAAAAGCATGGCTCAACAGTTTTCTACTTCTAGCCAGTTCCGTCAAGCTTTCATCCTCTCCTGACGAAGCGTCGAATCGTATGGAAATTATTTTCGTCATAGTCATAACTTTTTTGTCTTATTTTTTACAATCAACTTTCAAACCAATCGTATTTAGTTGAAATAACACAACGATGACCTGATAGAAATATACTACCGTGAACAAACAATATGAACGAAATTCACAATAGCGCTACTCTTTGTCGAAAGCACGTTATATACCAAATGCAAATTCGTTCGATCAGGCCTTTCGACTACAGTCGAAGATCGAACGCAGCTCATAATAAGGGCCAATATTCGTAAATTTCTCGTACGAATAACTTCATCATTTTTTCCATTACATTCTTCGTATTAGTATAGTACTAATGCTTTTGTACTATTTACGAATAAAAAATCATGTTAAAAAAAACCATAAGCGGTATGTAGCCACTGGTTTTAAATATTATTCTTTAAGAAGTCTAAATGAATAATTTTTTTTTTAAAGATTGAAGAACCAAGGCGTGCGACTTATACAAACAAGATTTGGTCCTTGATTCTGAAAGGAAAGAGATAGATAATTTAGAGGAATTGATTGGAACCATACGTGAATTATTGATTAGGCGAAACAACCATGAAAGACAATTCGAATTGCTTTTAACGGAGGCTAGTGTTATGTCTTAACCGCGGCAAGCATTTCCAGCCCTTAGTTGTTCCTGTCCTTTAATTCCACATTTTCCACAATTAAGTTGCGGATTTTGGAACCATGCCCAAGCCCGGATTCGAACCAGGGACCTCTGGGTTGATAGTCTAGCGCACTCTACACTAGGCTACTAAGGCCAAATAAAAGTAATACAGTTTTATAAGACCTCAAGCAGTAATTGTAGAAAAGTATTAAGGAATATTGGTACGTTAAAGCTTGCAATACTTTTTTATGAAAGCTTTTTTTAAGCTTAGTGTCAGCAGCAATAAGTAGTTTTCCAGAAGATCCGCAAAATAAATTGCAATAGCTTATTAAGAACTTTGCGGCAAACCAATGCAAATAAAAAACAATTTTTCCTTATTTATGTCCATTTTGGTGGTCACAATCGCAATTTAAATGCAACAAAATAGCTTTTATTTCTATTCTGGCAACTGCAGTTGGTTGTGTTTTAACCAAATCCTTTCCACAAAAATAATATTTATTCAAGTATGATGTACTAGAGATACATCTTGTTATGCTTAACATATGCTTAGCCACAACTGAATATATAAATTAACTGCATGCCATAAATTGTCAAAAGTAATAAATGCAGTACCACACGCTTGCTGTTTTTTGTTCGGTTGTGGTGTTTTTCTGTAAACTAGCTATTTTTTGTGACTAACTAGTTCATTGAAGAGGCTGTCTTTGTATTTTTGCGGTTATTGCATGGTGTTGCCCAGCTACACGTTTTTGGCATTACGAATTTATTTTTGTCATTATGAATATATGGAAAGCATTTTGTCATTGTCTCTAAAGTTTTATTTTTTTATTTTGACTTGTGAATTATGTATGCTTATTGCCAGGTTGAAAAACATTACCAGGGTGTTTACTTAATGGCTAATATAAGACTTATAAAATAAAAGTTTATAGATAGGCCTATAAAACTTAATATAATATCATTCTTTCAACTTTTAGTTTACATAAGGGGTATTCACTTCAATGCTGAAATTTCAGAAATCGAAAATTTCTGACGAGTTGAAGTGAGCGACCCATTTGTAATGTTTCGTTTTTTTTCACATACATCTGTCAAACTTAAAATAGCCATTGCGAAATGAATGAACACAGATTAATACACAGATATATAAATCGACTACCACTCAGCTACAATAGAACTAATGATAATTTTTTCTTGCTCGCAGACATTGCATTAGCTTTTAGATGGGATTTGATGATGACTGAACACATCTTTTAATCGCAATTTTCCGACGATTATTTTTCATCAACTCAATATGTGATTAAATTTAAGCAACCTTCGGAAAACCAAAACAACAACAATTGCACAAAAGTTTTCGTATTTTTCATCTTTTCCCAAATTTCAGCGTTGAAGTGAATACCCTTATTGCTTTTATTAATCGAAGCGATTTCGTACTTAACTGAAATGTTTTATGCGTAAAATGTCCTATTTTAGAAAGTTCAGGAATGAAAATTTTACAGTTTTGATGGTTTGAAATATCTTAACATTCAAAATATTGTATTTTGAATGTTATTGTATGTATGAATGTATTTTTAGGATTTTTCTAAAAGGATAAAATATTGAACAACGATATTTAACTCTTAAGGTATATTAAGGTATACTCCCCCAGATAAAATTTTTGGCTGGAAAATGAACTTAAAACGGCAGACAGCTAGTCTGTTTATTGGAATAAATATTTTTAGGCTCAATTTTGGCAGGGCCGGGCGGGAATTGTACAAAAACCAACCAGTAGCAATTGGATGTGGCATTAACATGGCATTGAATAGCAAAATATTGGTTTTTTGTTTCGTAATTTTATAATTCCAAATAAATATCTTTTATATATTTCAGTTTATTTTATTTAACTAAGAGTTTTTGGTCCTTGGGTTTGTCGATTTTTTCGTTTCACCTAAATTTTAAACGGCTTTGATATTGTGACATACGATTTTGAGTGAGATTTTTCAAACGTAAATTTCTAAGGTTTTTTTAAAAAAGTTTATCTTTAGTATATCAGGTGTAAGCAAACCCAAGCAAGCAAAGAAGGGAATCCACTCCTGTGGGTATAATAACATTGCCACTAACAATACCAGAGACTATGTGTGGGTACAGTTTGAAACGAATGGTGAGTTTTAAAATTATTGTTCTATAAAACATAGTCCAACACCCACAAAATATGAGGATTTCCTAAACGAAATTTGGTAGAGAAATGTTTGTACCGTATAATCAGTTAAATAATCGCTGGTCACTCATCCTTCCGAGAACCAAAAAATTATGCATCAGACCAGGATAGTGAACAACCGATTGCTGGAAAAGATCGATTTGTTCTAGGATCTCCGGTATGAACATATTTACCTCAATTCTAGCATACGTTTTACGACACAAACTAAGCGGTTCTGTATTAAACAGTTTGTTGGAATTGATTGATTCCATCCGTATGCCCTAAAACTCCCACCTCCACTTATGTCTTTAAAAAACATTTCATAAAAATAAATTCCGCTATTGAGTGTACGTTGCACTGCAACAACTGTTACAGACCAGTATAAGGAAATGCGAGACGGATTCGGATATCTGCTCATCTTTTCAATAAGGGCAGAGCTGCAAGCAAATATTTCTCGCCCAGATTTCTGCAAACAAGTGCTCACCATTTAAGCAGAAAAAAAGAAAATGTTGACGGGCTATAACTCATTTACAGTGGCGAACTGTATCGCAATCACTTCGAAAATGTATTCATGACTGACCCCACGAATTTATCATTCATGTGGTATTCTGACGGAGCAGCAATCTATTTAACTTATACTATTAAAAATTACATGTAAATGATATTTTTTATGATTTGTGTTTTACCAAATATGATTCTTATGCCCTATCACCGTCTGCGAATCGAACAAAATTTAAGTCGAATTCGCCAAGTTGGTATCACCGTCGACGAATGTTTAAATTTAATTCGACTGAAACGTCAAAAACAGGCGAATGAAAAAACTTCGTGGTATCACTGTTCGCGAATTTCGCAGATGTCATTCGACTTAAGCGTCAAAAACAGACCAATAAAAATATTTGGTGACAAGCCGGCAAATCCGTTTGATTTATTTTTATTTTGCACATAAAAATGGAAAATAATAGAAAAAGGTAAGTAAATTGCATTGTTTTTATTTTTTTCGTGGTTTGTTTATGATTTCTGCTTAACATTTTGGTATATTTTATTATTTATTTGTATTTATTGCAGCTTAATTGAAATTTGAGGTTTGAGTTTTGACGTTTCTAAGCGAATTTTTCTGCTTTGGCAGCACCGTATATGAGGCAAATAAGTAGGTTCGCAAACAGTGATACCACAAAAAGAAAAATTCGCCAAATGATTCGATTCGAGTGAAGAATTCTATTCGTAGACGGTTATAGGGGCATTAGTAATCCACTAAATATGATTGAAAACGAATAAAGCACCTTTATATTTATAACTTTTATAAATTTTTAATCATTCATAGGGCGAAAGCATTTTGTTCTGAAGAAAACAAAGCCTGCCCAAATATTTCAGTTCAATGCCAAAATAATGGTTTCATTGAACAGAGTTCATATGCCTGCTATTATACTACGTCGGAATGCTGCTGCTGAAAAAAAAAATGTTTGAGCTGCTTGAATATATCAGTTGCCGGCCAATACGATGCTTAATTTTAACACAATGCCTTCTACTGACTTTTCCATGACTTCGTGCTGCTACTTGCTGGCAGCCGTTTTTGATAAAAAGTAAACTGCCCGCCACGACATTTCAGCATACTGCCAGATCTCTGCTCGTTTGCCACAATTATGCTGATATAATGCCATTTCCCTGTCGAAAATTTTGTCTGGGGTCATTTATCATAAAAGCAATTTATTTTTAATTTAATAAATGGTTGAGGCCCTAATGAGGCCCTCTCAGAGAAAAAAAAATGCCTGGGCAGTGTTATAGATTTTGACTTTTCTATTTCTCTGAAAAATTACAACCAAGAATATTATAAGTCACTAAAAGTGCAGCTTTGACTGGAACTAGAAAGACGCGCTTTTAAAATTTAATTACTAAAAACAGCTTTTTTTACCGATTATTAAATGTAAAACATACGATGTTCCCAAAATAAAACTTCGATTCTAGTTCCAGCGATAGCTACTGTAAAGATGCGTTTTCGCGCTGATGTATGACTCGCGGGAAACCAATGTTATGGACTGGTGTCCAAAGTTATGGACTTTTGGACACTAAATAAGAACTCAGGTTGTACTCAATTCCAATAACTTCATTACACGAATTTAGATTTACTACTATATACTCAACCTACGATAATTACTGACTTTGATTATACTTTCTTTGTTATATCTCCTTTATGTTGTGCAAAATATAGTTTACTTTAACATTGACTCTACGTTAGACTCGCATTCTTCTAACCCAGACTATGGGTTTAACACTGCCCCTGCATCTTTAGCCATAGTAGAATTCGTGATCAATCCGGCGAGACTTTCTTCAACACATGAATCGAATGAGTTGGTTTAGGTAGAAGTAGGACACTGCGCGAGACTTTCGAATACACATCAGTGGTTAGGATGAGTTCTTAATCAATCCGGCGAGATCTTTTACTACACACGAATTGATCGAAGGGAGGATGTAGGATTTAATGGGGTGAGAAGCAGAAAATAGGCAACTAATTAAGTTAATTTAAGATCTTACGGTTAAAAAAAATGATTAGAAAAATTAGAGTTAACTAATTATTAAGTAAAAGTAATACGAGAATTGCAAGTTAAATTGAAAAAAATGAAAATTATAAAATAAGATAAATTAGACATATGAACATAAGGAATTTGTCACCGCCTTATCCTAGTCGTATGCTTTGTTTAGCTTTGCGCTGCCGACGTTGGAGTTGCTACGGCGACGTCTCGCCTGGTCATTGGTGCAGTCGCGTCTCTACCGATGCTGGTTTTGCTGCCGTTGCTGACTGCACATTCTTTGACGGTCCTGGTGATGTCGTAGAATCTCTGCAGCTGTCGTGGTCAACTTTGCGTATCCTTGCTGTCGGTGATTTAATTACTCTTCATCTATGGTGTTAATTTTTACAAATTGCAAGCTTTCACTTTTCACTGGTTAAACGCACTTTTACTCCGATCGTAAACGTCTGAACGATTTGGTTGTTCTAACTAGACTCCTCTCATCGAAATCTTTTTTTCATTAGGGTCCCACAAACGATACTACATGACGGACGTACATGTAGTTCGATAAAGTAACGGGACTTTTTTCGTTGCCCTCACACACATCGCACATGACGGATAGACTTTGGATAGACTTCATTATTTTTTAGCTGCCGAAGAGTTAACATCAATTAAAAATATTAATATTAATTGTTTTGAACATTTATTTTAATGTTTTTTGCTTTAAATATTCTAAACCATCACAACTTAAGGTAAAGATAAAAAATTCGCGTCAAAATATAATATTTCTTACGTTCGGCAGTTTTGCCGCGAGATGTGCTCTCTCTGAAAATTTTCAACAAATGGCAAAATGTACTAAGTTGGATGGCCGCGCACGCAAACGGAAGTACATGTCGGACGTACTTAGCAAAAAGTCAAAATTTTTCAACTTCCATCGGACATGTCCATCCGCCTTGATTTCTTGCACACGAACGATACCACATGTGTGATGACTTGACAGGTCGGATGGACATGTAGTATCGTTTGAGGGCCCCTATTCATCATGCCTCGATGGTGCTGTACCCACAGCTTTATTACTCTTGTCTCTTCATTTCTACGGATTCGTTTCGTTCCTCTCATGTTCTGCTGGTCACAGACATAGTGGCTGATTACCTTCTGAGTGTGTTGTTGTTGTGCCTTTTTGGAATAAAACAACATTGGATTCTACCATTACCCTGTGTGTGCTTAGCGACCGATGAGATCCCGTTATCATAGTGGCCAATTTTGTGGGAAATTTCCCATCTGTGAGAAATTTAAGTTGCTGTGGGTAATGGGAATTCTAATGAGAATTTTTAATTTTATGGGATTTTTTTTCCCAAGGGGGAATATTTTTTCCCACGTCGGATTTTTTCCCCACACATTATTTTGGTTTCCTCATATATATATGAATAAATTAATTTGGTTAATATATATGAATAAATTAATTTGGTTCCATACATAACATCAAGTCGAGTTGGACTCTTTAATTTCTTTTTAACATTTTTGTTGCTTCTTTTGTTAGTAAAATCGCGAAAAATGGTTATTAATAAAAAAAAGAAATTTTATGCTGAATTGAATTAGTTTAAAACAAAATGCTGCAAACGTTAAAAATGTTTACAAGTCAATATAAGTCTCCATGGCGAGGTCAAAACTTAATATGATTTAAATTAGTTTAATTAAAATTAAAATAAAACAGAATTCAAATAATATAATTATCAACAATTTTGATTTTTTAATTAACAGTATAAAAAAAGGTAAGCTGAAATGCAAGAATTAGTTAACGTAAGAAAGTAGTTGAATTAAATAAAGAAAGGAATATAAAGAAAAGATAGATAAAAGCTATGTACAGTGTTTGAAAATTAAATGCTCATGTATGTTCTGTAACTTTTATAACTGCTTGATTTCTTAAATTTACTTGAATTGCATTTAATATGGTTTGTGGGAGTTTTGATGACTGTGGGAATTTTGGTGTGATTTTTTAATGGCTGTGGGAATTTCGTGGGAATTTTCTTTGCTGTGGGAATTTTTATTCTTTAACTTCCCACGTGGGAATTTTCTTCCCACACTATGGGAAATATAGTATTTTGGTGGGAATCAAACCTGGCCACTATGCCCTTTATACATGTAATGACATGAGAGAACAAAAGTGAAATTATTAAAGCACAATAAAAACCCTAGTAGGAAATGACCGTCATCATGTACCAGACTAAAGTGGTAAGTGCTATGGTTATGTCTAAATAAACTATTGCCTGATTTCAATAATATATCTTAACACCTAGAGACCCTACGTTACCTAATTGTACTCACTGGCCGAAATCTAATGCCAGTCAGCCTTAATTTATTCCTAGTAATAATACAAAATACTATTTTATTCTTTAAATACGCTGTATATTATGAAATCTTAACCATATCTTATGAGGTATGCGCGCTAGCCATATTAATGACTTTATAAAGTATTTAGGATTAAAATTATAGCTTCAGTTTTCTCACATCCTTTAAATATATTCAATTTTTTTGACCATATTTAATTCAAATATAACTAGAATATCCGTTATTTAATATATTTAAATATTAAACTATAAAACCAAAACGATTTGGCGTTTCATTGAATATTATTCAAATTCAAAGAATTAATTTGTTAATCAAAATACTCAAACATTTGCTGATTTCAAGATTCGGAATCCTGAGAAACTATGGCAGGCTTATAGTTAAAAAAACAACCTCCCAGCTGTTGAATTCTGCTCTAGTGATGCAGAGCTTGTAACAAAAGGTACCTCGGCATAACGTAGGTAAAATGCCCTGTCTCTAAATTTTTACTTTATCTAATTCTTTATTACTTGGGACTAAGGAACAAGGAGATCATGATTTATTTGCTCTCACCCTCCTTCCCTTGTCATTGATATTTGGTTAATTGACCTGATTCAATTCAATTCAATTGTAAATACTGGTTACGATAACCACATTAGTCAGTTTCATTAAACCATAAAAACAGGTTAAATTGACTTGAATGGCATGTGGTAAGATTACCTGACGATTTAATCTGAAATTTAGTATGAATATCGTTAAATTAACCACATTTTTGCTGGGTGTATTTATTTATTTAAAATTGATGTGCATTAATATGTTTAAACCAATATGCCCTGAGCTGCCAGGTACATATTTAGCCAAACGCGGTACCCTACGTGGTCCTTGTCTCGGTTTATCCGAGAGTACGTAAGCCATCTCTAACAAGGTAACGAAAGCCGTTTTCCCTGAATGCGGATCGTGGGAGGGTAAGGGCTAGAGCCCCTCACGATTCGCGTTGGGTCGGAATCGCGGATCTTTATAGCAAACATCCCAGTTGGCAAGTTGTAAAGAGAAATAATAGATATGACAAATAAAACATGTAATGCAAAGTTTGGTACAAATTTTCTTCCTTACACCACTGATGTTGTGTATAGCATATGAAAATTTCAAATGATTTAGCTGAATAATTTTGGATTTTTCTACAGCACCATACCGAAAAAAGTAGTTTCGAAATAAATGAGAATAAAGAGAATGAATGTAGACAAAACAATGTGGCTCGATGCCAACTGAAAAAGCTTTAGAAGCGGAAATAGCGTCAGTATCCTAGTATTTTCTGGAAAGACTATTCTTTTGACATATAAAAAAAAAGATTTCATTATATACGTATTATATACGTTTATATTATTATTATTATATACATACCTTAAGCTGTAAAGCCAATGAGTTCTAAAATTTTAAAAGTAATTTTTTTAAAGATAAACTTATCACAACTATTTTTCACAACAATGTCTTATGCATAAAAGTGCGCTCTTTACCAAAAGTAACAGCAATTTAAAGTAACTCTTTTGAAATTACAATAAAAAACCCTTTATTGTAATTAAATTTACTCATTTTCTGTATAAACTAAACATAATAATTTTTTCACAATTTTTTATTTTTGGAAAACAGATCCTTTTTAACGGTGACATTTGTGATGACTTCTTAAGCTTTAAAGTCACCTGTTATTTTCTCTGCATACATATTCGTATTGGTATATATTTTATTTTCTTATATTTTGTTTTCAATTGAATGCAAACACTTAACTGCTAAAATTCCATTAAAACTTTTTGGGTTAACAACTCTGTTCATTTGATATCGTCGTCGTTGTCGTCGTCGTCCATGTCAGCGTCTTCGTTGCTTATCTTATCTGCTGCTTTCGACAGCCTGTTTTTTTCAGTTGCTGTAACCAAATCACTCGATCGTTGAAGTAAGTTTCGAGTTTGACACGTTGAATGCACCATTTTTCATGAGTTTTTATTTTTTGCACGCTTTATTTTTGTCGCCTGGCGAAATGTGAACGACATTGACACATGGCGTTTTTTGCTTGAGGTAGCGCAAAAGCGGCATCAATGGGTTGTCAATCAGCTGGCCAAGTTTTATACGATTGTGTTTGGCAATCAAAAGTTTATACGAACTTCGTTTTATGAACTCGTACAAATGTGACTTCCAACACACAAATGCTTAATACATACATTGAGCATTGAAGTTTGTTTGTCGATAGTTTAGGTTCTTTTGTTAGACTAATAATATGGTTAAAACTATTGAATATTCGGTCAACTTCAAAGAAAGAAAAACAGTAACTCTTATATTAACTAAGCAATTGGAACTGTTTTTTGTTCGTTGTTCTTTGCTGTTACATGAATTTTATAAGATGTGTGTACTAAATCTCCTATAAAAACAAATTTTTAGCTTAATGATCATATACATAACTTTAAAATATTTTAATAGTTATTATTAACTGGTACATTTTTTCATAACCAAACTATTCATAAAGAATTTTGTAAATAAATATTAATTAATTTCAAAATAATTTAATTTTTTTTTTAAGTATTATAGGTAAAGCTGTATAAAAAATATCAATTTACAGCCCTATTCTGGCAAGTGACAATTGTTACCCAGTATTTTTAAAATTTGTATGTGTTTGTTTTAATTTTTTGATTTCAAAACAAAATTTGAAGCTCTAAAAACAAAATTTTTTAAATAAATTGTTACTATCTGACAAGCAGGTGACAATTTTTATCAAAATTTATAACTTTTGAGCTTCAAATTTTGTTTTGAAATCAAAAAATTACAACAAATACATGCAAATTTTAAATATACTGGGTAACAATTGTCACTTTGCCAGAATATTGCTGTTAATCACTAATAAAAATATTATATGGAAGAGGAAATGTAGCAATTTCCGAAACAGACTGTCTCGTCCGCTAAGTGATTGACTCTATGCAGAGTTGTTGTTTTTTTTTGCCTTCTTAAAAATCTTACTTGATTTAAAGCTCACAATTAAATGCATGTAATAATTTAAACTAGTATCGCCTGTGGTCGAAATTCGACCAACTTTCTGTAAAGAAGTGAACAAAAATTAACACTAACGTAGGGTACTTTATTGAACTCTAGCGTAGATTTGAGAAAACAGAACATTATAGATGCATAGTGAAGATGATGACAACACTCGTTTGTCATTTTTGTAGCCTTGAAGTTTGTGAACCTTACATAACAAAAGCCCTTTACTATAATCGTATAAAAATTAACACAATTTTTGTTATTCAGTAGATTCACTGAAAGAACCGCTTTTTTTTTGCTAAAAAACAGAGCTTATATCGCTTCCGAATTAACCTCTAAAGGAGTAAAGTATATGTGCTGTTTCTGTTATTAATCCTACCAACATTTCTTTCAAACATTTCCAAACTCTTTTAATCAGCTTTTTAGCCCCTCCACAAAAAACTCAATAAATGAAGTAAATTACCAAAAATATTTCATATTTGTATTGAAATACTTATATTGAAATATTTGTACCCCTCAAATGTATAAGATGGTCCTATTATGTTTTTAACCTCAACATTTCATTTAATCACCTATCTGCCTCTTATGGTTTCACTCATTATTTAGGATTTTTGTAAAGCAGAATTTTATTTTCTTTCTAGTTTCGTTTTATATTGTTGATTAGGTAATTTTTCCAGCTTTACCTTTAATATATTTTATTTTGAATTTTTTAAATAATTTTCTTCGAACCCCTACTTTTATATCAATTACCTTACTTCAAGGGATGGAACCTCCAAACACCAAAATTATTTTTAAATAACGTTTGTTTAATTCCCTTTTCAACGATAGTTCAGACTGAACATTCGGTTTAGAAATCTTTGAGCTATGAATTTTCGTAAAAATAAATTTTTGACGTTTTTGTCGATTTCGTCAATTTTGTGCACCCTGCAACTTCGACAAAAAAATCACGTCTATATTTTTTTTCTCCAAATTATATTTTTAGTTTCAGTCAGTGTGTCCACGCAAAATTTTACCTAAATTGGAGATGGTCATTCCGTAATTTTTTATTTTACGGTACGTTTCAAATGGAATTGCTGTATGCAGATATTTTTCGAAATCAAATTATATTGTGTAAGCCTCCTCATTTAAACTGGAATCCCTTACAAAAATTTAAATATACGTTCAACGCTCATATTTCGGGTCATGTTTCTGCACATCTATGGTACAGTACCTTTCGGATGATATACGTTTCATTATCCTTTTTCTAAAATAAATATTAAAAAAGCGTACAACAACTTTTATGTTCACATATTTGTATACATAAATAATAGACTTGTCTTATAACATCTTATGGATGAAGCATTTTAACCGCCAAAATTCAAATAACCAGATTTGAGCCAGATCCAAAAAACCGTAAAAAATATTGAAGAATATTCAATAAAATGTTAAGATAAAAATATTTTTTGTGACGTAACGCATGACTGATCCCCTTCCCTTTCCGAATATTTAATCTAAAAAAGTTGACAATGATATAAAATTATAAACACCATCTCAATAAATCTGCGTTCAATTTTAAAATTAAAGCGTGCATTTTTATTTAGAACCGCCTTTATTTTGTATTGTCTCAGCAACGCTTGAATGTGTCCGAAAAGAGAGGAAAGAAAAAGCTACAAGAAGCACACATCTCTGCAGAAAAAAATATATTTTTTTTTCCTCTCGCGACTCTCAATAGTGCGAATGCGTGAGTAAACTGTGTGGCTTGGTTTCTTCCCTATAGGAAAATCAACTAATTTAAAAGTAATTGAAAAATTAGTTTGTTGTCAACCACAACTGGTTGAAATTCTGACTTTTTTCCATTAAACAAACTCAAATATTTTGTATAGTGATGTCCGCTTATTAAGTCAATTGAATTCGTTTAAATATATTTTCAACTACTTGGTAACTAGTTGATTTTAAATTACTTGATAATTATATTAAAATAAATCCATTAAAACTAGTAAATTTTGCACACATTGAAAATTATTTTTAAAGCATAAAATATATCTCCAAAAATATCGTTACGATTTAACCAAATATTATTTCTCAACTATTTACAATATTTACAATAGAGATACTAAGAAATTTAAAAAAGAAACAGTTTTTAATGGTTCTCCAATTTGAATTGATTTTTTATTAAAAAGTTTGAATTAACCCACTTCGCGCAACCGTCCTTTTAAAAGGCCACCAAAAACGTCAAAACAAATGAGAAAAAAATAGTTTCCGGCGCTATGTGGGTTAAATATATCAATTCTTAATATGTTTTTAATAAACTAAATACGAACAATTTGGTTTCAAACATTTTTACATAAATTCAAGTGGATTTTGTGCAAACGGGCAGGACTTCAATTCAGATAAAGTGTAAATTGGATGCAAGCTGCTGTAGATAGATTTCAATGCAGATAGCTGATCCGTTTCCATGGCTATGGCAAGAAAGCAGCACCACCACTATAAAAAATACGGGAATCCTTAACTTTAAGCCGGCAAGCACGACAACGAAAATTAGTGTTTGTCACATCGCCGTCTGGGTTGACCATAATCTTATCTGAACCCTTCAGACCAAAAGATGTCTTTACGAGCTGATTTGACGAGCTGCCAAAATGTGAATTTTGATCGCATCAATCCCTGTAATGCTCTTCTGATTCTCTTGGTCCCGCTGGATCATCCTTAGATGAAAGGCCTGCCATGTTCATCTAAAGCAGCGCTGGGCGCCCCATAGCTCACTGAGCGCTCTCTGAGAGTAACTTTTCACATGGACACAAAACTCACAATAGAAGAGAATATAATTCAGTCGTTCACTGACGATGATGCTGTAAAAAACCTATGTCGGAAATTTTATGTACACTCATAAAAAACCCATATTTTTGGTTAGTAGATTCATAATTCTTATGCGTATATTTTTTTATTTTATTAAGGTTTTATATAATTAATACGTATTACTTATTTAGATTCTTTGCAGTATTTTTTTCATATTATTTGTATTTATTAATTTTTTGAGGTTTTGATTATAATTTTAATGATTCGTAAATAATACAATAGAATTTAATAATATTACAACAAAACACCTTAAAAAAATTTCACTCTGAATCGCAATGTGATTTCTTTTCTACAGAGACCTTTCTTATGAAGCAGAATGTATAATTTGCCACTGCAGGCAAACTAATATAATTTATTTACTTAGAAGAAAATGCTGGAGCAGTAATGACATAGAAGAAATAGTGAACAATACCAATGACTAAAAATAAAAAATAAACACATATTACAGTATGTGTAGAGGTAAAAACATACAAACTTGCAAATTTAGATAATTGTGACAACTATTTCGCTCTGTGTGCTCTAACGAGAGCGCACCAATACTAACAAGACAAAATAAAATGTGACTGTGTTAGAATGCCCAGCCCTGATCTAATGCAAAGTTCCCGGAAAGGCGCTTAACTTTCCAAATCGATTATTGGCTAAGGATAGCTCGATTTTTGCGGATATCTATTTTAACAAGATGGATTAATTCCCAGACAACGCCGACTCTTAAGTTTAATTAGAAAAATCAAATAAAAAAAGTATTTTATTAAGAAACTATTGTTTGACAAAATATTCAAATGTTTGTTCAAACACAAAAAATCAAAATGGATCGCCTTAATATAATTCAAAGTAGTTTATCAACTAAATGCTTTTAAATTAGTTATTCAATTACTTGTTTTGGAAAAATAAACCAGTTTGTTCCGATAGGGTTGGTACTGTTTTTTATGTGGGAAAAAAGTGTTTAAAATTTCTAATTTTTACCTATCTTAATGACAAAACATTTGAATAAAAATTATATTGTGCACTTGCTATGAACCAGAGCTTTCAAATGATATACAGAGTGAATCAAAATAACTGTCGCACTTGTTTTATGCCATAAATCAAAATCACTGCGTAAACTTTATAAAACAAAAATTTTGATTTTTATTTTAAGCATTCTTTATAACTCTTCATCATTAAATTCGAATCTTTTGCCATTAGTTCTTTTTAAAAATTTAAAACATTTTGTGAAAGACGAGTATGCGGCACTCATCTGGTTTTCAGGTATATCATCTGGTATTTTCATTGATCATTGCTTAAATTTATCAACCGTCATGTGTTTATGTTCGTTAATTTGCTCAGCATTATATCCCAAATAGAAAAGTCCATGGGGCTTAGGTCAGGGGATGACGGAGAGCATTCCTTCAACAGAAATAAAACATGGCAAATTTTCTCTGCACCACCTTTGAACGATTTTTGCCTTTTGTGCTGGAAAAGAATCTTGCTGAAAACAAAAGTGACCCTCTCTGTAAATTTTCTTGGCATGCGGCATAAGATAGTTCTTTAAAACATGTTCTATGTAATATTCCGAATTATTTTAATGCCTTTTTTGATAAGAAGAAGGGGCAATTTGCCTTTTTCGGAGAAAGCGCTCCAAACCATGATTGAGGAAAAATTTTGAAATCTTTCAATAGTTTTTTTTTTTCTTTACAAATATCTGCCATCAAGCTGCATAAACTCAATCATTTTGCGAGTTGTGGCTTGCTTGCAAAAAAAAAGAGTTTTTGCAACTGCAACCTGCATGCCGGCGAGGGATCTCTGCACTTATTTCCTTTCGCATTATTATAATTTTTATTGACAAAACTTTTGAAACGGTTCATGTAATAAGTGTACAATTAATGCCAGAGCCGTAAAAAAACAACAAATGTTTTCCAGTGTTGCTTATTTTTGTGTAATTTTTTTTTTTTTGATTCGCCCGGAGGTATGAAATCTTCCAAAGATACGTATACCCGTCCTATACGCATGCACGATTTACATTCTAGAATCTGCCCGAATCAGCCGGGACAGACAGAATGCACCTACATACTAAAACATACCCCCTATTGGTAATTAGGATTTTCCACTAAGCACATTAATTGGCTTTTCAGCGGAATTTAAAAATTGAATATATATAAAACGCGTATTTAAGTATACTTGATTCTATATAAATAAGCAACATCGAATTAAATAATAGTAATTATCAATTTAAGGTACCCGAAAAACAATCCAAAACACTAAACTCATATTAACTGGTTTGCGGCTATTGTCCAACCCAAGGACCTACGTGGAAATGAGAAAAAACTCATATCCGCCAAATCAAAATCCCAATTAGTTGGATATGCATTTGGGCCAACGCAGGCATAAACTTATGCTGAAAAGAGATATACTCTGGCACACCAATCCAGGTGATAGTGTGAGTTCAGTCTAATTTCAAATCAGGAAACCACGTGAGCACGTAAATTACAATTCGATTTAAAATTAAAATATTGAATAATTAAGAAGTAAGTTTTAAAAACGATTCATATTTGATGGTGGTTACTTTATAAAACATAATATCGAGACAAAAAAAAAAAAAGAAACAGAACAATCTCAATTACCAATACTATATTGTTATACTTTAGGTATAATAGGATGAAGTTAAATTGATTTAATTATTTAAATGTAATATAATTTTCCGTTTTAAGACGTCTGCCGAATCAGAAAAATTAATCATGTTGAAGTTATCATTGAAATCACTGCGCATACATCGTAAAGGTTCATGAAGAGCGTAATTAGAACTGCACTGACTCAACTTGAAAAACAGAAAATGTCTAGTTCCTCTCCTTGGGATGTTAAAATTTAGAGCTGAGATGAGATATTCCGAATTAATCTCACCACGAAGTAATTTATACAGAAACATGACATTAAGCATCATTCTTCTGCTTCTTAGGGAAGGTAGTAAAATAATTTTAAGGCGTATTTCATACGATGGAAGCATAATATTGGGGTTCCAACGACTATGACGTAAAGCAAAAAGTAAAAACTGTTTTTGAACGGATTCTATGGCGTCGATGTAGACATTATATTATGGGTTCCATACAACTGATGCATATTCAAGAATTGGCCTTACGAGAGAGGTATATAATAATTTAGTAGTAAAGGGATCACTGAATTCTTTAGCCCATCTTTTAATGAAACCAAGGACTCCTCTTGCCTTATTTATCACCATATTAACGGGGAGATTGAAGCGAAGTTTTGAATCCATAATAACACCAAGATCGAGAAAACTGGAAACTATGTCTAAGTTAGTGTTATTTATAGTGCAATTTATGTTACTAGCAGATCTTTGCGAGAATGTCATTTGCTTACATTTTTTTAAGTTGAGATTTAATATATTTAAGCTACACCAGTCCACAAGTCTATTTAGATTAGATTGTAAAAGATTTCGTTCTTCGGGTGATTTGTAACAAAGAAAAAGTTTCACGTCGTCAGCGTACATTAAGACGTTACAGTGTTTTATTACCGAAGGAAGATCATTAATGAATAGTAAAAACAAAACCGGTCCAAGATGACTGCCCTGAGGAACTCCAGAAGTGACCGAAATACTTTTTGAAAGAGAATTCTTATATAAAACCTTTTGAGTACGTCTAGATAAATACGAATTTATAGAATTTAATAATGTGGCAGGAAACCCAATAAGGTGGAGTTTTTTCAAAATAAGATTATGATTAACACTGTCGAAGGCTTTGCTAAAGTCCGTATAAATAACATCAGTCTGCAGTCCTAAAGAAAAACCATTTATAACACGCGTAGTAAACTCTAAGAGGTTTGTTGTAGTGGACTTACCCTTCAGAAAACTATGTTGAAAGACAGAAATGGTGGAAGACACATGGTGGGTAAATTGATCAGTTATGATTTTTTCAAATAACTTAGGGATTGCACTTAATTTTGCAATTCCTCGATAGTTAGAAACATCTATCTTGGAGCCAGATTTATGAAGGGGTATAATATAAGAATCCTTCCATATAATAAGAAAATAACCACTATGCAAGGAAATATTTAAAATGTTTGCTAGAGGAGTACACAGGTTTGTAGCACATTGCTTTAAAATACAGCTTGGAATTTTATCAGGGCCGGTCGTAAAAAAAGATTTTACTTGTCGAAGATAACACATGACAATATTTGGGTCTATTACAGGAGTTTCAAAAGAGTTAACTGGCGGGAGAAAAAGATACACAGTGCTAGTATTAAAGGGTATATCGGAGTAAGTTGATTTAAAGAAGTTTGCAAACATGTTAGAAATCACATTGTCACAAGATGATTCTTTCTGATTGAATTTGATAAGGGGTGGAAAACTGGAGGCTTTACGTTTTGAGTTAACAAAACTATAAAAAAGTTTTGGATCATCTTTAAATTGAGATTTTATGTTAATTATATAAGAAGAATAGCATTGTTTATTTAATAGTTGATATCTATAACGACAAGAAGAATGGGAAGCAAAGTCTAAAATAGAACCAGATATTTTATATTTTTTGTTAGCCAGGGTGGATTTAAAGGATTGGAGAAACACTTTTTTTTTGGGACGGACAATAAGAAACACCTTTGCAGAGTATCATCGAAAAACTGTACAGAAGATTCGACGTCATAATATGAATATGATGTTCCGCTAGTTAAAATTGGAGACCAATCAGTCTGCGAAAGTAAGGAATTAAGTTTTACATAGTCCGTTTTCTTAAAATTATAAACATTTTTATTTCGCGCATCAGAAGTTACTTTGTCTTCTTTTTCGTGGGGGAGTTAAACTGTTATTTCAAGAAATGGATGATGTACATCTTCTGAAAGAGATACGGGATTCGAACAATGGAGATTAACAGTAGTGCATCTATCTACAAATACAAGGTCTAGGGTTCTGTGGCTTATATTTAAAATATCATTGACTTGTTGAAGACACAGATCAGACAGCTTATCTAAGAAGTGATTTATCCAATCACTATTGGAAACAGGAGTAAGAAATGAAGAATCGTCAGACTATCTCCAAGTCACAAAAAGTAGGTTAAAATCACCCAGCACAATAAAAACGTCTTTATTTTTTAACATATTATGAACTTTTTCGATGGCGTATAAGTGTTTTAAATACATTGTTAAGTCACATTTAGGAGGAGTGTAAGAGCAGGTAACATAAATAATACTATTATTTAATTTAACTGCAACACAAATGAAGTCAATGCCACTGGTGTCAAGAATTGTCAATTCTTGAGATACAAGCGAGTTTTGAACAGCTATCAAAACACCACCACCGATCTTATCATGACGATCTTTACGAAAAATTTGATATTGCACATTATTTCAGAATTTAAGATATTAGAGCGAAGCCAAGTCTCTGTAAAAATTATAATGTTATATTCAAAATCAAAACTGTTTATGAAAATATCGGAAAGTTTGGAGTTAAGACCCCTGACATTTTTAACACAAGCTCTAATTTAGACTTGCGGTTTATTAATCGTTTTTTGGATGAGATTCAGGGCTATTTCGGGGACGTGGCAAATGTCCAACATTTACCGGTCTTGGATTGCTTTTAAATTCAAATTTGCGTGCAATTGTGTTAGGCGGCCAAAAGTTTACATCAACTATAGAATTAAATAAATTTTCAGGAACTGTTTGGTATTAATTGGCATTAATATAAGTGTGACAGTTACTTTGAAGTTTCATTCAAATGTGTTGTCTAAAAGGGGGCTAAATATTTGTTTGCGTATTAATATATAGATTAGATCACACATAATTAACTATTTTTCTATGGCGGAGCAGGGCCAAATAAGTTTTATTAACGTCAAGTTAATTAAATAATCTAATAAATTATCGATTTCAGTCAAAGTCATGAGTAATTGAGCATTTGGTTGTGAAAAAGCCACCTTTCAGTTAAAAACACTAACTTCTAGCGAAACACAAACTCGCTTCAGTTATATGGTGCAATGAATTCCTAATTTGTGAAATCATATGCAACTTTAAAAAGCAGTGAGCGGATCACAACTTAATCACTCTGAAAAGACTACTGAAGAGAAAATGTAGCGATTTCCGGAACAGACTGTCTAGTCAG
The DNA here is from genome assembly GCA_963920525.1 of Dichetophora obliterata. Lineage (NCBI taxonomy): Eukaryota > Metazoa > Arthropoda > Insecta > Diptera > Sciomyzidae > Dichetophora > Dichetophora obliterata. The sequence continues at coordinate 17,311,142 of OY986436.1, read as the reverse complement.
CTAAGTGATTGACTCTAACAGAGTTGTTGTTGCTGTTGTGGCCTTCTTAAAAATCTTACTTGATCTAAAGGTCACAATTAAATTCCAGGGTAGCCAGTTCTCAATGGAAAATACTGCCTAAAAATTTCCAATTAAATGGCTGAAAACGGCTAAATTTAAAAAACAATAGTTAATATCTATATTAATCTATACTTCAATATAAAGCAAATATTTTTATAGTATAAACTATAAGTAAAATAAAGAAATCATATTTGCTATATTATATACTTATCTAGTCTTCGTTGCTGTCTTCATATATTACAATTGGACCAATTTTTATAATAAATATAAGGATGCGTAACACCGTAGTTGTGACCATATTTGTTGTGTTTCCGGAATCCATACTTAGTTTATTGGCTGACTGAAAATTCGTTCGACATCTGCGTTTGACCACGGAAGGCATAATAGCTCCATTGAAAACTTTTAAATTTTTTCAAACGAATTGTTTCCTTAGTTTTGCCAGTTTAATGTATAAGAACCCATGCCTTAAGCAAATCATTTGTATTCTATTCTTGACGAAATTTTTGTAGTTTTTTGGACATTTTCAGCAACATTAATGCATTGAAATGAAAAAATTACTTATGTACAGTTCAATAATTTTAAATAAACTAATATGACCAAATAGTTGCATTTACTTTATTGAAATTGTCTGTAAAATCAAGAGAGTTTATGTATTTTTTACTTAAAAAATTAAGTCGAAGCAAATGCTCATTTTTTATAAAATGCATTATGTTGACATCTTCTAAAATGCATAATACATATATAAAAAATGAGTTAAAAAAAGCTAAAATATGGCCATATATTTTGCAAAAATGGCTAAATATATAGCTAATAGTATTTGTAAAATTTTCTGGCAAAACATTTGTAAAAATAGCTAAGTCTAGCCAGAAAATGGCTAAATTGGCAACACTATTAAATTCATGTAGTAATTTAAATAATAGATCACAAATAATTAACTAATATAACCAACAGCTTAGAATGACTTTATATGATTTAATAAAATGAAATAACGTTGGTTTTGTTGTAAAATGCGCTTTTTTTAATATAAAAAAAATTATTTTCTACTTTTTTTATATTTCGTCGCATTCCAGTTCGACAAACTAAAACATCACAAGAGAGCAACATTTTTATTCCACGCTTCATTTCTGCTCTAATTTAATTCTAAGTTCTTTTTTTAACTACAATCAACTAATGGATGTGTTAAAAGCATTTATTTGCAGCTAGTTGATGGCCACTTCAATATAATTTTTATAAAATGAAAAAGGCAAAAAAAAAACAACTTTATTTTACGAATGTCCATTCAGAAATGTAACGTGGTCTACCTAAAATGTGGCTGACGATAGTTTCTCAAAAGTTAGCTATTCAATTTTGGCATGTAGCTAATAAAATTGTATTAAGGCTTTAGTAGATAACTGAAATGATTTTGAAAGCAATGCATTATTGGTTAGCCTTAAGTGGATAACATTTTAGTTAAACAGTTATTAGAAATAATTTTATTTTACTTTTCTGAGATACATCATCAAAATGTTTTATTATCAAGTTAAGGCTAGCTAAGTGGATTAGAAGATGAAATGCAATAGAAGCAACGATTCTTTTATTTAATTTGTGTAAAGATGTTTATATCTACACTTTGGCAGATATTGTATCCGTACGACTTATTGTATCTGTACGACTTAACCAATTAACTAATTTAACTAATATTATCTAATTTTAATGAAGTTAATAATTAATAATACTTAGGAATGACCTTAAGCCAAAACATGAAGTGGGATTGTCTGTCTCATTTAGAGATTAAAAAGTAAGATATTATTAGGACTTGGTATCATGTACAAATTTTGAAACAAGTTGAATACAGAAACAAAAATGATGTTTTATCAATCCCTAGTTCATTCTCACTTAACTTACTCACCAATCTTGTGTAATCAAGTGCATGATAGTTACTTGAATTGTTACTTGAAGTCCTTGCAAATAGCTCAGAACAAAGCCCTTAAAATTGTTTTTAATCTTCCATGAGGAAACAGTACGACGAGTTTTTATAAAGATTTTGCTAAAGGTGCACTTCCGGTAAAAGGGTTATATAAGCGTCAACTTTTATTACACGTTTTTAAAAACTTACGTTGTATAGGAACCCATAGAAATGACCATCGTAATTTTTATATTTGAAATTAAAGTCTTTTTGAAATTATTATTGAAAGAATGATCATATTATTTGATTATACTACTTAAACAATAGCCACTGAAGAAATTTGTTTTGTATGTATAAAAAACTCCGAACGAAATTGCAAGACTTTCCTTGTTAAATTCCATTTCTTAATACAAAAACAATATTTTTAGAATTTTGCAGTCATTTATTTCATTTTTTTATGTGTTGTCTTATTAAGTTTTTAAATTGCTGCCATAAGCTATTTAAATATTTGAATTAATAAAATAATAAATTATATAGAATTTTTATATGGATTACTAAAAATGCGCCAAGTTTCTGAACTACTTTATATTATTTTTAGAATTTTTTTTTGTTTTTGCTCTTCCGTACTTTTTAGCTAGTTACTTAAAAATTTGCAATTGAATTTCCGAAATAAACGCCTGCTACGTGAAAGCTTCAAAGTTTTGTCTCATACGCCGTCAGCAAAAAACAAGCGAAGGATGTGCCAGAAATCAGCATAAACGAAGTTTTAATGGCTTACCAAATAAAAAGAAAATACCAAAAAGTGTCAGTGGAAGAACATTGCAGAAGAGGCGCTTCCTGTCAACTGCTTCCGGATTGTTAAACTTTGCTGAGTGAAGACTTTTAAGTCTAGCTTTGGTTGGTAAAGCGTCTATCGAATTTTTGTCTTTTTGTTTGTTTTTTGGTAAAATGTTGAAAACAGATACTTTTCGTACCTTAGCGGGAGTCTAACTGTTAAAAAATAAAAGCTTTTTTAACTTTTTGACAAAAAAGTCATTACAAAGCGGCAGTCAAGCAATAACAAAAAAACATAAATAAGTCGTAATATAAGTGAAGCAGATATTGGTGATGCAGCCAAAAATTTTGCGCTGATAAACCAACACAAGCGCAGTTTACAGTATCACCTAAATTTATTAACTCAATTGCACCATTGTGTATTTAAAAATGCTAATTTATGTGTGTGTGTACATAATTAGTAATTAAGTTATGTGGTAAATTTGGTAAATTCAATTATGAGGTTAAGTACTTTGAACAATTTGGACTCACCTTAGAAAAAAATATAACATCCTGCTGCAACTTTTTTTTTTCATTACAAATTATATTTCTTTTATGTTCTTTAAATAGGTTATTAAAAATAAATAAAATTAATAATTTCATTAATATTGAAAAACGAATTTTTGAAAGAAAGATAAACTATGTTACTTTTCTAGCACAGCCAATCTGTACATCGTTCAAGTCAAATGAACACTAGCTTGAGAGTCCGACTAAAACACATACCTACTATGATACTTAAGGGCTTATAGATCAATGTCAGGCTCTTTTCAGTAGCTCAAGGCCTTTTTTATTTATTTTATTTTTGAAAAATTATTTTTTTTTAACATTTTCTTAAAAAGATAAGCTAAAAAATTGAATTTTACTCTTAAACTGGAATGGATATTGGTGGATCGGATTGACTCTCAAAATACAAAATGACTGTCACCCAGGGGTTCCGAGTTCGAATCATTACCGGGTCATTGTACTACTCTCTAACCTTTCTTTCCTTGTTTCTAATCAAAAAAACGTTAAAACACATAAAACTACTACGAAAAGTTGTAGTTGGTGTTTTTAGGAGAGTTAGTGGAGAGGAATGCTTAGTAACTTAATTGGACTGAGGTCAAGGCATAGCACTTATTGTATATTCAATATCACATGTTTCTAAAGCTTTTTGCCACATTAAGAACATCCTACATAAAAGTTTCACTTGATAACACTCTTCTTTCATTCAGTGGCATCACAACGGACCAATAATTTTGTCTAAATTTACGTTTAAAGACCTTTACGTTTTGTCTGGTTTAAAGACCTGCCGTCACTTCAACCTAAACTTACCGACATATCAACAATAAGAAATTCAAATGTTTTAAAATTTAAGACAAATATGTTCTTCTTTTAAAGCATAAGTTTTAAATATTCAGTCATATTTTCAAAACTTATTCAATGACATCATGTAAAATAAATTACAACAACTTGTAGCCATCCAAATTCATTCTGAATGTTTGTTTAGGAATTTATTATTTTGAGTATTTAGAAATTTTTAAAAATATGCTTGAAAATTTATTTTGTTTTAAATTTTACAACATGTTGATTTTTTAATGTAGTTTATATATATTTGATCTTGAAAAGCACAGCGCCATTAAATGTACGTAAATCCGCAAAAAATTGTTGGTCTATAATAAAAACTTTTTACCGAATAATATAATTTTGGCCGCCTAAATCGGTCAAATGCCACAATATGCGCTGCTAAATTAATTTTTTTTTTTTGCAAGTTTGAATAGTTTTGAATATATCTCAATGGTCTTTCAGGGTAAAAATCAAATAACAGACTTTAGTAGAAACTATTTACCGTATAAAATTATTTCATCTGTCTAAATCGGTCAAATACAATTTTTTTGCAATGCTGAAGAGTGTTGATTGTGTCCGAATGGTGGCGCAGGGTTAACATCGAAAAAAAGAATTGTATAGAAACTATTTACCGAATAAAATAATTTTGGCAGCCTAAATCGGTTAAATACCCCAATGTGCGCTGCTAAACGTATTTTCTCAAAAATAAAACGTAGATTTTTCGCACATGTAAGCCCTTATATTGAAAATTTCATCGAATTCGCTTGGGCCGTTTTCGAGAACTCATTTGCTGTTTTCTTGCAAATGCTCGTTTAATAGTATATAACATATTATATAATAATAAATATAGTAAGCTTATTATTCATTTCTTAAAAAATATTTTTTGTTAAGGCCGTTTTAAAATTCAATCTGAAATTGAGCTAATATCATCATTGATGCAACACGCTTCTGGTCTGCAAAGCAATTTGCAACATTGCTTTTAGTTTTGAAGCTGAAAACATCAAACATAACCCAAAAAAAAAAATGAGTCAGAAACAAATAATTTTACAGCGCTTTTGCTGTTTTTTTATTTGAACAAATGCGTCAGCACAGTAATACAATAACTCAGCGCTGTGTTATCTTTGTTTAGAAAATGGCATTCTATGTTGTAAGGGTTGGGAAAACTTCATGTTATGTTATGTTATGTTATGTTATGTTATGTTATGTTATGTTATGTTATGTTATGTTATGTTATGTTATGTTATGTTATGTTATGTTATGTTATGTTATGTTATGTTATGTTATGTTATGTTATGTTATGTTATGTTATGTTATGTTATGTTATGTTATGTTATGTTATGTTATGTTATGTTATGTTATGTTATGTTATGTTATGTTATGTTATGTTATGTTATGTTATGTTATGTTATGTTATGTTATGTTATGTTATGTTATGTTATGTTATGTTATGTTATGTTATGTTATGTTATGTTATGTTATGTTATGTTATGTTATGTTATGTTATGTTATGTTATGTTATGTTATGTTATGTTATGTTATGTTATGTTATGTTATGTTATGTTATGTTATGTTATGTTATGTTATGTTATGTTATGTTATGTTATGTTATGTTATGTTATGTTATGTTATGTTATGTTATGTTATGTTATGTTATGTTATGTTATGTTATGTTATGTTATGTTATGTTATGTTATGTTATGTTATGTTATGTTATGTTATGTTATGTTATGTTATGTTATGTTATGTTATGTTATGTTATGTTATGTTATGTTATGTTATGTTATGTTATGTTATGTTATGTTATGTTATGTTATGTTATGTTATGTTATGTTATGTTATGTTATGTAATAACATAATATTGGTAATAAAAACAACAAGTTAATAAATGTACTTAGCTCTTTTTTCTTAATCAGCTTCTACTATCGATGATGCTACGATTTAATTAATTTTCTAGATATTTGTTAGAAGCATCTACTTTAAAAAGAGCAAAAGCATACCCAATCTTATGATGTTGTAGCTTCTTCTTTATGCTACAAAAAGGTTGCCATTGAACATTTAATTTATTTGCTGCTCTTTCAACTGCTACATTTTTGTATACCAACTTTGCACAAATTCGTGGCTTTGTTGGTTTTTGTGGTAGATTTCTTGGTATCTTTTGGTGTGAGTGTGTATGCGCGTATGTCGTTTTTCACTATACAACAGCATCACGTGCACAGCGTGATGCTAGTTTGTAGGTTAAAAGTTAAGCGCAAGATTTATGTGTAAGATTCCCGTAGATAATCAGAGCCAATTAGTTTCTTAATTATTTCCTTAGGAATTTTGTACTTATCGATGTTCCTTAGATACGACGATTAAATATACGTTTATGCAAGCTTTGTTACTTTGCTAGTTTCCAAAGACATTTTTCAAATATTTTGCTTTTGGTATCTTATGGTTAAAATAAAATTCATATAATTTTGACAAGTGACTTGACGCATTAAACAATAATAAACTCAGAAAGTTCTTAACTAATCTTCGATTTTTTTGACAGTATTAGAAAGATAAAAGATAAAGCTTTCAAAATATGTACATATTTAAAGAATTATAAAAAGAGCATTTGGTGTTATAATCGGCCAAACCTAACATTTTTACCTATTATTCCCATTTTTTTAGATTTGAAGATTATTTACTGCCAAAGTTTTGTTAAAAGACTTTCCAAAACTGTTTTAAAATTAAAAATCGGTTAAGAACTGGCTGAATTATTGATTTTTTAATGCGTCAGCTACCTATAAATTGGGTTCTTTAACGGTAAAATTAAATTTTGGGGATGTATAAGCCATTTCAAGTATGGTGTCATGTTACTTATACTCGACCAGATCTATGACCTGTGCTATGTCACTTCAAAAGTATGTATTTTTTTTTTGAAGCACCGTATTATTTTCAAATCAAGTAATTAGTTTGTCAAGAGTAGAATAAACTTTTAATCTCAATATTCAGCATAATTTAATAATATTTGCATTATATTGAATATTTCCATTATTTTATTGAACAATGAATACAAACATTTTACTTCACTTTTTCTATGCATAGTAGTTTTATTTATGAAATTAGCAAATTTATATTTGTATTGCGTGCCAGCCGCCACTTTTAATATTTCACTTATCGCTTTGTGAGCAATTATATGAATATAATAAATTTTTGTTTATCGATAAAAATAGATTTTCCATTTATTCAAATTTAATTATAAACCATTAATATGTTACATATGTAGAAACAAAATAAATATAAAGTTTTTCAATTGTCACAAATGTTTTATTTTTTCCCTGAGGACAATTTAATATCGTGTAAATGAAAAAGGATTCTAATATTAGAAAAGAATATAAACAAAATTGACATATCAAATTATAGAAGGTCTTTGTAATGCAATACGAGTGCATGATTAAATTAAATTCATTATTCAAATGTTTAAGATGACTTAAGTTTGGAGAATATTTTTCGATTTGGATATAGCTATTACTTGTTAATTTCATTTTAATATCATATTAGCACGTAATATTTTTGCAAAGACTTGTTAAAATTGTTTTCATGTCACATAATAAAGGATTCTTTCTCTGTTAAAATTACTGATTCTCTGAAAAAAAATTAGTCAAAAGTTGTTTAAAATTTTAGATACATAAAAATAGTGTATGAACAAAAAAAACAATTTATCATTAAAAGGACTACAAGCAGGACGTGAACTGCGCTCGTCTTTCACATGCAAATATCCTACAATATTAATTTTTCTTCCTAACAATGTAGCAATTTAGTAAGTAAATCAAACTTCATAATAACATTGCATGATAGTAAATTTGCTACATTTTTGTTAGATTTATAGATGTTTCTTATCTTTACGTTTATGAAAGCTCTATAAATTAAAAACAAGTAGTGGATAATAAAAATGTGTTCAAATGAACTACGGAGTAAAATTGGGTATATAAGCTAGCTAATTTCTAATTATCTTTTAATCAAAAGTAAAAAAAAAATAGTAAATGTGATAGAATGAGTCATTTTATGACCACTTTTTCCCCAGCAGAAAATCTAATGTCTGATATGGCTGGAATTCAGGCCTTACAGGCATACCAGAGTAATAAATGCTACTTTAAAACAGCCTAGATTTCTTACACAAGTGTCCACCTCTTCAGACCTGTAGTTTGGTATTATTGATAGTATAGTAGAAATTTCCAAACTATAATATTTTTATTATTTATTTCAATTATGAGTGAGAGAGCAATGATTTTACTTTTTTGCCCGGTAAATAAATTATAAAATACGAGAATTGCCTTACATGATGTTTCCAGTTCATCTTAATATATATTGAAATAGAAGAAAACAAAAGATTTGGTAATGGAAAAGAAAATAATGCCATAAAAGAATTATTGCTCATTAAAAAAAATTGTCATCCTTTCTCTTAATAAAAAAGTAATGCAAAAATGTTGCTTATTATATTAAAAACATTCTTGAACATACATTAAGAACAACAGTATCAGAAATAAAATGACAGCAGAAAAAAAATCACCTCGAAGCTCAGACATGAATGAAAATATCGTGAGAAATTTAACATACGTTTCCGGCTTACATTACCGCACACACACACACACATAGACACACACATACTCACATACACAAAAACATCATTGATGTGCTGGGCCAAAGTGAAACACTTTTTAGAATTTAAATAGGGCATTACAAGAGCATGGATGTTAGCATCAGCGAAATGCTGCAACAGCTGCTACTCTGATTGCAATATTTAAGTTGCACTCATTTGGCAACACATGCGCCGCTGACGAAGCAGCAACAGCAGCTTAAGCCGTAACCAGTAACGCGCAGTTACATAACAGTAACGAGCAAATGCTAAATAAGGATGTCGTACAGTATTGTGAGTGTGTGTATCTGTGTAATGTTTATGGATCTTACGTGAAGCTTATGAAGCACATGCTGCAAAATTTTGACGATGATGAAAAGAGCATCTACAATTGAGTGGCAGCTAGAGTGACTGACTAACTATAAATAATACGGATCCTTTAAATGCTTTTATAAAAAAACAAATATATATTAAAGGGTTTCAACGAGCTGCGATGTAAAGTTGCATTAAATTTTGAACAAATTCTTTTATAACACGGGCGAACAAAAAAATTTTATTTTCTGAGGCTTAACGAAGCTGCTATCATGATAAACCTTAAACTACTGAATTTGTACTCAGCTACTTTCTTTAACATGTCGAAATTTACTGCTTTAACAAGCATTGACTGTGATGATGTTGAAATGTCTGAAAGTCAGAGCAAAAGCTTTATCGGAAGTGAGTTTTGAGGGTGCATTCCCATATTTCAGTGTTTTTCTCAAGATGAGTTAAACTATTTGATTCGAGATCCAAGTTTATCGAAAAAATCAACTCAGTTTCTAGCATCAAGACTAAGAGAAAAACATTGTCTTCTGCCTGACGCACACTGGCTAAAAACTGATGTTTTTGGAAAAAACTATATAACTTTTGATTCAGAGTAAGTAGATTTAAACGGTTCTTTGATTTATGTAATGGCAGTCGTGGCAATATTTAAAAAAATAAATTGCCACACCCCCTTTAACCGCCCACAAATCAATGAAAATGCTATAAATAAGTCAGTTTTGGTCGTATTAGACTAAAATTTGGTAATTTGGTTCATATTATTACTAGTGACAACTTCACGAAATATGGACGTGGTCTCATTATAGTTACGCTCATTTTTAAGAAGATAGGCGTGGTGAAAAACGAAGCAAAAATTACAAATTAACAAATAAAATTTTATTATTATATCGATTTAGTATTACATAAATTTGAAAACATTTTGAAAGTTAATATTATTTATTCGATTAATAAAGCTTTTATTTTGTCATCTAACTCAAGACATTGTTTTTGTTTTGTAAATCTCAGTGCTATAATATACGGATCTGAAGTTATCAGTAATTTGCATTTTCTAGAATATTTTAATCTAAAGTTCTTAATGTCTTTATTTCTAGCTTCATCAGGTTCTTCTGCAAGAAGACCTTCAGGTAGCATTGCTGCTTCTATAATCTGTTTCCCAAATAAAATTTTATGGACAGTGACTGACATGTAGTACCAATTATAATGTTCAATACATATTTCAGCGGTTTTATATGCATATTCATTAAACTTATTCGCATCCAAGTTTTACCCACAAGTAATCGCTTGCAAAATAATTCGTAATCGTTGAAAAAGTTCTATTTTAACACCGGTAATTTCTGACACTATTTCTCAATTTTCAAAAAAACGTCTAAAAGTGTTGCTATCATTACTTGTCGCCAAGCCATGTTTAACGAAATCTACAAAAATACCCATCCTATTATGAAATTCGTTCTGTATTCTCTTCTTATTTGCATCCTTCAAAGGTTTTGTTTCTTGGTTTGTTGACCATTTCTTAAATGGCATGTTATAACCTAAGTGCAAAACAAACTTCATAAATTTAATCCTTGCGTGTAAGGGTGACATACCTAGCTTGCAAGACTCATCATCTGAAGTTTATTCCCTAATTTTTTCCAAAAAGTTCATTTCAGAAGGCTTTGCTTTACATATGTAATAAGCAGAAGTAGATGGTGTTTTCGTTACAACTTGAGCAGTTTTACCATCCAGCATTGAAAAAAATTAATTCATGCTTAACTTTGAATGTCTTATCAAGAATTGTTATTTCAATGTCATTCAAATTAGTTATATCTCTTTTCAGATTTTCAACAACCGATGTTATTTTATCTTTTGTCTCTTTAGCGTATTCCATTGAAATAGGTCGGCAGTAGCTTGTGGAAGAAGGACAATAATTTTGCCAATATTCTATGTTATCATCTGTAAGGAGTTTTAAAGAAACCATTTTAACACAGATGCGAGTCAGATACATCTTCCTCTGTAAAACGTTGTTTATATTCTGATTGGCCTGAAGATCCATCACAACCCCACTTGCTGATTAGTTTGAAGTTATTATTGCTAATGGCATTAACATCCTCAATAGATTTACTGTCCAGAATCCTTTTCGTTTTATGGTCTAACAAATCTTGTAAATTTACAGTCGCACTTATTTCTGTTATTGTTATATTTTCCGTTTTCTTTTGTTCCTCCAACAGCCATTCGCAACCGCTCAACTGAATATTTTTGTCTTAACTTTTCTGCTTTATAACGCTTAGCACGATTAGAACAGCAAGCAAATTCTTTTTCTAGCTTACCACCAGAATTTCTTTTTGATGATCCAGCTTCGCTTTTTTCAGATAAATCAACTGTGAAAGTACCAGAGAAATTTCATATAGAAAATATTTTTTGAATCAATATTCGCTCGGAGATATTGCAAGGACAATCTATGACAGCACAACAAACAGAATACATTACATATTTCATTAATTAATTCATACAATTAATCAATTGAATAACCAAACCCTTCATACATAAGTGCATCAAATAATACACGCATAAAAAAGTTTCTCTAAATATAAGAAACATTAAATAAATAAACAGGCCATTTCAGCCCTTGGAAGGATTTTGACCTAGCTTCTATTAATATTAAATATTAATATTAAACGGCTTATGTTCTCAAGAAGCTTTACATGGCAATTTTTATTCTCTGAGGTTTGCCATTATCTGCAGAGAGGTGACGACCGAACAGAAAAATTAATTCAATTGAAAAAAAAATATAATAAACATGCCATCTTATTTATAACAATTTATAACAATTTATAACAATATAAACAAACATCTGTACATAATATCTGAACACCACACAAAGTTTTATAAACAACGAAGCACGCGTTTACGAGAACACACGAACAGTAAGCAAGCTAATTTTAATATATATAGAAATAATAAAAAAGGTACCATTTAGCCAATTTCAATTTTTCGTTTGAAACTTTTGCAAAATATATTGGCTCTCTTGCCACCTTTTGTGCAAATGGCCTTAAGTTTTTTAATAATTTCTTTAATTATTGAACTGAGATCCAATGGTGTTAAGTCTTAATCGAATGTTGATAAAAAGTCCCTTAACTTCGTTGCATCTAGTCCATTTTTAATTAATTCCTCACTGAGAATTCAGTACGAAATATTAAATTTCTTCATATTAAAATAAAATATTATGTTTCAATAAAAATAATCACTCCACTTTAACCAATACCAAGGTAAGCAAACTAATTTTTAGCGGCAATAATAATGAAGAAAATGATAACAAAGAAGAACTAAAAAACTTATAAACCAGTGAAGCAACCAGCTGATTGCTTTGTTTTAACAGTGCGAGAACACTCTAAAATTCATGTTCCGCCTTCATTAAAATGTTTTTAACTTCGTTATTGGTTGAAGTTGGTTCTAGTTTTACATTTTTATAAAATATAAACTCAATTCTTGACAATTAAATAAATTAGAAACGTTAGGAAGCCCTAGCAAAAAAAAAATATTTATGACTAAACTTTAGCATAAATAAAATTTTAGTACTTTATAAAAATAACTAATAACTTTTTTAGTTTTAGTTAAACCTTAAAGAAATAAATGCAAAAGTTTTCTTTAATAATGCAGTAATATAAATTAAATAAAAATACTACATAATCTATTTATGAAATCTACATAAAAATATTTTTTGTTTTAACTCATTTTGGTATAAATAAACTAGACAAATATATTGCAAATTAGAGAATTTTATAAAAAAAAATATTTTTTTTAAAATTTAGACAATGGGGAATTGATAGACAGATATTTGGCTACATAAAAAAAAATATTAAAAGAAAATTATTTTAACACATGTTTCAAAAACAGGTCAGTGTGTGACGTATCAATAACAACATACCGGACAAGAGAACGAGGTCATCTTCAATACTTTGGGGAAAAAGATAATAAAGGATTCTGTAAGAATATTCCCGGGCTTTTCAATATTAATGAGCTATACATTTTTACCATCTCTTTTTCTATTTTTGGAATCGCATTAAAAACTTGTTTCGATTAAATCAAATCAGCTTTGACGACATTGAAGATATTGAAAAGATGTTATGTTATGTTATGTTATGTTATGTTATGTTATGTTATGTTATGTTATGTTATGTTATGTTATGTTATGTTATGTTATGTTATGTTATGTTATGTTATGTTATGTTATGTTATGTTATGTTATGTTATGTTATGTTATGTTATGTTATGTTATGTTATGTTATGTTATGTTATGTTATGTTATGTTATGTTATGTTATGTTATGTTATGTTATGTTATGTTATGTTATGTTATGTTATGTTATGTTATGTTATGTTATGTTATGTTATGTTATGTTATGTTATGTTATGTTATGTTATGTTATGTTATGTTATGTTATGTTATGTTATGTTATGTTATGTTATGTTATGTTATGTTATGTTATGTTATGTTATGTTATGTTATGTTATGTTATGTTATGTTATGTTATGTTATGTTATGTTATGTTATGTTATGTTATGTTATGTTATGTTATGTTATGTTATGTTATGTTATGTTATGTTATGTTATGTTATGTTATGTTATGTTATGTTATGTTATGTTATGTTATGTTATGTTATGTTATGTTATGTTATGTTATGTTATGTTATGTTATGTTATGTTATGTTATGTTATGTTATGTTATGTTATGTTATGTTATGTTATGTTATGTTATGTTATGTTATGTTATGTTATGTTATGTTATGTTATGTTATGTTATGTTATGTTATGTTATGTTATGTTATGTTATGTTATGTTATGTTATGTTATGTTATGTTATGTTATGTTATGTTATGTTATGTTATGTTATGTTATGTTATGTTATGTTATGTTATGTTATGTTATGTTATGTTATGTTATGTTATGTTATGTTATGTTATGTTATGTTATGTTATGTTATGTTATGTTATGTTATGTTATGTTATGTTATGTTATGTTATGTTATGTTATGTTATGTTATGTTATGTTATGTTATGTTATGTTATGTTATGTTATGTTATGTTATGTTATGTTATGTTATGTTATGTTATGTTATGTTATGTTATGTTATGTTATTTTATGTTATGTTATGTTATGTTATGTTATGTTATGTTATGTTATGTTATGTTATGTTATGTTATGTTATGTTATGTTATGTTATGTTATGTTATGTTATGTTATGTTATGTTATGTTATGTTATGTTATGTTATGTTATGTTATGTTATGTTATGTTATGTTATGTTATGTTATGTTATGTTATGTTATGTTATGTTATGTTATGTTATGTTATGTTATGTTATGTTATGTTATGTTATGTTATGTTATGTTATGTTATGTTATGTTATGTTATGTTATGTTATGTTATGTTATGTTATGTTATGTTATGTTATGTTATGTTATGTTATGTTATGTTATGTTATGTTATGTTATGTTATGTTATGTTATGTTATGTTATGTTATGTTATGTTATGTTATGTTATGTTATGTTATGTTATGTTATGTTATGTTATGTTGTGTTATGTTATGTTATGTTATGTTATATTATGTTATGTCATGTAAAATTAACTTTGAGGGAAGCAAGATTAGAACATGTTCTACTTCAATTTCGCGAGAAACGGTACCAAAACCTTTTAAACATTTCAAAGATGTAATTACTTGAAGTTTTTAATGAAAGTTCTTATTTTTTTCTGTTAGGAAGGGAACAGGTCTTGAGACCAGCCGTTATCTAAATCAAATATAATCGTTATATCATATGTTAAAACAATTTCGAAACGTACAACTCAGCTAAGTTTGCGGACAGAGTGAACTCTGATTCAGATAGGAAGGCAGACTGGCTCAGGCAGTAACTTATGAAGAAATTGGATAGAAATAAAGCCGAGCCAACTTTTTTCTCTTTTTCACACATTTTGCCTGCCTGTCTGCCTGATTCGGCGTTCACTCTGTTTGCAGCCTAAGTAATAAAACAATCTTAAATTATTTAGCAAGTTTTTAGTGAGGAAAGCATCGTGGTATACCGTAAGTGTTTTGAATTTTAAATATATAAAAACCTTATCGGGGTTACACAAAATTGCACAACCAGCCAAGCTAGTGGTCGCCGAACTTTGTTCTCTTGATTTAAAATATATGAAAAGAAGTAAGCAACGAATCGAAGAACCTAAAACAAAATCTCAGCTTAGAGTGTCGGCATGTTTACTGCACGATAAGACAAAATGTCACATACATCAACTTCATGTCATACCAAATCTAGCTAACAAAACTGAAAAGTCAACCATTTTATATTTTAGATGCAAATACATAAAAGGGTCAGCTTCGAAAGCAGGCCAGAGTTAAGAAGTGGTAAATGAAGGCAGGCAAAACCATCTATAATACATACACTCTAAAAATTTTACTTTCTAAAGCACAGTAAATACTTGTATGTTAAGAAAATAAGAGTAATTTTAATAACACTGTAAAAAAATAAAAAAATTCAACAGTTTTTTTTAATTTTTCCGTGCCGTTCGCAGAATTGTCATTCTGCGAACTCTTTTATATTCAAGTAATTTTCTTCTATAAATTTCCTAGATTTTCTTCCAAGCTCCATTCAAGCATGACTGTTGCCTAAGCCAAAGTTATTCGAACTACTTATTTAGAGCCAAAGTGCGACCTTAACATATTCAGCTCAACAAACTTGTTTGATGTGCAGCTATATTGGTTTAGTTTTTTCCTTTTCGCTAATGTAAAACTTCAACGTTCTCATGCAACATTCACCTTGCCACAAATGCATGCTAATACCAAGCAGCAGTTGCATGCATTTAAATTTATCCTATATAAAAAATTCTAAAAATAACGCAAAATAAAAAAAAAATTAAAAAAAACAGGAATAACAACCAGAAATAAGAACGACTACGTGATTCTTACTTGCCGCAGTTGCTCTGAACTTTAACCACGAAAAAGCAAAGTTGCAGCGTTCAGTCAAAATGTCTGAATTTGTGTGTTGTTGTATATGTGTATGAACGTATATGTTCTTGGAAATATAGTCAAACATACTTGTAACTACTACATGATGTCAGAGTTGCAACCAAGCTGCATATGTGTATGAGTGCGTGTATATATGTTTTTGTAGGAATAGAGCAAGTATGTCATAATGTCTGATGGAGCACCAATACATCTGGAGTTAGGTTAGCGAAAGTGCGAGAACGATTTTAAACACAGTTTTAAAAACGAAACCAAAGTTTTGGGGTTACACTTTAGTACGTATACCAAAATTTAGCTCAAGAGACTTCGCAAAATTTAAAGATTATAAGATTTGGGGAATTACATACAAAATTTGCCACCAACACTTTTTCACATAAAATTATTTTTTATGGTTGATAAGTCAAAAAAATTTGATATGATTTTTTTTATTTCAATATAAAACAAGGAGTTTTTGCAAAAAGTTTTTATTTTTATTTTACTACTTTTAGAAAGGACCTTTTTTCAATCGCTTATACTGCAATAACAGATGAAGATAGAAAAATTTGTCCTAAGGAAAACTTGTGCGCGTTCTTGTTAGCATTCGAATTAACTTTACTAAAACTTTTTTAGATTATTTTTTAATTGCGAAAAATGGAGATTTGCAAAAAAATTAGTTTTTTTTTTAATGTGGACCTAATTTTTTTTTTTCGTTTTTTAGTAAAAATTTTTAATACTGGTAAACTATATACCCAAAACACAAAATTTTTAATACTGGTAAAATATAAGAGTGCAAATTTATTCAAACGTAACTTACACAGGCAAAGCGTACAGCAGCATACTTTTCTAAATTTGTTTTCTTGTCTTAGCTAGTCATTTGATTGTATATTTCTAGAAACGTTCCGGTGACGTTGTCAGAAATGTCGTGTTCTAAATTCAAAGACCGCTGTTGTAATCAATTTGGCGTGATAAGTTCAGTACTCCGCAAGTATTCAAGTGTCCACTTTAAAATTATACTAGTATTAAGAATAATGTTTTGGCTTTCATTTTTACCAAAAAAAAAAAAAAAAAAAATGTGGATCTAAATTAAACAAAAAAAAAACCAATTTGTTGCAAATCTCTATTTTCGCAAAAAAAAAACTATGATTAAGTTTCAAAAAACATCATTCAACAGATAACAAAAAGGCGCACATGTCTGCTTTAGGACACATTTTTCTATCTTCATCAGTTATTGCAGTATAA
Source organism: Dichetophora obliterata (assembly GCA_963920525.1). Classification (NCBI taxonomy): domain Eukaryota; kingdom Metazoa; phylum Arthropoda; class Insecta; order Diptera; family Sciomyzidae; genus Dichetophora; species Dichetophora obliterata. Next base: position 17,293,934 of record OY986436.1, on the reverse strand, counting down.
GAGATTGAAAAAAGTACCAGTTTTAATAACGCAAAAAAATTTTTTCCATAACTTCTTGTTTTATATTGAAATAAAAAATATATATAAAATATTTTCGACTAAAGAAAAAAAAAATAAATTTTTATGGGAAAAAATATTGGTGTCAAATTTTGTACGGAATGCCACATTTAAAAAATAATACTGTTACTAATACTAATACTAATACTAATGCTAATACTAATACTAATACTAACACTAATACTATTACTAATACTAATACTAATACTAATACTAATGCTAATACTAATACTAATACTAATACTAATACTAATACTAATACTAATACTAATATTTATACTAATACTAATACTAATACTAATACTAATACTAATACTAATACTAATACTAATACTAATACTAATACTAATACTAATACTAATACTAATACTAATACTAATACTAATACTAATACTAATACTAATACTAATACTAATACTAATACTAATACTAATACTAATACTAATACTAATACTAATACTAATACTAATACTAATACTAATACTAATACTAATACTAATACTAATACTAATACTAATACTAATACTAATACTAATACTAATACTAATACTAATACTAATACTAATACTAATACTAATACTAATACTAATACTAATACTAATACTAATACTAATACTAATACTAATACTAATACTAATACTAATACTAATACTAATACTAATACTAATACTAATACTAATACTAATACTAATACTAATACTAATACTAATACTAATACTAATACTAATACTAATACTAATACTAATACTAATACTAATACTAATAATAATACTAATACTAATACTAATACTAATACTAATACTAATACTAATACTAATACTAATACTAATACTAATACTAATACTAATACTAATACTAAAACTAATACTAATACTAATACTAATATTAATTCTAATACTAATACTAATACTAATACTTATACTAATACTTATACTAATATTAATACTAATACTAATACTAATACTAATACTAATACTAATACTAATACTACTACTAATACTAATACTAATACTAATACTACTACTAATACTAATACTAATACTAATACTAATACTAATACTAATACTAATACTAATACTAATACTAATACTAATACTAATACTAATACTAATACTAATACTAATACTAATACTAATACTAATACTAATACTAATACTAATACTAATACTAATACTAATACTAATACTAATACTAATACTAATACTAATACTAATACTAATACTAATACTAATACTAATACTAATACTAATACTAATACTAATACTAATACTAATACTAATACTAATACTAATACTAATACTAATACTAATACTAATACTAATACTAATACTAATACTAATACTAATACTAATACTAATACTAATACTAATACTAATACTAATACTAATACTAATACTAATACTAATACTAATACTAATACTAATACTAATACTAATACTAATACTAATACTAATACTAATACTAATACTAATACTAATACTAATACTAATACTAATACTAATACTAATACTAATACTAATACTAATACTAATACTAATACTAATACTAATACTAATACTAATACTAATACTAATACTAATACTAATACTAATACTAATACTGATACTAATACTAATACTAATACTAATACTAATACTAATACTAATACTAATACTAATACTAATACTAATACTAATACTAATACTAATACTAATACTAATACTAATACTAATACTAATACTAATACTAATACTAATACTAATACTAATACTAATACTAATACTAATACTAATACTAATACTAATACTAATACTAATACTAATACTAATACTAATACTAATACTAATACTAATACTAATACTAATACTAATACTAATACTAATACTAATACTAATACTAATACTAATACTAATACTAATACTAATACTAATACTAATACTAATACTAATACTAATACTAATACTAATACTAATACTAATACTAATACTAATACTAATACTAATACTAATACTAATACTAATACTAATACTAATACTAATAATAATACTAATACTTATACTATAATACCATAATATGCTTCATCACATCTCACACTAACAACAAAAGGGGCACAACTTAAAATTTCAGAATTTTGTCTGTTGCGTGTAAACTTTTTCGTTTTTTTTTTTTTTTTTGCTTAGTTTTAGCCTCTTTTTTAATATTATTAAGGTGAATTTATCATTTGAACGGCTGAAAACCGAACTCTGTTTTGAGTTTGTTTTTGAAAAAACTATTGACTATATTTAAAAAACTAATCATAGTTAATCAAACTAAATATAGCAAAGTACAAATTGATTTTTTTCTGTTCGATACACCAGAAAAGGGATTTGAAAGTTTTTTGAAAAAAAGTCAAGTTTCAGCAGTTGATTCGTAGTGATCTTCGAAATTGGCTGCTTGAATTTTTTACACTTTTTTTTCCTCTTTAATAAAATCAAATCGTTTTGTCTTTTTGTTTTGTATGGAGTCCCTTGAAGAATAAATATTGTTTTTTGGTACTCCTTGAAATTTTAAAATTTTGAGTTGTGCGCCTTTATTATTTAGGGATAAAGTGCAGATTTAATTATATTTTCGAAAATATTTATTTTATAGTTGGTACTTAATTTTTTTTATGATCTAATTTAAATAAAATGGAAATTTATCAAAACTTGCATAGTTTAATATTTGATCTTTTAGTTTTCAACAAAAACATGTTTCGATAATGTGTTTGGAAAAATTATTGACTTTAATTCAAATAAAAAAATGTTTGTTAATTAAACTTAATATAATAAAGCATACAGTACATGTCCAATAGAAGACCCGATTAAACAACTGTCCAATACAACGACCTTCAAAGCCTCACTTTGACTATTCTGTTTAATAAATACATATTTTTTGTGGTCATTCGATTTAAAAACTCTATATAATGAGCTACAGAAAATAATGTTAACTGCACTAAAATCAATATTTTACAAGAGTTTCAAGAGGAAGCATGTAAAAAATCATTGGAAAGCCCCGTAAAACTCATAATAATACTCATAAAAAAATTGGTTGGCATTAATGTTATTTATTTATCGTACATTTTTTAAAAACCTTTTTATAAAACCTTTTCAAAAATACTTTCAGCATTTTTTAGTCAAAAATAAATGTAATTAATTTGATGAATAATATGTTTAAGTTTAACAAAGCTAATTAGGGAGCTAATTAGGGCTTTTAGAGAATTTATTGTTTTATAATTTTTGCTTTTTTCAAGAACAAAATAGGTACAATTTCTATTCCGAGCAGCATTTTTAATCCTTTAAAGCTTCTTTATGAAAGTGAACTTTTGTGTCTTTAAGTTTATTTCTTCAAAACAATAGAGTTCAAGATCTATGTTATCACAATTATAATGAGATTAAATAAGAAGCAGTCAATCAACCGGCATGAGATATTATATCTTCATCAGCTTATAACAATTGCAGAAAGCCTTATTGTGTGGGTGACTTTCATTCAATATCTCTTTGTATTGCTATTGAATAGCTTAACTTAATTATTAAGACAATTTTAGGCCACCCACTGTTTTTGCATACAATAATTCTTAATACAAAAGCAGCTTGGACTTTAATTTGTGTCTTTAAGTTTTCATTATGTTTTATTTGGATTTTTTTAAACGTATTTATTAAGTGCAGATAGTTTATCAATAAATTTAATTTAAAAGTAAAATGCAATAAAACAATTTATGAATTCACAAGAGTTGTGATAAAAAAAGGTTAGTTTTTATTTGGAGAGTGTGGTTACAATTACTTTCTTGGAATTTAAAATTATGTCTACAAAGTTTTGTAAACCATTGTTTTTACTAAAGCAGTGATTAGTTAGAAAATTATATAGTTATTGTAATTCTTACTAACTGCTAGAATTTTTTTAATAAAAGCTAAGCTATAAGAGATGGAAGAACACGGTGTAAGAGGAAATTTTAGACATTGCTGATATGTACAAAAAATATGCCAGACATTTCTCGCTATCTCGTACGGATACCCTACAATATGAATTTTTTTATGTAATTTAAGGGAATTACCAACCCGAGTTCAACTAGGTGTAACTCACACCGACCTTCCTGGTCTAATCACAACCAGAGCGTAACACCCCGAAGGACCAGATTGTGTAATTTCTTACAAGCAATAAATTTTAAAAAATTCACGTTACTTTGACATCAAAGTTATGACTTGAAAACTGTAGCTTTCCTCAGTACAACGTGTTTTTTGTATAAAAATTCGTTAGTTTACACTGAGCGTCAAACTGAAAATAGAAATAGAGTAGATTGCTATCTCTTTCTACGCTCATCTGAAAACGTATGCGATTTCATATCACAATGCAGGTCGAAAGGTGACAGGTAAAAGGTCGAATTTCGACAACTGGCGATTTCTAGTTTGTTGTAATATGGATAACAATCAAAACGATTTAATTAAACTAAATTCCACATTCCTAAACTCTCTTTATATTAAATTTGTAATCACAATAATCTCTTTCTTCTCACCAACGAGTCAATATATTATTCAGTTTTGTACATTCAGTTAATAAAATTAGTAATTTTCATTAGATCTTAAAGCAAATTTTTATATTATTTCATAATTCTTACATATTTGTCATCATAACAGACAATTTGTAACATTTTCAGCACAGCAAAGAACTTAAAAGAATTATTTAGAAATAATTTAAAGTATACCTCAACAGTAGTTAAAGAGGTAGTACATTATTTAAAGTACACAAATAAGATTCAATATTATTTTTAAAATTATAAAAAAATTATTAAAAAATAACAGAGAATTTTGGCGTTTTGCTTGAACCACTCTTGAATTTTTAAAAGAAAATGTCCGCAAAAAAATTTTATAAGAAGATAAAAAATATATTTTAAGTGTGTCATAATAATTAAAATATCTCTAATTATTACTCATCTCATTTCCGAAAAAAAATAAGTTATGAGATGTTAACTTATAACCATCGATATGTGAAGGAAATATATAAGCAAAAATTAAATAAATACAGATAAGAAACAGAAAGTAATTTATCTAGCTTCTGTTTCTAATGATTAAAATATTTATATTTTTTATTGTGTTGAAAGAATCTTTAGGGAAAATATTACATTTTCGAAAAAAAGGTATAGGATTTGAAAAATTCCAACTAACAAAACTTAATTTAAAAGTGTATACAACAAGTCAATTTCTACACATTTTCATTTCATTTGCTGCACATTTTGTATAGCCTTAAAAAACTGTTCTTCAAAATTGAGAAAACAAAATTTCTACTGAATCGTTATGCTTTCGTAAAAGATTTCTTAAACATAAGTCAAACAAAATGAAAAAATGAAAAAGAATAACAATTCGTTCTAATATTTATACAAATATTAAAATATAAAAAATATCCTTTAAAAACATGTAACAAAATTTTATTCATAAATTTTGCTTTATTTGAAATCTTACAAAAACTTTAGACCGTTTCAGTGCACAAAAAAATTTAAAGCTTGTAGTTACCGGATTAAAAAAAAACGCAAATCTTGAAATATGTATAAGCAAACAAACCAGTCAGCAAGATATTTGTAAATGAAATAGATAAATATTTAAAAACATGTGCTTTTTAGTCCGCAAGATGCTTTTAGCTTATTTGGGCTGCAATTCATTGCAGCAAATTCATTTTCGAAACGTTTAAAAAGTGCGACCTTAAAAATATACTAAAATTTTGATACTATTATTATTATTGACTTATTAACAAGAAATGCGTGCAAATTAAAATTTGATAATCAAATACAACTCTACAAAGAAGTTACAAGATGAGATGCTGTTTATATTTTCGTGAAATAAATGAAAAAATTTGAACAAATTGAGCCAAATAAATTGTCTTTATTGTTGCGTATGAGTAACATTATTTCCTATACAATTACTTTTCTTTTCTCACTCAAAATATACCACGTTTGAATGAAATTATCCGCAATGCAAATTTCAGCTCAATCAAAATTAAGCTTGCACCATATTTAACATTGATGATGACATAATTTTGTGGCGGTCAAATCATTTGCACAGGTTCGGGCCAGATGATTAAATTCGGCGCCGTATTTAAACCCCTTCATAATGATAGCGTACAAGAACAAAGTGTGCGTTCAACCAAAAATCAAGCGCTTTTCACTGCAGTTGAATAGAAGCTGGTTAGAACTCAACCCAACAGGAATTGTTATAGAAATACACAATTTAGTGCACTGAATAAATTATTAGAAAAATCAAAACTCAAACTAAGAATTTAGTTTAATAAAGATTCACAAAAAAGTAAAGGTACTTGAAATTTTTTTTACCTAATCAATTAAACTTACATAATTAATTTTGATTAAAAAAATTTTCCGATTGGGCTACTTCACCTTTACACGCTTAGCTTTATCTGATATTAACGCATAAATAAGCTCTGACAAGTGATGGTTCAGTGCACAGATAGACTAGAGAACAGACAGACATTGCAAATTGTTGTCGAATTTGTTAAGTGGGTGGTTGGTGTAGCCGAATGCGTCGGATGTGAGTTAGAAGTTTTGCTGAAAATGCGCGTGTTTGTTATCAAAGCCAGCAAAAAACAGGCAAGCAAGCAGGCAGACAAGAAAATGCTGTGAAAAAGGATTTTAATTGCACTTGCATAGCGACGTAATTGCTTTGCTGTATAAGTATGAGTTTCTTTGTGACCAAGATAATTTGTTTCTTTTATAGCAAATAACAGTATATGGTATATGTGTGTAAGTCTGTTTACTTGTATGTTGCTGTCTTAATGAGTTGACATATTTAAAAACAATGGAGACAGGACATGTTTTCAACCATACAAGTAAAAATAGTGTTACACAATTGAAAAGAACAAAAGAGTTTTGAGGCTGTAGCAAGAAGCAGAATAGGTAAGAAATTATTTAAATGATTTAACTCGTTTGACTTTAGGTTGGTTTCTTGTTTTTCAAGCAAAACGAAAACACTATATTCGTCAATTTTTATTCAAACCATTTTTATGTATGACAATGTTGGGTTTTTTAAAACATTTTATGGATTTTTGTAATAGATGCAAATAGATTTGTATTTAAATTAAGATTTTATATTTAATTAATTAACTAACCAAAGCTGAGTCCTTAAAAAACAGTTTTATAATTAACTTCTGAATCGGTATATCTGAAACAAAAAGATGTACCTTGAATGTTAAGCTTCTAGTCACACGAGTCTACACTGATTAAACTGCTTTACAACAAGAATGTACAATGAATGCCACTATCCGATTCTAATATTAAATCTGTCGGTGATTCTGAAAATGTTATTTTTTGTCTTACCGTTTTCGAGATATTACCCACTGTAGTCTAAAAAAATGGTTTCACTTAATTGCATATATCTTCAGAACCAACATTAATAATCAAATAAATGCAATATCAAATTAAAGCTTATAAAAGAAAGTAACTTCTCTATGAACAATTCTTTCATAATTTTTTAATTAAATTTTGGAGGATTTTTTGTATTTTTCAGAAAAGTTAAAAAAAAACAACAGTAATTGCAAATTTTGTTAAGAAATTGCAATATTTAGTTAATATGATATTATTAACTGAAAGACTGTATTTTTTTTAAAATAAGCTTTTGTTGCAGAAAATCGATTTAGAAAAGAAAAAAAAATTGTGTTTAATTGAACGAAAGCACCAAAATTTGAGTGATAGTCTATTTATGCATTTCGTCTTATTTTACTATCATATAAAATTTAGAATAATTTAAATTTAAATTTAATGCAGAAAAAGATTCTTAATGCAATAAAAGAACTTGATTTATCAAAGAGACCAGGACCTGACCTAATATCCACAAGCTTCTTGCATTTAATATTACGACAAACTACTTTTGCAGTTATACATCATTTTCAATAAATCACTGTTTTGTGGGGCATTTTCTTCTTATTCCCATATAACACCAATTTACAAATATGGTTACAAAATATCAGTTGAAAATTATGGAGACATATCAATTTTGTCAGTCATTCAAAAACATTATTTCTGATAAGTTAGCAAGTCTCATTAACCCACGTTTCAATGAGCAGCAACACGGGTTTCGAAAATTACGATATACCACTAATAATCTTATGATCATGGTATCGGATGTTTTAGTCAAAATAGAAAAAAACAACTTTTTTCGAGTCAATCACAACATTCGAATACATAAATTAGAAAAATATAGTATTGCGAGGTCTATACTAAGTTGAATAAAATCATATCTCTTCGGCAGATTCCAGTACATTCAGGAAAATATTTTCTTACCTGCTCCAGGTTATTTTTACCTGATGAATTTGGTAAGGAGAGCCAAACACATTGTATTTAACTGATCAACGTTAGTTTTACCTGACGGATCTGGTTCGCAGCAATACATAAAAAATAGTTGAAAAACATGGTAGCCAAAAAAAAAACCTGCCAGTTGTCAAATTTTGCCCTAGTGATGCAAAATTTGTAACAAGAGGTACCTCGAGATAAAGTAGGTGAAATGTTCTGTCTTTAAATTTTTAATTTAATCTAAATCTGTATTACTTGGGAGTAAAGAAAGGTGACCATGATTTATTTGCTTTCGCCCTCCCTCCTACTTCCATTGAAATTTAGTTAACTTACCTGATTCAATTCGATTTAACCACAAATAATGGTAAAGAAAACCACATTTGTCAGTTTCATTAAACCAAAGAAACAAGTTAAAAAAGCGTGTGGTGTTTTTAACCTGACGATTCATGTTGGAAAATTTTAAAGCTGCCTTGGTCTTCTTTTTTTTCAATATATTCATATCCTACTTGTCAGAAGTTCTGAACGATATCACTCATCTTATATATCAAATGACTTAAAAATTTAAGTACTATGCAATTAAATTAGTATCTCCGTAATATAGTATCGCTGGATATTGATATCATTTTTCATGAATATGTTGTTGTCGATTTAGATTAACATCGGCCTCGAGACATAACCTAGGTTCAACCTATAACAGTAGAATTCCTTGCAGTAATAATTGCTTTGTTGTCGAAAGAGTACCTTGCCATAAATATTTAGGAGTAATGGTTGATGAACATCTTACCTGGACCGCACACATTTCATTGTTGAAGAAATATATTTTTCCTCATTACGATGCTTTTATAAACTTAGAAATTTTTATTTTGAAAGTACATTTACTAAAATATACTACGGGATTTTTTTATTCTAGGTTACAATATGGTGTGAGCTGCTAGGGAGGTGCTTATCTGAATAATATTCGTCCCTTGTTAATATTACAAAAGTCTGCCGTTAGAATAATCTCTAAAGTAAATTGCTTGACTTCATTTATTAATCTATTTAGGCGGCTAAAGATAATACCGATAAGTCATTTTTATTATTTAAAAATTATAAAAATATTTTTTAAAAGAAATGGGTATATGCAGAACCATATTTTAAGTACTTACAACTTAGAACGAACCAAAATTCTACCGTGACTGTTCCAGTTCTTCGCACAACCCACTATGGTATTTTTCTTTTTTTTTATTTTATCTTATAGACTTTACAATTACTTTACAAGTACAAATTTGAGTACTTTCATTACGAAAATTTTTCGTGACGCGATTATAAAAATTTTTCTCTTAGTAATCGCAGCCTGAAAATTTTCAGTTCAAAAATAGAATACCAAAGTATAACAAAGTAAAAAACATCTTTTAAAACATATGTTATCACTTTGTCATTATTGCTACTTGCACTAATTTTATTTTATTTTTATGGAAGTCTAATTATATTATTTATTTGAATGTTTGTTTTATTTATGTATAGTTTTAAATAAAATTTCATTTGCGAAAAGCCTACTTGCTTTACCTTATCATAATCAAACAATTTTAAGTCTCTGCTGAAATAATCATTTGGAGCAACGTAGATCGCGCCACTTATTTTGAAATGATACTATTACCAATTTTTACTGAGTTTAAGATGGTCATAATTCATTTTCGCGCAAGTTTTTGCTTTTGCAAAGCTTTAAATATTTCTTTTATATTTTTTTTTTTAAAAAAGATTAAAGAACCAAGGCATGTGCCTTATACAAACAAGGTTTTGTCTTTGACCTGAAAGAAAAGAGATAGATTATTTAGAGGAATTGATTCGAACCATACGTGAATTATTGATCAGAAAGAGTGATGTTGTGTTGATAGGAAATGTTGTTAGGGAAAAATTCAAAGGACCAATTAATTTATTTGACCTTTCTTGGGGCCATACATTTTTAGATATGAATTATAACAGCAATTTTTGACTATATTTTGTTTGTTAGGATCTCTCTACAATAAATGCCATTTTTTTACGTCGATAAAAGCAAATCACGTACATATATCTCATATTTAGTAATCAAAACCAATAAATCAGCATTACCAATTAAAGCACAAACCAATGACAGTGTAAATATTAAATAAGCGGAATATTTTTATGCAAATTTTTTATTGTATATCTTGTATGATGCACTCTCTCTCTCTCTGTCTCTCTCTCTCTCTCTCTTTCTTTTTCTCTTTTTCTCTCTGTCTTTTTTACCAGTTTCTGATTGTACAGGCTCATGTGGGGGTGGAAAAGGTGGTTAGTGGGTAGGTTGCAGATGATAGTCATTTGAGTCTTAATGTACATTTATTTTAAATGGTCAAAGAACCAAGGCACGCGCCTTCTACAAACAAGGTTTGGAAAGAAATAGGTTTAGTAAGATTAATTTATTGAAACCATACGTTAATTATTGATTAGGCAAAACAACAGTGAAAGACAATTTAAGTTGCTTTTAACCGAGGATAGTGTTATGCTTTAACCTCGGCAAGAATTTCCAGCCCTTAGTTGTTCCTGTCCACAATTTTCCACAATTTATCTGTGGATTTTTAGTTTTCCATAGTTTTTAAATATAGGAAAGAACAAAGAATGTGAACCATGCCCAAACCCGGATTCAAACCAGGGACCTCTGGGTTGATAGTCTAGCGCACTCTCCACTAGACTACAGAGGCCTACATCATGTTCGAATATTGTATTAATAAGCCAAAAAAACAACGTTGTACAAAATTGCATTGAAATCTGTTAATTTTTTTGAAGTTTTTCAGTTTCGGGTTGTACGGCAGGGGAAGGGAAGGTGGTGTTAGTGAGTCGTTGTACACTATGTTTAAAAACTGTGTTAATAAGCCCAAAAGACGACATCGTATTAAATTTCATTGAAATATATCGACATTTCCTGTGTCCCAGTTTGGGTTTGTTGGGGAGGGAGGGGTTGTATTGGTCCGATATGCACCATTTTTCTTGGTAAAATTTTCTTAATAAAACTAAAAAACGATTTTGTACCAAATTTTATCAAAATCCGTAAATTTTTACTATTTTTGGCACAAGAATGTATGAAATCAAAACACTGTGCGCCGCTGCCACAACTGATGACAATATTTCTGTTTATTGAATATCGTTCTACACCTTTATTATTTCCGGTCCAACAAAGACACCTCTTATGTTGGCATCAGAAAAACTTGGAAAATGGTTTTCAAATATGTAAATGTTTTGCCTTTCTTGACAATCTTATGACTTGACAAAATTATTCACAAGTCCAAGTTTAACACGGAAAGAAAAAATCAATCATTCTATGCTTGAATCAAGCAAATAGCCTATCAGTTTACACTCAAGCATTAATTGCTCAATTCAAGCATTAATTTACTAGAATTGAGTAAATTAAAAAACATGATATTAAGAAAAAAAAAATGATCAATTCAAGAAACATTTGCTTAACACTCTAGAATATTTTTTCTGCATTCGAGTCTTTACTTGAATGAATTACCTAATATTTACTTGAAGTAAGAAAATTTTGCTTGATTCAAGTAAACAATTTGTTGAAAACTAGAATAATTTGCTTGATTTTAGAAATTTATTTTCCTTGAATTGAGAACAATTTGCTTGATTCAAGTAAACATTTTAATGAAATCAATAGTTTGTTGAAAACTAGAATAATTTGCTTGATTTGAGAAATTTGTTTTTCTTGTATTAAGAACAATTTGCTTGATTCAAGTAAGCAATTTACTGAAAACTAGAATAACTTCCTTGATTTGAGAAATTTATGTTTCTTGAATTGAGAACCATTTGCTTTTTTCAAGTAAAAAATTTGCTGAAAACTAGAATAATTTGCTTGATTTGAAAAATTTATTTTCCATGAATTGAGAACAATTTGCTTGATTCAAGCAAACTAGTTTCTTAATACTAGAATGTTTTGCTTGAGATTAGAAACGCAATTTTTTTACTAAGAGCAGAATATGCTTGATCCAAGTAAACAATTTGCTGAAAACGAGAATAATTTGCTCGATTTTAAAAATTGTTTTTTGTAGAATTCAGAACAATTTGCTTCATTCAAAAAATCATTTCATCAATATAAGAATGCTTTGAGTTTTCTTTTAAAGAAAAGTATTTGCTTAATCCATGTAATTAGTTCTGATATATATGAAATAGTCCATTTACTATCTATCATATCATTATCCATCCGAAGGTATAATTGAGTTAGCTTTTATTTTTTCCAACGTGCAATATCACTTTAATTCAAGAATATTTTAAATAACTAACTCTGCGTTTGATTAAATTAAGAAAATATATTATTGATTAATGTCCTGTTACAGGTTCAAGGATCAAGTATTTCAAGCTTGTTTCAAGCAATAGTTAATTTACTCAACTTTAGCAATAAATTCTCATTATAATTATTTTTACTTAATTTTAGTTTTTAACGCTTGATTTGAGCAAATGAGACTTAATTTTAAATTTTCTTAAATCACGCAAAATATTTGCTAAATATAAGAATATTATTTCCCTCCGTGAATGTACATTGGTGGGAGAATAATGTGTTCCTTCTTGACGAGTGGAATGTTTTTGTCATTACTCTCTGCAACTATAGATTAAATTCTTTCTAGCCACTTCTTTTTGTGGTAGTGGTGTTCACTTTCTCGACTGTCCCACTTGAAGAAAAAACAGCAGTATTTTGTGTAGCCACTTTGTAAACCACATAGCATGCCTACGACTTTGAGATCAGAACATATTTTCCAGTCAAGTTCTTAATATGTCTTTCTTAATACATGTCAATAACTTCGTTAATGTTTCGAACTTTTCTTTTGTATTTACTGTATGTCCGATCGGAATTGATGGGTTTTTGATTGTCCTTTATACAGTAATTCAGCCTTCAAACTCAGTTTGCTGCTATCGATAAGCAAGCTCTACTTTTTGGGATCATACGGCTGACCGAAGGTAATAAATAAACCAGAAGTGTCTTCGCAATAGCAGACATTATCTTCCTTAGTAAGGTGTCTGAAACATGGTTTTTCACGATGTCTGTCACCTAAACATCGGGTCCCAAAATGTTTAATTGTTGCATATGAGAAGCATGCAGCTCCGATTTTTTATTTGAGAGTTTCTTATCTCTTATCCAACCATAGAGTTGTGCTTGCGATAAAACGTGAGTTTTGTTTTCCCGACTCCACTGAATCGAATGATTTTCGATTGCTTTCACGTGTTGAATAGGGACAAGTATGATATGGAACATTATCAGAATGAGTAGCTGGCAATGAAGCTGTCTAAACAATGGCGTATATCACTCTCGTTTGTGTCTTCCCACGCCAGTCACTTTGGCCAGACAAAAATAGCAATAGCTTAGGTGACAAAACGATCGTCTCCCTATCATCATAAAATTCCATGTTGCGTTTTTTGCCCGAGCTCCATTCAGACAATATTAACTTTTCGTCCATGGTTCACCAATATTCTCAGCCGCAATATAAAAATATGTAAGATATGACGTTTGCAGTAAATTTGTAAAATTGAGTCGATTCTTTTCGAACGTAAATTCACCTTTTGTAGTTTAATTTAGTTTTTCTTATTTTCTTTCATACATTTGATACGTTTATATGCCATGTTTCCAGGGTGCGGAAAAATTCGTTCGCAATTGATTAAAATACGATCTTATCGTTCGTTTTTTGCTGTGTGAGAATTTTTCAAACGTAAAATTTAAAAGCAGACGAACGTTCATATTCGAAAAAGGAACGCTCTGCTTGCGTCGTTTTTTTTTATCACTGATAAATTTGTGAGCTTTGTATTTTTTCGAACGAATATTTCACACAACAACAAAAAGCAACAAACGTTCGTTTGGAATTGTTTATTCAAAATGAGCGTTTGAAGAAAAAATTCACGAACGTTCGTTTGTACGTAGAGTTATTAGACAAAATATAAGTTTGTTGTATTTTTGTACACTTGCTGACATGAAAAGATGAAACCAAAATATAGATGTAGACTGCACATATGCATATGAGGAAAAATAATGTTTTAATAAGGTAAATAAACTTGATATGCCCAATCAAATGAAAAAAGATGGTTTGTTATGATTGTTATATGATTAGATTGTATGATTACTTCTTGATGATCTTGATGATGAAGCATCGTCAAAATTATGTTTATGCACACTCTCGTAATGCCTTTTGATATTCCCTAGTACACATCCCATGATTCGTTTTTCGCATAAGAGACATTTGGAAATATTACTTATTTTGTCATGGATGACCAAAGATTTTTTGTCTATTTTTGATACTCTACCCATCACTGAAAATCAGGAAGTGAAGAACGTTTTAATACGTATGTTTTCAATAACACTGGTCTGCAAAAATATAAAGGCACTATTACGATAACTGGGGCGCCGCGATTAGAAAGTGTTGTTCTTTTCATAACAAAAAAAAAAAATGTTTGTTCGAACAAAAAATCGATATCTCAACTAGTTATCTATATTTAACATTTTGTTGCTTGGTACAAGATCTGTTCAATAAAATATCTATATCGTTACCATTATCTCATAGATTTAAAAGGTTGATCTATTGATTGAAATCAATATTGATTGATTGAAAGATTAAATGATATCCAAATTAAAAAAGTGATAACTCGAAAACAAATCGATGCATCGATTTTTCTTTCGGCCATTCCTATTTTTATTAAAAGTACTTCACGAATCCATTGTCAAATCGCGGCGCACCAGTAATCGTATTCTCCTCAGTATAACTGATAAATTGGCAGTTTTGCGATCGGCACTTTCATCATATAAAGATTTCTTCCTTTAGAGACTTTCTTATTCAGCTATCATGAATAATTTTTCGACCGGAATCAAAAAGGGTGTTTTTATTTTTAATATAGCAGATAAAGACATCATATTTTTTTACACTCGTGAATATTGAAGTATGATGAATAAATTTGCATTAAAAATTTCCAAAATGTTCTTGCGATTTAACTTTGAGACTCTCTTTTTTGATTTCGGGTGAAATATTATTCATGATAGGGCTGAATACAAACGCGTCTGGAGGAATTCAGTCAAAAGATACCTTTATATGATGAAAGTACCGATCGCGAATCTTCCAATTTATCAGTTATACTGGGGAGATTAAGGACGACAAATTATTCATGATAGGGGCTGTGTCACAAGATGGAATTACCACCAAAATTGCCTTTTTCTCGCATTTAATTCTCAAAATTACCATACTCCCAAAATACCTCAAATTACCAAAAAATACCTCAGAATTAACACAAAATCCCATAATACCTCAAAAAAGTAAAAAGAAAATAGATACATACAAACCACCACAAACAAGAGCATAAAAATACAAAAAATTAAGGTGGCAACCCTATCCACCATCTTGAATTTTAAAATTCTGACTTCAGATTCTAAATCAGCGACCCCTAAAACTCTTAAATGATGTTTAAAACTTTTAAAAATACATAATATTAGGTGGCAACCCTATTATGAAAAAATTACATAATTTTTAAATTCTGACAACGGATTTGGATTCAGCGACCCATTTTTAGCTGATGTTCGCACCAGCATCGCATTTGTAAAAATAAAAAAAATAGGTGGCAACCCTATAACCCATTTTTATTTTTAAAATTCTGACTTCAGATTTGAAATCAGCATCCTCCTATCACTGTTAAATAATGATGCGTGACCCATTTTTACCTAGTTTTCGCGCCAGCACCGTATTCGTTCTCTGATATAAATCATCTATTGCCAGTGAACCAGCTTTCGTTGCATTGACTGCAGTGAGCTCTCTGACAACGATATCTTAGATCAACAATATCTATTATCTGTTTTTTTTTTTGCTCTATCATGTTTTGTTCGTCTTCGCTGCAATCACACACATGATTTCTTTGCAGCAAGCAAGACGGTGCAGCGTAGTGTGAAATGAACAAATGTTTTGAAGATAGTTTTAAGTGCACCTACGCAGGGCTCTAATACATACTAAACTGAAAAGAATCCTCGCTAGACTATGTGGATGCTGACAGTTGGAACATAACTTTTTTTAGGAAACGAACGTTCCTGAATTTTTCTTTGAACGATTAATTTTTATGAAGAATTGAAAACGAACGTTCGTTGCTTATTATTTTTTTGTGAAAAATTCGATCGAATAAATTTGAAACTGACAAATTTTTCAGAGATAAAAATACGACGCCAGCAAAGAGTTCCCCATTCGTTTGTGATAACTTGCGAGAACAATTTTATATGAGGAGAACGATAATTGAGAACAATCGTATTTCAAACGTTCTCCGCACCCTGCATGTTTCTAACTAGAATGCTGGAATGTTCTTGCTTTATTGCTATAAAAAAAACTCAGCAGCGTTGCAGACATTATGCAATAAAATCAGGTAGAATTTCTTAGTCGTGAGCTTACTTGGTTTTATTTTAGCATGCAAATAAATGTACTCAGTTTTGTTTTGATATTTTCGGTTGTCGCGCTCTCATTCGTGAGCATACCTGGTTTTATTGTAGCATGTTTCTTTGTATCTTTTGTTTTCTTTCGCAATACACCTACTTCAATTTAAAATTTTTTAATTGTAAAACAAAAACAAAAGTTTATGTTTAGATGTTAAAATGTCCATAAAAATCTCATGTATGGACTCACACATGAATCCACTCATACTCTCATGAATCCACTAAGTTCCCACCCTAAAAAATTACCTTCATATTATTTAAAAGGTAATTTTGTCAGTTTAAAGAATAAAATTATTTTTAATTTTTTATTGGTGCTCTTCGAACCTCTACTTTGGAATCAATTAATTTACCACAAGGCATGGAATCCCAACTACCAAAATTTTTCAACATTATTTTAATATAAAAATTCGTTCAAAAATCTCTCCAACGAACGGTAGATCAAACTTAAAATTCGGTTAAGCGATCGTTTGTTAATCCAAAAAATATTTTTGTTTATACGTTAAAATTATCTATCGTATATCATTAACCCATTGAGTCCCAAACCCAAGTTTTTGATTGTTGAAAAAGTAATTTAACCAGCTTTAGGGGAGTTTTTAGGCAAATGATTTTTTGGAATTTTTTTTTTAAATTGATTATTATTGTTGTACTATTCAAGAAAATGTAAGAATTTCAAATCAATCCTGCCTATAATACAGATTTTACAGCGCTTTAAACCCGGTGCACCAGAGTAACTTTTACTAACCAGAGTAACTTTAAAAGTGTTTTTGTCGAAACATACTTTTTCAAAACGGGCTACACTCCTGCAAACAAACTAATCGACCGATTATAATTTTTTTTTTCAATTATATATAATGTAATGTATCAACTAAATTTACCAAATTTAGCGTTTTTGGAAAATAAGTCTAGTTTTTACACGCAACAATATGGTGAAAAATAACGTATATTTTTTGGTTTTCTCTTTCATGCTGCATAATTTTCGATTTCAGCGCCATCTTTATATATAAAAACTATGTTGGAAAAAAATTTTTATTTAAACTGATGATGTAAAATTAACACGCAAATTTAATGTTTTGTCCATATAACATACTTTTTTAGAATAATCTTCTAAAATATGCTTTCATTTTTATCACTTTTGCCTTAAACCTTCCTCAAGTAAAAATGTTTTTTATGTTTTCAAATGGTATTCCTCGAATCCATTCTTTGAAATCAATTACCTCACCGCAAGGAATGGAACCCCAGCCACCAAAATTAAGAGTAACCATAGATAACTATAATCTTATCCGGATGGCTCAACTTAAAAAAAAAAAACAAATAAGAAAACAATAACGAAATAAGCAGATTACATTGGTTTAGCTACTGTGAAGTATTTTATAAGCAGTTCTCATCAACTAAGGAGACTAAAACTAAGAGAGAAAATATCAACTAAGGAGAACATAAGCATCACTTAAAAAAATTTGTTAGAAAATGCGCATTAAGCTCTGCAAATTGCTTGAAAATCGGAAGAAATTAATTTTATAATGGACAAAAAAATTGTTTAGTTGTAGGTCTCAGATGGTTTGACGAATAGTTTTGTAATTTGTTACACAGAATTATGAGAATTAAAGTTTGCGATGATTAAAATTTTCATTATAAGCTTATATTTCATTATAAGCATTACAGTTATAATACTATCTATCAACTCTTGTAAGGAACAACAAATAAATCAAAAGAAAAATTTTTGTACGCATCCTTTCAATAAAGACCAAATGATATCAAAATACTTTAACAAATCATATAATTTAAGCTTTACACTGTGTTTTTTTTCTGATTTGAAACCACTTATTACAAATTCTATTGACTTAACCATGCAGAATCAAAAACTTGGTTTTGTTAAACACCTCTTCTATGTTTGAACATAAATCATTTGGAATCATATTAGTAGCAAGTGGTCAAAGAAAAAAATAAACGGAAAAGGAAAAATATCTGTGCCGTTAGCATTCGCTGTTTAGTTTGTAAGAATTTATTTGATTTATTATAAATTTATTCATAACAATAAACAAGCTGAACGAAGACAGAAAGAAGGGTTTTCATTCTTTGCAGACCCTTTGAGTTAGTTTATTTCTTATAATGTGTGAAAGTGAATGAAATGTGCATTTAAATAATATATAGAGCTATTTAATTTGGCATAATAAATGGGGGTTGGTTATTGGTATGGATATCTGCTAAATTTATTGGCCACTTCCAGAATAAATACTAATATGAATAAATTATGTGTTTACTGGTTAAAGTCAATAAATGTGTGCGCACAAGTTATTTTGAATTATAAGCTAAAAGCTAATAGTTTGCATTGCTAAGATATTGAGAAAGTGGAAATAAAAAACCAATAGAATAAGGAATCTACTCATATATATGTATTTATTTAGTATCAAAGTAACCTTGTTTAGTATCAATGTCGACTTACTTTTGACCTCCAAATAACTTTCTTAACAATTGAAGTTTAATTAGTTACAATATTTAAGGTACTTCAATTCAGATGCACTTAAGCTAAGCATCAGTAAACGCAAACATTTCCACAGAAGAAATAAGAATAATGCTTCGTGAAAGAAAAAAACAATATGTTCGAAATTATGGTTGACAGTAGAGTTCTTTTATTGCTACTTTTGCAGAGTGCACTTCAAGTGGAAGAGGTTACATGCAGCAGTGAAAGATGCAGCACTACATTTAAACAATAACAAATTTGGCGCAATACATGCTAGAACAGACAGTTAGCAACATCTGCTGCTGTTGTCTAGAAAAATTATTTAAAAAAAAAGGAAGGGCAGCAGTTGCCCAAATCCTAAGAAGCAACATAAACTGACGACAATTGAATGCAGCATAGCGGAAAAACAAAAGAAACAATATGATTTGTTCGAAGAACTACACCAAAAAGGTGAAGTTACTAGGTTAAATAAAGCACAATGACATTGACAATGTAATAATGTATTTAAAATTTTGTATTTGAAAACATGACAAGATGAGGACTAAAACCGTCGAGTAAAAGGTTAATCAAAATCGAAGTCAAGATAAGTTATTTAGGAATTATCTTCCACTAGGTCGATGTATATTTCAAGTTATGCATGTTTTGCAAGTTTGATGAAGGCACTTCACATAGAGAATGGGTAATGAACCATTAAAATGTAATGGTGTTCATTAAATTTTGTCAAAACTTAAAAGCAGAACACGTTTAAGTTATGAAGGATTATGTGTTAAATATGCTGTTAATACACATTTTTTTGTGAAGTTTATAAAAGATGTGCAACTTTGATGACGTCACTTTGTAATGGGAGATTGGCCGAGTTAATATACGATTTTAAAAAATTTTCAAACTCAAAGATAATTTTAATATTCTTATATGAATATTTGCATAATTTTACTTCATTAAATTAATTTTTGTGTAATTTTAATAGACTTATCCGTTTTCATATAGTTAATTTGTATGGGAGGTAGGCGTGCTTCGAATACTATTGGACTATAAATACTATTATATAAATAGTGATATAAAATGGTGATGGAAATACTTAAATGCAAAAAAATTTCAAGTCATTACATTAGTTTTTGTGTCATTTAAAGAGATTTTACCATTTTGTTAAAGTTACTTTGCATGTATCTTTACAAATTTCACTTACATA
Source organism: Dichetophora obliterata (assembly GCA_963920525.1). Classification (NCBI taxonomy): domain Eukaryota; kingdom Metazoa; phylum Arthropoda; class Insecta; order Diptera; family Sciomyzidae; genus Dichetophora; species Dichetophora obliterata. Next base: position 17,273,506 of record OY986436.1, on the reverse strand, counting down.
CTGAATTGAAGCGACCAAAGCTAATGGGCAAAATTGCAAGTAGTTGTATTAATTTTTGTGTCATTTTTAGAGACTTTACCGATTTAATAAAAGTCACTTTGTATGGGAGGTAGGCGAGGTTTTTACAAATTTAAAAATATAGCGAAAATTTAAATTCAAAGCTTATGTGCAAAATTCCAAGTCACTACATTATTTTTCGTAGTATTTTGAAAGATTTTATTGTTTTGAAAAATTATCTTTGTATGGGCTGGTGGTGTGGTTTTCATGCGATTCTCGAACTTAGTCTTCATTTAATATAAGCACATATTATATCAAGTTTCAATACAATGGCTTAAAAATTGCGGCTGTAATCGTGTCGACAGACAGACAGACGTTCCTTAAAATGTACGTTCTCCTAATTTTGTTAATTATGTACTTTAGTTTTTATAATGAGTAAATATGTTTGTTTAGTTTTAAGGCCACTTTTTATTGTATTTTTAATATAGAGATGTAACTTCTCGCAGAAAAAATTTAAGTGCCGGGAGCAAGCACATTTTCTATTCTAATTTAAAGATACATTGCCATCTCCACCTTGTTACTTAAACTTGTTGCGTTTTACTCTGAAATTTATGTTAGAATAATACCAAAACAGTTCCAAATTTTTTTTTACTAGTTTGAAACATATGTTATCTTCTCTTTGTAACTTGAATGAAAAGACTCAGTAAAATTACTTACTTACTTATTTACTTAACTATGTTTTTAGCAATTAATTTTAAATTCGTGAGAAACCGTGTTGGACATTAATAATAGCCTTATTAACCTGCTCATATAACTTATTTTTTATAATTTGATCAAAAATTTTAGCAAAAGTTGATTGCTTAGCATACATCGCTACGATCACTAAATTTAAATATGAGAACAACTAGACAAGTTTTCCAACAGTATAAATGTCTTCCTAAACTAAAGCATAAGCTAAATAAGTCAGTGAGAGTTCCACAAAAATAAATGTTTCCACATTTTTTCGAATCGAATTTCGAATCTTAAAATACACTTTTTGGTTGAAGGATTTGCACAAAATCTAAAATCATCGAACATTTTTGTCTGTTTTTTTTTTTTTCAATGATCAAAGAACCAAGGCATGCGCCTTATACAAACAAGGTTGGGTCTTTGACCTAAAAGGAAAGGGATAGATTACACAACACAACACAAAAATTCCAAACAAAAAATCACTTATCCCAGCCAAAAGTACTCGATGAGAAGAGCAAAGTAATTTCTGAATTTTGCTAAATTGGTTGCCGTTCGTTTTTTATGAGCCTCTATAGTTTTTTCGCCAAATTCAATTTTAAGCATTTTTTTGCAATTTTCTTCTATTTTTCGCATGGCCATAGCTCGAAAAATTCTGTGAATTTTTATTTGCAGTCTTCAGCAAAGTTGTATCTCTTGACTCGGCCAACAAAAATGCTGAATATATTAAGTCGGAAAAATTTCATCTTCATAAAAAACGAAAAAAAAAAAAAAATTATAAAAATGTTTGTCAAGGAGTGGTTGTATAAAGTTGGTATGTACTGAAAAGTTGTTCATAATTTTATAGGCTACATTTCTTCCCTGAATTGTTTGGTAAAATTTTCAATAGTTCAAGAGCTGTAGTCGAAAAACGGAAAAAATCGGTGAAAAAAGTGGTAATTTTTTCGACATTTTTGGGGTTTTGAGCATGAAGATGAAATTTTTAAGACTTAATATATTCAGCATTTTTGTTGGCCGAGTCAATAGCTACAACTTTGCTGAAGACTGCAAATAAAAATTCACAGCATTTTTCGAGCTATGGCCATGCGAAAAATAGAAGAAAATTGCAAAAAATAGCTCAAAATCGAATTTGGCGAAAAAACTATAGAGGCTCATAAAAAACGAACAGCTACCAATCTAGCAAAATCCAGAAATTGCTTTTCTCCTCTCATCGAGTACTTTCGGCTGGGATAAGTGATTTTTTGTTTGGAGTCAAAAAGTTGAATATTGCGTCACTGTGTTATTTAGAGGAATTGATTGGAGCTATACGTGAATTATTGATTAGGTGAAACAACCGCGAAAGACAATTTGAATTGCTTTTTAACCGAGGCTAGTGTTTTGCCTTAACCTCGGCAAGCATTTCAAGCCATTAGTTGTTCCATTCCTTCACATTTTCCACAATTTAGTTGTGGATTTTTAGTTTTCCATAATTCTTAAATGTGGGACAAAGAAATAACAAAGAAAGTGAAAAGAACCATCCCCGAGCCCGGATTCGAACCAGGGACCTTTGGGTTGAGAGTCTAGCGCACTCTCCACTAGACTACAAAGGCCGACAAAAAACTGGTTTTTGGAGTTTTCCAAAATCGTGAGATGTTGTGAAGCACTACTAAAAATCGCAGAAAATTTAACTTTTTGATAAATATTCATTGTTGAGATCGAAGAAAATGATAACTTATAATGATTATTACGTATTAGAGTTAAGAAAATGAAAAAAATTTCAATTTTGAAGTTTTCTCCTAGTTTTCGTATAGATTTCTCTTAGTTTTCGCATATTTTTCTAATTGTTTTATTATAGTTTTCAAGGTTTCATTATAGATTTTATAATCATCTTATATTTTTCATATTTCTGTGGGTACAAGAAATAATGACTAAACTCAAAATATCGTAAAAAAGCGATATGGAATTTACTTTATTGCCAATTTTTGGAAGTATGCAGATATTAATTAATTTTTTTAACAGAATGTATCATCACTTATGTCTGCACGTATTTTGTATGTAACGGTTCATATATTTCAAAATGGGTCGTAGTTCGTGCAATTAAAATATCGTTTTTTACGATGATTTGAGTTTAGTCGTTATTCCTTGTGACCACAGATTTGTCAACTCAAGTTAAAAATTATATTTTTCGCAAGGGAAAGCATAAGAAAAATAACAAAATATATTGAAAAGAATACTTCTAATTGCACTAAATATTTAAATTTTTTACAAACAATTCGTAATTCGCATGTAAAATACGATTTCAGGTTAACATCTGTCACGTTTAGAGTGCTTCACATCTCCCCACTTGATGTGTTTCATTTCTACCCATTCGCTACTATTTTAAAACTCCCACCGTGTCGGTAAGACATCGAAAGCCTAATCATTGCTGATTATTTTATGTGTACTCGCCTTTTCGATTCGCTTTAAAATGTTTATGAAAATGTCACAACCACGAATGCTCAAAAACTTTTTCGAACAAAATATTGAACAGTCTGGAGAGATACGAAAAAAGTGTGCTATCGGGACGAGTGATAGTGCAAAATTTAGATATTAGGTGAACAAATTTTGACAGAAGGTAAGAGCGATCAGAACCACTACTAAGCGACTTCTATAGCCGTCGTTTCGCAACTCCACATGCTTAAAAACTCCCCACTCTGCTCTGTGTAAAAGGCTTCAGCATATTCACTAAATACGAAGTTAAAAAAGAGGTTAAAATCCCCTAAATAAAACATTTCGTCATATGAAATCAAAAAAGCCGTAGGATACCTATATTTAGAAATTTTACAGAAGAATAAAAAACTTTCTCAATTTCTCAAGCTGAGAGCTTTTTTATACGGTGCATCCTCAATCAAAAAGTCGATTTTGAATTTTTGCGAACTTACGGCTTTTTATATTTTATATTTTATTAATATTTAACACATAAGAAATAAAGTCAATATTATCCAAATGTTTTTGAAGAATTTTTTTTAACTGCGAGCTTTAGATCAAGTAAGTCTTTAAGAAGGCAACAACAACAGCAAAAACTCTGTATAGAGTCAATCACTTAGCTGACTATACAGCCTTCTTAAAAACTTACTTGATCTAAAGTTCGCAATTAAAAAATTGATGTAATAATTTAATAGATCACACATTAATGAACTAAATGATTTTTAAATAATTCATTAGAACTACTTGAAGGAATATAAGAACCCAGTGTGTTAAATGGATCCGCTACGAATTCGAGAATGACTTACTTCTTTGTATTTTTTATCCAAAACGGATTGCGTTTCCCATCCGGAACATATCCTTTTTCGTATAAAATTCTTCTCAAAAATACGAATTGCTTTTTTCACTTTTTCGGATTCGTCATGAACGGATAATTCATATACGAATCCGTTTCGGACTCCTTTTTTTAAGTAATGCGAATTCGCAACATACTCGTTTTTATTTTGTTTAAATAGTTCGGATTCAAAACGGTACAACAAAGCTTATGCTATATTAAAATAATTTTTTTTTTCATTGTTTTTATTATTTCAGTTCTGTACATTTACTTGTATAGTTTCTCATACTTGCATCTTCTAACAGCTAAACATTATTTTTCCTTGAAGCATCCCAATAACTCTTACAGCTATAAAAATTCTGACAAGTTTTTAAAATTCAATTCATTTTTGAAGAAAAAAAGTAATTTTATTCGATTTGAAGGAGAGCTTCATAATATCATAAAAATAGGTACTCAATTGAAGTACGTATCCCAAATTCACAGAATATAAAATAAAAGATTTTATAACAAATTTAAGACTGCATTTTATGTTAACGTTGTGACCATTTTCTTGACGGATTCGTAACGGGTTCGAAACGGGTCCGTTGAAACATAAGATAGCGAAATGAGTACTGACTTACTCGTAACGGGTTCGAAACGGATCCGCATCAGTTTTTGTGCACATTGGGAATTTATAAAAATTACTATATTGAAAATCAACTCACACTTATTTGTTCTATGAGCCTGTTATTATTAAGTAATGATATATAATGACCAGGGCTGAGATTTTAATGACCTAAAAAACTACAAAAATTACCTAAAAAACTGACAAGAATTACCTAACAACTGCAGAAAATTACCTAAAAGTCACCTAAAAAAAGCAAACAATTAAATTAAAAAATTAAAGCTTTAAAAATAATGCATTACTAAACTTAAAATGCATTTTATATATTTTTTTTATACATAGCGTTGCAGTATATTACAAGGTACAATTTTTGGAAATTGTAGGAAATTGAAGGAAATTTGATTTGTCTGGCAAAATGTGTTTGTAAACATAGACATTTCATTCTACTTCTGCACTGACGAGAGGAACATATTTAAGAGACGATATGTCATCGCATGTAAGTTCCTCCTCCAATTTCACAGTATTAATATTTGTACCCCTAATATTTCAGCAATAGAGCATAAAAATCGAGTTAATAAAAACTAGCATATTCTGAGTCTTTATCTAACACTTGTTTCATCTTTTTACATACCCTTTCGTCAGTTTCACCACTCGCAGAGTTTGTTTTTTATCGAGGTCTATAAACAAAGCTACTCCTTTTTCGAGAGGTAATGTTTTTGATTTAAGGAACTCTTTTGTTTAAGGAATATGTTTAAAAATTGGCATTTTTATATATTTTAGTACAAAAAAAAAGTAAAATAAAGCTGTTTTAAAAATACTTAAAAAACCGAAAAATGCTCTAAAAATTAAAAATGTCCAAAAATGACAACAAAATAACTTAAAAATGAACAAAAAATGCCCTTGAACTAGTAAAAATTACCTGAAAATTAAAACCCATGAAAAATGACAAAAAATGACCTAAAAACTTTTCATATTTGAAATTTAGGAAACACAAATGGACGTTCTAAATAACCAGGAAATGTCTTCGAAGCAGCAGAAAAAAGATGACAAGTCATCGAAATCCAAGCCCTGATAACGACTAATGAGGTTTGCTTTAATAGCTTTAAATACGTTTCCATATGCCTCATGACCTGATAGGACAGCGCAGCGATCTAGATGGAAGACATTAAAGAAACCGCTTTAAAATGTTGCATCATGAATATTTTCATGAAGCCTGAAGTGACATCGCCATTATATATGATATTTCTAAGCATAGCGTGTGCTGGAAAAGTTGTATGCCGCTTGATTTTTTCTAGTTTATTGTTTTTTTTTTACTATTTTTTATATGTGTAAAAAAGAACTCCATATTAGAAATAATATAAAAATCTTTACAAACAGCAAATTCGGACGTACTTATTTTATAGTAGCTACAAACATAGGACACTCCACAATATGTGGTATTCGAGTAGCAGTCAGTTGCACAGTACACACATACACACACTCAGAGTTGATGCAGTTTTGTTTTTCTTCCACTTGGCAGCCATCTTTGGCATCTAGTAAAGACTAAAACAAATCTTGCTCCAAAGCTGAAGAAGTTCATCTGTTTTACTCGTTTGTAAGAGTTAGAAGAAAGTGTAATAAAATATGTCTTGTGTCTGTCCATGAGTCTGTCTGTGCTGTCAATTGAATTGAAGTGCATAAAAACAAAAATTGTGTGCTTAACTAAAAAAGGAAACTAACATCTATTGCATTCCAGAAATATAAATGAAACAATATTGCAAAACATTTGAATGGCTTATTGCAAGAACAACATAAACCACATAAAAAAACATTTTAAAGCAATCGACTCTAAAGTTTTGAAAATTGAACACGGAAACTTTTTCAAATTGGTTTGAAAATTAATAAGAAATAGCTAAAATCTCTTCAGGTGTTGTTGGCAATGCATTGAGTAATGTATTTAACCAAAAAATTTATTTTTTAGATAATGCGGCTTATCACGTTATTGCAATCATTTGATGAATTTTATAAAATTTCAAAAATATTTTGAAAAAAAGTTCTGTTTTTGAATTATTTGCAAAATTTTAGGTAACTTAGTTAATATAAAAATAAAAAGTTAAACTACGAGTAAAAATGTAAAAAGGATAATTATTTTTTAATTAAAGTAATCATAAAATTTCCGATTTTGTTAACTTAACCCTTTTTTCACGTAATCCAGCTAAAAAATTCGTCAATAATCTTAACCTTTAACTATGGTGTTGAATTTAGCCTGTGACATGATGGTAAATTTTACCCCTTTTAATTTTACTAAAAAGTTTTAATAAAAAAGGTTTTTTGGTAGTTTTTATACTTTGACAATAAATTCATACATTTTTAAAAAAATATTTAATTTATTTTTTTTAAGCTCAACAAAACTAGCACTTTATTTCATAAACTTTTTTTCAATACAATAAAAACACTACATCGCAAAGTTAAAAAATATAAAATAAAAATTATTGCAAAACAGTAAAGCGGTTTTTACAGCCAAATATATATATTTAAAGAAATAAAAGAGATCGTTTAAAAAAATTTATTGTAGAAAATACGGATCAACATTTTTGGAGATTTTTATTAATCACACTTACCCAGCAGCGGATTTACCAGTGGCTACCATAGAACTAATACAGAATAAATTACCAGGTAAGGAAGCATTACTTTTTTCAAAAAGTAATGCGTCTGCATATAGCAGAAGTAATTAACTCATACCTCATTACCTGTAATGTAGCATACAAGAAAAAGTAATGCAGTGATTTTGCAAATATCAAATCAAATCATATTGTCGTGATGAAAAGAAAAAGTATTATTGAAAGAATAAAAAAAGAGCGCCTTACTCTTTGTACTCTTCAAAATATGTTTCTTTATAAATAAGCTTATTCTTTAAATTTACTTTAGAAGCCAGTAAGAGGGAAGGATATGACGAAATGCGTTTCATTAAAGAGGTGCGTCATTCATTTAAGTTGTTCAAAAACGCACATTTCAAAAAAGTTTGCATCACAAACAAAGCTAAGCGCCAGTCCATGGAGTTGGAAAAACCCTGAAAGCAACAAATTGAATCAAACATTTTTATATAAAAAAAAAATCATTTGTATTAGTATAACATATGTAACATACATATTTATAAACAAACATTTACAAACATAAATAAATGAAATTCAAATTTAAAATGTCTTAAGCGGAATTTACATATCACCTTCAGAAAGTTTTCGGCAAAAATTTAAATTATTCTAGTCCAATCAAAGAGCATGTAGCAATTTTTTGTTACTCTCTTATTAAGTGTGGAGAGGGATAAAGCTCAAAAACTTACAATAAAATACTTATAGAACTTGCTGAACGTGGTCATTTATTCCGCCTTTACACTTTCCTTTCAATGAGATACAAATAATTGCCTGCTTTCTGCAATACCAAGAAGTGCTCAAATAATTCATTACTTGTAATGTGCTAAGAATCAGATGCTTTAAACTTGTTACGTGGCTATTTTTTTCATAACAAAGCAAGTTATTATTAACTGAAAAATAGAACAAATTTCTGAATTCATTACTTGTAGTGCCTTGCAGAACTGGTTTTTTCTTTCTCATTGCTAATTGCTGTTACTAGTAATTCATTCCATAGTTGTTTCCAAAGAGTACATTCGAATAACTTAATACAAGTAGTATGTTACTCCATAACTTCTAGGTAATGCTGAAGGGAGGCGATCACTTACCTCCTATCTCATTCAATGTTAAATGTAAGGCCTTTTATGCATAGTAAGGTAATATAGTCGGAAGTAGTGGTCATTAAAGGTAATTGATGCTTCATATATTCGGAATATATTCCAACCGCTACTGGGTATATTCTCTTTTTCACCCTTGCTCTAAATTTCGTCAACAATTTCTTCATCAGCTCTATCGGATTTACTGCATGTAGCATCTTCAATACATGTTTAATCACTAACGTCACAAATGATGCAGATGAGGGGGGTTCAGGGGGTTCAAACTCCCCTTACCAATCCAGAATATTTTTATATATTGAATAAAAATACAGATATTCCAAATTATTTAATTTTGCAAAAAGACGAAGGTAAATTGAAAATCGTATAAGAGTACTTTGGTTAGATTTTGAGTTAAATATAGATATTTTTCTTTTGTTTGCCTTTGTATTGTTGCTTACGTACTAACGCTTGCAGAACGTATGAATATAAATTGAACAAAATTATTCTTAACCAGGCACATTTTTTAGTTGCTTTCAATGACTTTTTACCTAAATTTGTTTTCTTTTTTTCAAAAAAATGCTGCATTTTTTCTGCCCTCTTTGAAAATTCTGCCTTCTTTAGAAAAAATAGTGACCAAAAATAGATCCAAAATTTAATCGTGTTATTTTCTCAAAAATGTTGACTTCAAGAGTAGAAAAAATGCAGAATTCTCAAAGAATGCAGAAAGAGGTTAAACAAATTGCAGCATTTTTTCGAAAAAAAATGCCATTGAGTTCTATCGGTGATACTTCGTCTGCGCTTTGTTTGCGCAGTTACAAGTCCAAAATATTTGGTTGCAATCCATTTAATGCATAAAATATTTTCATTTACGTCAAATCTGACAATGCAGTTGTTAAAAATTAATAAATATCTAATGCTGCGAACATATAAATCTTGTAGTCGAAACATTGGAAAATTTTAAGAAAAACGATAAAAAAGCATTTAATAAGACTGAGATATGGTTTTATTAACTTGCAATTTCAATAAGTAAGTTTCGTTTATCAAGATGAAATGTTACGACAGAAATAGCAGAAGATTTTTATCGAATTAAGCTTCTCATTCCTTTCGTATATCAGTTAGTTAATCAAAAGAAATTCCGATTTCCAAAGCACTTTCAAATATTTGCAAATTTTGAAAAAATAAATCCATCAAAATTTAAAAGTTAAGTATTAAACCTTTTCAAACTATTAAAAGGGTATTGTATCCAAATAAAATAGATATAGAAAAGTTGAGAACCGAACTTGAGTTAAAGAAAACTAAACGGATCAACAATAGAAGTGAGGGTTGCAGAACATATCTTGAAACACTTAAATTATTTTGCGGCGACAAATGTAGCTGTCAATAATGGATTTTGGAAAATTCTGTAAATAATTTTAACTTTGCCCTGTAATAAAACTTCCAGTAAACGTTATTTTTGCACATTAAAGTGTTTGAAAATTTCACTTCGAAACTGACGCTACTGGAACGGAATGCCTTACTGCTTTAGCACTATTAAATAATCATTAGGATATTTCTGTGTACGAAGAAACTTTTATCACCAAAAAATAACTTCGTGCCCTGCACAATTGGCTTCATATCTACAACTACACTGAGAGAAAAAACATACTCTAAAACAAAACAAAAATTTTAAAATACATAGAAATTTAACGCATTTGCTTTTCTACAAAACAAACTATAAACTCATTTGTTTTTTTTCTGTATAATCTTCTTATATAATTTCTTTGCAAAAATAAAAAATAAGTCACTATCTGACATTGAATTAAAAAATTATGAGCAGTAGAAACATTGACTATTATTGCCATAAAATAAGAAAAACTCCGATTTTACATTTGATTGTTGGAAAATATTTTTAAATTAGTTTTATTTTAAATATTACACATTTGATACAATAAATACCAATTATTTTAATTTTTAAAACATTTCAACATTTTAAGCCGTCATAAAATGCAAACTTCATCGAATGGAGTTAAAATTTGGTATTCTATTGGTCTCAGGGGTCGCTAATCACGAATCTGACGTCGAAAACTAGAAAAAATTAAAAAATTGTCATAAAAAAGTGGTTTAATATAATTGTTTTTAATTTAAAAAAATTATTTTTAAATTATGTTTTAAGATATTTGTTTTCAATATTACAGTTTTTGTTTTAAATTTTGTTTTTAAATAAATTTTTTATAACTTAAAATGTTTACTATAACAGTATATTTAAAAACATTTTTTTAAATTTTTTTTTTTTAAATTTAACTTTGAAAAATATTTGAAATGAAATTGTTTCACTCTCTATTTAAAAAACAAATCGTTTAATATGTAAACAATTTAATTTAATTCAAGCACATATTTTCCTCAGTGCATGTATAAATATGTTTACACAGGGTGGTTAAATTTTAAGGGCCGCTGTTGATTTTGAATAAAACACAAATTAATTAGGAAATTATTGTCATTTCTTTTGATTGTGATAATACTGGTATGGTTCAATTATGCGTAGAACAAAATATTGGCCAAATGACCGCCGCGACCTCGGCGGCACACCTCCATCCAATGGACCAAATTTTCGATGACACTGAGGCATAATTGAGGTTCTATGCCGTTAAAATGCCGAATTATCTCATCCTTTATCTCTTAAATTGTTGGTGGTTTATCGACGTACCAAAGAAAGAAGTCCAACGGTGTTAAATCACACGATCTTGGCGGCCAATTGACATCGCCACCACGTGAGATAACACGGCCATTGAATTTGTCGCGCAAAAGAGCCATTGTTTCGTTAGCTGTGTGGCAAGTGGCACCGTCCTGTTGAAACCACATATCGTCCACATCCATATCTTCCAATTTGGGCCATAAAAAGTTCGATATCATCTCACGATAGCGAACACAGTAACTGCCTCACCGGCCTCATTTTGTAAAAGATACGGCCCGATGATGCCGCCAGCCCAAAAACCGCACCAAGCAGTCACTTTTTGTGGGTGCATTGGTATTTCGACAGTCACTCTTGGATTATCATTCGCCCAAATAGGGCAATTCTGCTTATTGACAGATCCACTGAGGTGAAAATGTGCCTCATCACTGAAGATGATTTTCTTCGAAAATTGATCATCCACTGTTGCCATTTCTTGCCACCATTATGACATTGACCCCACGCTTGAAATGGTCAAGAGGCTTTAGTTCTTGAGTCAATTGTACTTTGTAAACGTGTATTTACACGTAATTTTTACAAATGTAAGTCTTTATGCATACTATTCATCAACGACAAGCGTGAGAGGTGCAATTGTTAGGCACGACGACGAGTTGAGGTGGACGGCTCTTCAGCCACACTATCGCGAACAGCAGCAATATTTTCTGCAGTACGAGCTGTACGTGCATGCACTGGTGTTTTCAAATCTCCTTCAGACCCGGTTTTCTTAAATTTTTGCACGATTTTTTCAATTGTACGCAAATTTGGGCGATTAAATTGACCGAAAAAATCACGAAGTGCACGATATGCATTTTGATTTGAATGTCTATTTTCATATTAAGCCTGAGTAACTTTTAAGCGTTGCTTGATTGTGTATCTTTCCATTATTCAAATTGAATTAGTCTGAAATTGAGAAATGTCACCCTTTATTTTTAAAATATCCATTTTCGTTGCTTTGCTTCAATAAATACTTCTTGTCCTGCTCAAAACCAAGCAATTGAATCAATTTTGCATGTTTCAATTAAAATAAATAAAATTTCGAGCTTTAGATCAAGTGAGTTTTCAAGAAGGCAACAACAACAACAACAACTCTGTATAGAGTCAATCACTTAGCTGACTAGACAGTCTGTTTCGGAAATCGCTACATATTCCTCATCAGTAGTCTTTGAGTGATTAAGCTGTGATCAACTGTTGTTGTTGTTGTTGCCTTCTTGAAAACTCACTTGATCTAAAGCTCACAATCTTAATTCATGTAATTATTCAATAGATCATAAAAATTATTCAATAGATCACCCCTTGTATGGGGGGGGGGTGCGATAAAGCCATGCGAGATAACGCCATATGGCTTTATAACTCAATTCGAAGAGTGATAAAGCCATCTTTTTGTCAAAATTTCTGTACGGCTTTATTTCCCATCAAAAAGAGCGATAAGGCCATATGGCGTTATCTCACATAGCTTTATATCTCATTTGATATTTTATTTTAGAAGGTTTATTTTGGTAATGTTTCTTATAGCCAAGAATCTGAGAGCCAATCTAATAACAATTTTCTCTGTAAAAGAAAACCTCAAACGTTTCATTGAGAAAATCCTTAGTTTTCACTGAAAAAACAAAAGCTAATGATTTTCCCTTTTACAGAATGTTCTAATTGAGGTGTAAAAATTCTGTAAAAGGATAAATAGCTAATTATATTTCACTGACAAAAAAAAAGAATTGTTATGATTAGAAATCATTTGAAAAGGTAATAATTGTTGTGAATTTCCCACTAACCATTTTTTAAAAAGAAAAGACAGTTTTAGTTTTTTTTAATGTTTATTTCAAACTAAAAAATTTTCCTTTTGAGCATCATTTTCATTTGAAGCATCTAAATATTCTTCAGGAATATGATTTAAATTAAAAAAAAAAAAAAAACTAAACATTACTTCAATATTACATTTCGAACAAACAAAAAAACGGCTTGAAACCAAATAACTAGATGTAACAAATCGATTTACAAAAACAAAAATGTCAATAAAACTGTAGGTATTATTTTTAATTCTATTTGGAAAATATTTGTTTTACATCATTTATTACCATACGGCAAATAGGGCACAATGTTTTTACGCCTTTTGCTTTATTGTTTTCTTTCATTATTTGGAAGCATATTGTACAAACTTTATAATGGTGACATGGGTCGAACAAAAGTTCCCTTTCTCTTTCGCAGCAAATTACCCACAACAAAGTCATATTTTGTTGTGTTTGCAAATCGTTTATACAATTATCATCTGCATTTCCATCGTCATCGTCGTCTTCATAGTCATCATCGGAACTGTGGATTTCATTGAGGAATTTTTCTGCAACCATGCAGCTTTCAATATTAGAAAACTGGGTGAGAATTTCCATCAAAGTTATTTTATTATTTTTTAATAAATCTAGTCGTTTCTTAATATATTTGTCGCGTAAACTATTACCGATTTTTTTTCTCTGTACAGATTGGTACAACCAGCAATAGATTTTGAATAATCCATGCTTTTTACAAAATCTAGTTCAAAAAGCGTTTCTAGGAAGTTGTAGAAGGTGCCGCGCTTAGGAAGTTTCATATTCAATCTGCTATGGAAACTTTCGGCAGAATTACTTGTCCTGATAGGTTCTTTATACACTGAAAAGTTTACAGGTTTTTCCTAAAATAATAAAATTTTATAAAATTATTTGTTTTACAATACAACCACATAATCACATACTTTTTTCATTCATTGTCGCTCGAAGTAATTAATAAATGGTTTGAAAAGACTTTCTGTTTTAATTGCATTAGAAAATGTTGTGTCCATGGCATCTTTTGTTAAAATGTTATAAGCTTCTATGATATTAGCCGGTTTCAATAATGGTAAGTACATAAATTTTGAAAATAGGTTTTTGGCTTTCTTATCTTTGTTCAGTTTAGCTGTAAATCCAGGAATTTTTGTCGATTTCCGTCGAAGGGCATTAGTGTAGTGAAACCAACATCCGACCATTTTCACTGTTGGATATACGCTTTTAAGAGCATTTCGTAAACTGCATTTATAATCGGTGATCACTGATTTCGGTTTCAAATCGATTACATTCGATTGCAAATATTGCAATACATGTTTATATGCAGATTATGATTTATGGGACATTAAAATATATATAAACGGATATGCCTGAAAAATAAAGAAAAATGAAATGGATTATGTGAAAATAATTTTTAATTTTAAAATTCTTACATGGTCTGCGTGAATAATGTGAATTATAAGCAATTGCTTATATTGCTTTGATATAGGTACAATTTTGAAAGTTCCATCAATTATATAATTACGTTGTTCTAAGTTGCTTCTTCCTTTAATAGCGTTAGATATGGTAGGAGACACAAATAGTGAGTAGGCAAAATCTTCTTCTACTATAGTGTCAATATAAAATTTTTCTCTTTCCTCATATCTGGACATTGTGAATTTAGATTCAATTTCTTTATTTTTATATGCTTCAATAATTTCATCAAAATTCATCGGATTTTTTGGATATTTTTCTTGTTTTATGTGAAACAAATGCCTACGCATTTTACCGAATTCCACTGCATGTGCTGATTCCTTAAATTTTTTACATTGTGCATCAAATATATCCCGTACACTTGAACGTTTCAATGATGCACTCATCACTTCATTTTTTATCGAATTTATCAATTTTAATTTTTCAATTAAAGCACTTTGTTCGCCATGATTGTGGTCGTTCTTGCCGCTCTTTCCTATTTTACGGCAATATCTTGTACTATTAAAATCAATGGCAACTCCAGCTTTACATTTATCCTCATAACAATAATAATACTTTGTGTTTTTATTAATATATTTATATTTGAAAATTTGGTTTTCTTTTTCTATTAATAACAACGAACTATTTTTTCTGAAACCCGGAATTAATTTATATTCACAAATTATTTCACTATTTTCCATTTTAATCACAAAACACGTGGATACAATATGACATTCATAAGCAGAGTTACGGAATATAATGAATAACAATCAAATCAACAATAACAATGCAACAGCAATGAATTGAGAGATAACGCCATATGGTTTTGTCTCTCAATTGCCAAAAATAAAATATGTCATTATCTCTCAATACGATGGGAGATAACGCCATATGGCTTTGTCTCTCAATGCGATGGGAGATAAAGCCATATGGCGTTATCTCGCATGGTTTTATCGCACCCCCCCGCCATACAATTCATAAGAATGAATTAGAGGATCTGTACATTCATATGCTAGTTTAAACAGTGAGTTGATCACAGCTTAATCACTCAAAGACTACTGATGAGGAATATGTAGCGATTTCCGAAACAGACTGTCTAGTCAGCTAAGTGATTGACTCTATACAGAGTTGTTGTTGTTGTTGTTGTTGCCTTCTTGAAAACTCACTTGATCTAAAGCTCACAATCTTAATTCATGTAATTATTCAATAGATCATAAAAATTAATTAAATAAAATTTCCTTAACTCTTTTCACTTCGACTCCTGAAATCGGTTAAGAAATTTAGATTCACAAATTCAAAAATTGGATTCTAGGCATTCAGAAATTGCATTCTGAGGCCTTCAGAAATCCCTATGGAAATAAAAAAAGAATAATTTATTTTTTGCTTCAGTAAACCCCCCTTATGAAATACCTATCTACGGCGTTGTACGTCACATTCTTCAATGCAGAAATTCGGATCGACAATTTCATCGTCGACTCCGCTAACTTTGCCATTGTCTTCTAGAATTTGAGCCTATATTAAATCAAATTTCAATGATCAGTAATCTGCAAACATTATTAACACATCATGTAACATAAAATAATCCATGATATAAAGTTTTCCTACACTCAGAAAATAATTTCCAGCAAATCTAGAAAAATAGCACCTAATCGTTAGAAACTCGGGCTTCATTTAGAGCCATGGCCTATTTTGTAAAAATAAAGTATGTTTTTCATTAAATAGACACAACAGGTGGGAAATATTTTAGAAAACTTATCCAATCACTTTCGAACTTTTTTGCTAAATTGAACAAACTTAGCGCAATTGTGTTGAAATCTTATTGCATTTTAGTAAATTTTTCTACATTTTATTTATCATTGGCTATAACTAAGAGAAACATTTTCTCTTGAAATAAGAAATTTTCTACCGTTTATTAATCATCGGCTATAATTACGAGTCATTCATCGAATTCCGTGAAATTTTTGCAAAAAAAAAATACATTTTTTAAGATTTTTAACAGCATTATCTGAGAATTATGATTTTTATACTGACGAAAAACTGCAAACATTATTATAATTATTATTATTAACATTAAATTAAATTGAAAAATTACCATTATCCGGAGACTTGAACCTCAGCCGCGTGAGTGTAAGTGCAAATCCATTCGACCATCGCAGTTGCTAAGCACTCGTCGCTTAATTTGCTTCATATTCTCTTCACTTTGTGAATAATTTTGAAGCTTTTTTTCTAGAAATATAAGAAAACTATCCTTAAAATAAATCCATTGTGGTGTACAAAAAAAGAAAAACTTTCATATATTTCTATGAAATATCCAAGTATTGTAACTTATATTTCTCTAAATTTAAGAAATCATGCTGTAGAATGTTGCAAGCGAACTTGATATCAATACAGTTTTTCTTCAAATTATTTCTGCTTGTATACAATTTTTGGAAATTGAACATTTATTATACCTTCATCTCTAATATTTAAGTAAAAACTTGTCTTCAAATCTAAGACTTGAGGTCATTAAATCATGTAAAAATTCTCTACATTAAGGAGAAACCTCTATAGAATATAGAAAAACCCATGCCTAAGAATTGAAGCCACAGTTTCTTAATTTAAGGGAAGCAAATTTTTTTGAGTGTAATAAAAGATTTTCTACCAACAATAGAATAGACAGGTGGTCAAGAAATTTCTATGATAACCTAAAGGGTATTCTTCAAAATACAAAGATTGTACCATTATAATGGTACATGGCCGATAATAACCGGCTGCTATTTGATGGTTGCTTGCGATTATTGTATTGTGTGGATGCGACGAGTTGGTTGCAATATTGCACGGTCGAATGGTTGAAACTGCCAACTACTGTACAACAAGCGATTGTACAGCCGTTGTATCGTGTAGAAGCACCTTAATACTTAGTTTGGATGGTAAAAAATTCTGAATGAAAAAATTAGATAAACTTTGTCGTGTGGTAAGTTTTACACCATCACCTGCATTTCTCCGCTCATGCTATACCTACACTCGCCAAAACACTACTGAATAACAATGATAATGATATGAGAACACTCAAAAAATATTAAAATTCTAGAGTGCAACGAAAGAGAGTAGTTCACAAAAATGTAAAAGACTGTAAAATTTACCAACACCTGCACAGTTAAAGGTTTATGAACTCACAAGAGATTTTCTCCCCACCTTTTTTCTACTAAAATTGATATTTTTTAAGTCCTTAAGACACTAGCATTTTACATTTAATTTTCTTATATCACAGCTAAGAAAATATATCGGCTTCGATTGACAGAATATTTAGGTAAATCTCATAATTAATTATACAAAAAAATGTTTTGTTAATGTAACAAAACCCAAAAAAGGTTTGTGAAAATAATTGAGTTGTGAGAATAATTATCAAGTCGTTGCAATTGCATCATAAAGATCTATCAAACTTTCGTTGCCAGGCCTATGTAAAAAAATTTTATCAGTTTATTGCAAATAATTCCAAAAATGTTTATCTTAAAGAAGACTCGTGGTAAAATATATTGTAGATCAATAACTGATTTGTGAGTTCAATATCTATCTTTAAAATAATTCTAATAATAGCTTTCAAAAACACTGAAATTGTCAACAAAATAAATAAAAACGTTTTTCTTCTCTCAACTTTGACAACATGTCAATAAAGCAAGTAAACTACTTATAAAAAAGACATGTTGTGCAGAGTGTCATCATGACAGTTTTATGTCTATGATATACATTCTTTAAAAAAGTGTCTATAAAATTGTTTTTAATATAACAGTATTGAGCTTATGTTACATAATAAATAATTTTTATATGTTGTATTTCATGTGTTTTTATCACCAAAGATTTATAATAAATTGCAGCATTTTAAGCAGCATACTTTTCTATAGCATATCCATAAAAATTTAATTTCACCTGTTGTGTGGAGAAAATACTATAGCAGGAATATTTATCACTTGTTTTTTAATATTTTTATTATATTTTTATTGTCTTATATCATATGTTACTTTTGTAATATGTATATTTATATATGTATTTATATATATATATATATATTCAGCGAATTGGAACATTTGCGTTTTTCATTAATATTATATTGAACTCATAAAAAAATTGTATTTATGTTGGGACACTTAAAATTTTATGCATTTTTTTATGCCTACAGTGGTGGCCAAATGCAACTGGTGAAAAGGAAGCAAACTTCATGTAGTGTAGAATATCTTTTCTGGTAGCTTTTGTTAATGTATTTATGAATAACAACTCTTATAAATAATTCACTAATGAGACCTTTTTTGGATATGGTAGAGAATATATGTAATTTAAATAATTAACATTAATAATAAACCGGAATTATTTGTTGAACGTGAAAAGTGCATTTATTGAAGTTACTAAGTTGGTTTTATTCTTTTGGTCATTAAAGCTGTTGTTTTATTATAGCTTAGGTGTTAAGCTTTTAGTATTAATATATGTTCAGTGAACATCCTGCTGAACATTTTTCACAATAAAACTTCAAAATTTCTTGTCTTTCGGCTTACATAATGGTTTGTGAAGGGGTTAATGGGTGTGTTACGAAAACGAAGTGTTACGATGCGTGATAATAATGTGGGTTTTGCGTGTAATTTGCTTGGTGTTAAAAGTTGAACTTAGTATAATGCTTATTATGTGGTTAATTTACTTCGTTATCATGAATTATAAATGCATTTACGATATAAACACTTAATTATTTTTTCAAGCTGGATTAAACAAGGCGTTTTAGTTTTCTTTGTGTTTCTCATAGAAAACTTTATATCGACAACTTTAATGGAGATATATAAGAAAGCGTTTTATTAGCAAAAAGCTCTGTGTGGATATCTCAATTATATGGAAAATCCTTTAAAGTAGCCTTATAAACACCTTTACAGCTAAATACAAAATATTTCTGAGGCTATCGTTGCTTAAGGATGGTTATGACCATGTTCTGGTGATCAAGTTTACTATCAAAATGTGTGTCACTTTTCTTAAATAATTTTCTTATATCAAAAAAAGAGTTTCACAATGATTATATGTCTCTATCTTTAGGCAAAGTAAGTAGTTTTTTACCCTCACAATGTCCAGCAACAAGCACTCAAATTCCTTTTTACGAGCTTAAAATAGAAAAAAAACGTTACCATTCTAATATCTAATTACTTGTAATTTTATTGTAGTATGTAGTTCAAAATACATTAAAACATTTTTTAATACTTAACTTATTTTCTTTTATACTTTTAAAACTTTTTTACGAAGAAAATAAACAGACTGAAACGTCTTATAAATTATGGAACCTGTTCATCAAACTTTCGAACCAGTGGCGGATCCAGAAAGTCCATTTGGGGTGATGTTCCAAAAAGTGTTACTTCGTAGTTGTTGCAAATATTGGCGATAGTCGCTAATATTACGTGGTAAGCATATGAAAAATTTAATTAAAAAGAATATCATGGTGAATAAGATACCAATTTACTAAAAATTGCAACCTAATTCAAAATTAAAATCAAAAACAAAAAATATTTGGCAAAATTTAAAAGCTGGTTTCTTGAATAGCAAATGAAAAAAATATTTGGCAAATTTAAAAACTGGTTTCTTAAATAGCATGGCTATGGCGGTTTTTTTAAAAAAAACAAATCAGTGAATCGATTATTTCAAGTAAAGGATCAGTTATACAGTCTTCAGTGATCTTATATATAAAGTTCATATGTATGAAATAGAAAAAAGTTTACGTAACTTAAATAAAAAAAAAACTAATAAAGTTGCTATCTTAAATTTTTAAATAAAATGTACTACAAAATTTCCAAACCATTCGACTCGAGTCGTTTCAACACCGAAGTCGTGAAGTGGCACTAGTCAACGGTACATATGTTTTTCCATCCAATGATGTGACTGACACAATTAAAGTACAGTTTTTAAATAGAATCAAAACAATTCAATGTCATCAAAACCTAGTCGAAATTTTGATGACACTTAAGACCAGAATCAATCAAAGAGACTAACAAAAAGTGATGAATTTCATCATTTGATGCTCGTCTGAACTCAGCCATTGGGAAAAACTATGATTTTTTAATTTTTTGGCACTAGTTATGGAAGCCAATCAAAATTATTTTTATACTAAATTACGTGGCTGTACTTGAAACTCAATTCCTACAAACAGTTTGGAATAGTTTGTACGTGCTTAAAAAAATTACGATCAAAACTAAAAAAAAAATAATTTTGTATAAAAATTTATCGGTATTGGTATTCCGGTGGTTAGAGACTCAAACGATTTTCCTCAAATTAAGGATTTCTTAGTTTTTCATCACAAAGGTTTAGGAATTGAGTGTGCTTTTTGATTTTCTGAAATGAGCCGGACTAGTGTATAGCACTAGTACTGGAATCATACCTTTCTTTTTGACATTGCGTCTAAAACCTCTGGACATTCTGGACATTCTGGAATATCAAATATCTCTTACATAGTTTTCTTACATCTTGTGTAGATAATGTAATTTTTTTCGAGGTAACAGAATAAGGAATCAGTACTGAAAATTAATATAAATCCAAAGTTGTTTTTGAAAATCGACTTTTTAAATCCATTATCAAGCATTTGTGAAAATATAAACAGCATTTTCAAGAAGCTTTGGGGGGGCGGGCGATCGCCCTGATCGCTCCAGCGAAGCTAATTTGACTGTTTGTCGAACCTGTTGGCATGTTGGCAAACATTTTTGATTCTCTCCTTCAACCCAGGGGCCGAATTACAGCATCCGTGATCGAATGATTACTTTCGTATTTTTGCAGTTTGGTATGACAGCTATCGTGAACGAGAGAAAGTTATCGTTTTTGCAACCGAGAAAACCGAATTGCTGTTGCAACCGAGAAAAATTATTTACTTTTCGTATGATGGCTATCGTGAACGAGTATATGTTCGACGCGGTTCTACCGAAATTTCATTCGATTGAATTCTGGCAGACGAGTGGGCTTAATTTTGCTGCATAAATAAAAATGTGAGTACATTTAATAATTTAAAATATATTTATTACTACTAAAAACATTTTTTATTTACAGGACTAACTTAAATAAAATCAATGCCGTCCAAAAAATTAAATTGGGTGAATTTATGTCAATCAACCCCGACTTGGCAAAAAATATAATACCATGCAGCGTGCAAGGCAAAGCAAAGGCTATCCAACTTTGGGAAGAGTTGAGTCGGAAACTAAATGCCTGCGGCCCACCAATTAAGGATGGTAAATCCTGGCGAAAAGTAAGTAATCTAAGTTTAAAAATTATTTATTTAATCTAAATTTACTTTTTACTTTTCAAAGGTATATGCAGATCAAAAATATGCCGTTAAAAAAAAGCTATCGTTCAATAAATCCTCCAAAAAACGCACAGGTGGAGGTCCGTACGAGGAAAAGGTGCTGACCGCCACTGATGAGCTGCTAATGGAAGCAAGTGGTCTAGAAGCTTCAGTCGAAGGTCTTGCTGATGCGTCTTTTGGAAATTTTATTGCGAGTGACGTGGAAGGAGTGTGTGATGAATTAGAATTTCTTGACGAAAGTTTGAGCGAGGTGAACCTTGCCGAAGATGACATTGAAACACCATCGACTTCCACAAAAAAAAAAAAACACCACAGCAAAATACCAGTGAGTCGAAATTTGAACTCTTAAAAGAAAATATGAAAGTGTATTCCGATATGCAAAAAGACATTTCGTCAAAATTGGACACTTTAATAAATGTCAATGAAAGAATGTTGGAAATTAAGAAAACTAAATTCAACAAATATATAGAATTTAAAGAAAGGGAATTAAAACTGAAAACGGAAAATTTACAAAAATTAAACAAATTGCTAGTTCTCCAGGAGAGACTAGTTATACAGCGAGAAGATGAAGAATTTATGAATAATTTGCCTGCGTGTTAATTGTTGTGATAAAATAGAAAAATATTTATTTTCTAATTCTTTTTTCAATTTGATCTCAAAGTGAATTAATGTGATCGATATGAATTATAAATTCATATTAAGTTTTTTTAAGCTTTTTATTATTTATATACCCTTTAACACTAGATTTACCACACCAGCCAAAATGACTGGTTTTACAATTTTATTTTATTATTTCTCCTTCATTGGGAGAAAATACATTTTTAAAACGATTGTCACGACATTTGAGCGATAATAAAACGAATAATATTATAAAGCCCACCAACCATTATTTTCTAAGAGCAGTCATTTTGAATAGTGTCTGTTATTCTCACATTGTAAAATTATCGGTATATCTAGTGTTAAGTATCTCAATGAATTTTTTAGTTTTATTTTTTAAATATGACCAAATATGTGATATATTTAAGTTTTAAATATATATATATTTTAATGTATATACAAAAATAAATGAAATATATACTATGAATACATTTTGGTATTTTTTTATTTATACTTTACTGTTCGAAAATAATTAAATTTTAGAGGTATTTTTATAGCTTGGTCTCTTTTTGTATGCCAAATTTTGACAGTTCGTGCATAAGAAGTAATTGTTATTTTAAGTAGTTTTTGTGATGCTGAATAGAATTTATCATTTTTGCATTTTCAATTAATAAAAAAGTTTCAATTAAAACTTCACATAATATAAAACACTTAAACTCCATTTCACACAGAGTTTCTAACTTCTTTTTTAAAAATTTATAATTTTATTGTGATATAATTTTCTTTTTTGTCATGATGAGAGCATAATCATACAATTTCTTTATTCTTAATCTCAGCCAGAAAAAGTTTCTCTTTTAACTTCTATTTGAGCAACATACAAAGCAAAGCTAACAAGATATTTAAAGTGCTTTAAATGAAACACATATATGTTGATTTTCTATGATTTAAATACAAAATCTAAATGTTTGATAGTTTAAATCATTCTTGATTTTAAATACAATTTCTAGGTTAGAGCAAAAAAAAAACAATTGATTGTTCTAACCTGACCTAAAGCTCAATAAAAAATTTTAAACTATCAAACAACTAGAATTTGTATTTAAAATCATGAATGATTTAAACCATCAAACATTTAGAATTTAAATACAAAATCATAGAAAATCAACATAATGAATATATAGATCATATAGAAAACTTGAAATACATATATTAAATTTTAAAATAACGCAGGTTTACAAATAAGGTTCAACTTTTGGACTGCTGCATTTGAGGTACTCATTACAGCAGTTTTGCCATTTTATGACGGGCTGCTGTTGCTGTCGGAAGAGCCGCTGCTGCCATTGGTCATTGCTGCCAGCTACGCTGATGTAGTTGTACTGCTGCCACCGATTCCATCAAAAATTAAGCGTTTGCACAAGGCGAGCGCACAAAGGCTTTGTGTATTTTGCCACGTTGCAGCGAATCCAGGACAGCTTGCGTCTCAGTGTGACCAGAATAGTAAAATCTTTTAAATGAAAAAAGTGAGAGCCATGCAATAAGAAGCTAATTTTGCTGTCAAGTTAAGAACTTACCTGTCCAAGCGTTTTAAGCGGAATGCATATGCTGTTTAAGTTGTTGTAGCTGGAGTGTAATAACCTGTTGCCGAGTTTGTTGCTGTTGTTACAATTGTTGTTATTGCTGTTGAGGGTTTCGTGATCTTGAGCAACCACTTGCTGCTACTTGTTTTGATTTTTTCTTCATGAACGTAACTTTTATCAAAGGGGGTAAACAATTAATGGTGTGACCACACCACACTACAATTAGAAAAATCAGAACTAAATTAAACACTACATAGCTCTAACGATACGGTTAATACCGGAAAATTAGTAATTTTTACTGACATGTCGAATTGTTTCTATTTGTTACTATTTTTGTTGTAGTAGTTGCCGCTGCTGTTTATTTATTTGTTTCATTTACTATGCAGTGTTACATAAGGAAGTTTTAATATCATTTCTAATTTTCTGTCCGATTTTGGTTAGTTGAGTTTCTACTCCAATATCAAATTCTTTTACATCAGTTACTGTTTCAGGGTTTTGAATATGAAAAGGTATCTTAAATTTTATGCATATATTATGCAGTGCAGCACAACAATTGCCAAAAAGACCAACTTTTTCTGGACTATACCGTCCTCTTTTGTCATAGCAAAGGATTTTCCAGCGTCCTTTTAATACCCCTATAGTTCTTTCAACTATGCAGCGCGCTTTAGAGTGGATTTCATTGAATTTAGCTTCACTAGATCCTTCAGAAGGGTTTCTGTAAGGTGTGATACACCAAGGTTCTAGGGGGTATCCAGAATCTCCTAAAACGACGTTAATTTGCTGTAGTAGTTTTTAGGGACCGAAAATAACGATTATTTTTGAAATTTTAGATCAAAAGATCATTTATAAAAAGTTGTATAATTCTTTGAAATTGAGAGATTCCTTTTTTTTACATAACTTTTTTTTCATGAGTTTTAAGATAAAAATCACCTCAAACCAATTATTTTTTGATCGATATTTTTTCGATCAGAAATAAAAGTTATTTCTTGGTAGTTATTTTTTTCAATCAGAAATAAAAGTTATTTTTTGACCGTTATTTTTTCGATTAGACTCATGCCTTTCCTCTTTTTTCTCAACTCAACTCTTCTTATAACACAATCAGCCTAACCAAAAAATATTTTCATGCCGGCTCTAAATTTAGTGTAAGCTTCTATAGAAATAATGTCAGAAAAGCTTACACTAAACTTAGAGTCACCATTAAAATGTTTTTTGGTTAGGCTGAATCTTTTTTGGCGAAATTACATAGCAGCAGTTGCAACGCAACAAAACAATTGAATCTGATTATCTTATAAGGAAACAAACGAACTACAAACAAAGAAAAAGTCGAACTGCTGTCAAAACAAACTAAGCACCGAAGCTATTTTTTGTGTAAAGGCAAAAACGTGAGAAAATCCCCACGATATATGATTTTTACTTTTAAAACTTATTAAATCTAGAATACTGTTGAATATTCATAATTGTTTTGTTGAAAAACCCTTTTTAGTTGTTTGTATACAAACTATAATATACGTTGTTACAGATTTTTCCTTCAAAAAAGTACAACTTTTTATAAGTTTTTTTATATTATTGAACTAGAAAAAATATAACTGTAATTCATGACCGAAAAAACGGAAAACTAAAAAATCAAATTAAATTTTGTATTATACGAGTATTTATTATACTTATAAAATTTAAAATTACGTTCAAATTTTTCAACTTTTGTCACCATTTTTTCAACTTTAAGTGTCATTCATTATTTTTATTGCCATTTTTTAATATTCAAATTAAGATTAGCTCTCAGCACTCTCACCTTATAAAATCTAAACATATTTTCTCTAATGGAAATTATTTCAGTCAAAAAATAATTTTTTCTTTTGTTCGAAAAAAATCTATAAAAATAACTTTTATTTCTGATTGAAAAAAATTATGACCACAAAATAGTTTTTCTTTATGATTGAAAAAAAATAACGACCAAGAAGTAACTTTTATTTCTGATTGAAAAAAATAATGACCAAGAATTAACTTTTATTTTTGATTGAAAAAATTAACGACCAAGAAAGAACTTTTATTGCTGATCGGAAAAAATAATGACCAAGAAATAACTGTTATGAAATGGTTGATTGATAACGATAATCGTTATTGGCGGTCCCTGGTAGTTTTAGCTCTAAAAGTTGTGGTTGTCCCCTTCTGAAAATTTAAATTAAATTTTTTTGAATTGCTGAAGAAGCAATTAGCTCGGTAGCTAATTATAGTCATAGCTGCTTTAAGTACAAGTACTAAAATGTTTATTCAGTAATGCATTCAGATGGGAACAACAACCACTTGGTTCCTAGGGCTACTTTATATTGCATTAATATTAATTTTATTTTAAAATATTACCTAAAAGCCAAGAATTCTTCAAGGTGCCGTTTTGAAATTTATTCTCCAAGTCCATTCTTAAGTCTGAATGTTTCCAAACAAAAGAATCATGTGCAGCGCCTCCATATTTTGAATCAACTGCAGTTATTCGGTACTCATGATCACATATCTGTAATGAAATTGTTTTTTAAAATATTAAAAAAATACCATTAGAAAGGCTTACTATCATCGAGTTTAAACTATGGTATCCTTTTCTATTAAAAAACATATGCTCATTGTTTGTTGGTTTCTGCAAGCCAATATGAGTGCCATCTATGCAACCAATGACTGAAACATATATATAAAGTATACAAAAATTATCATGGGGTATAATAACATATGATTAAAATATTTAACCTCCAGGAATTTTATATTTCGTCATGAAAAATTCCTTGCAGTTTGCCAGAGCCGCTGGTGTAAATTTAATCATTTTTGGACACAGCTTCCTTTCTATTTCCACTAAGACCTTTGATGCAATTTTGGACACACCGCTTTGGCACAGTCCAAGGCAATAATCATTACCAACTGTGTGCTGATAGCTACCACTGGCCAATAGTGATATCGTCACTGCTAACTGGAGCATTGGAGGCACATGCGTCGACATATGACCCTCAATGCTAAGCTCGTCCAGCACATATTTAAAAGCTTCTTTTGAAAGCCGAAAGCGTTTTACAAATCTGAAAACAATTCATATTACTTTGTGTTGCTTTCATGCTTTTTAAGAATAATTGCCACCGCGTAAATAATTTGTTCTTACTTTTATTAAACGTATCTTTCTCGGGATTAAACGGTTCTCCTTAGTTCAAAAGTATCAAAAGATATCTCATTTAAGAGATCACATTTCAACCTTTTAATAAATTAACATTTTTTGTACAACTTATTTCACATTAAAAAAATTTGGTTATTTTCATATACTTGAAATGGTAACTTTTTGTCATTGTGGAATTTATTCCACACACTACATATTTCTCACTAAATTTTATATCCTAAGCCATTCGAGACCGACATTTTATTTTTGCACTTTTGAATAAAAGAGGCCCAAATACATTTAATAAAAGCAAGATAAAAATTGTTTACGCGTGGACCATAAACTACACTTATGCCAATTTTTATGTGACTTACGCTGCTTGTGGCAAAGACAAGGGATTGCTTCTATCCCGAAGTTTTCTTTTCGCTATCCGTTGATTCACGATGTTTTCTTCATCTTCCGATTCCGAGGAGTTTAAATAAAAATACACCAATGGAAACATTTTCTATTTGATAAATAAATATAAAATCGACCAACAAAATCACGTCAACACAATTTAATTACAAAATAGTATTTGACAGCTAGAGATGATGAAATAATCGATTGCTGCCACACAATAATTTCGACTCATGTTCGATCGAATGCTGTAATACGAAAAAATAATCGGAGTGGAATTTTATTCGATTCGAAAGCTCATTCGTTCACGGATGCTGTAATTCGGCCCCAGGATTGTAAGACAAAATGATGGCGAAAAACAACAAAAATGCTTCGCTTGTTTGACCAATACGTTGCCCTCATTTGAACCCTACCTCTTTCGAACAAGTTAGACCCGCCATGTTGTTTGAGGTACAAGTTCGCTAATGTGTAACCCCTTTAATAGTAGTAATGGCTATACATTTTTATTGGATATTATTTAAATATAGTGAATAATGGAGAGTATTTAAGTGTAATAAATAGTGTATATGCTTGTACACTGAACACAAAAATATAAAGTTGTACAATTTAGCTAGAGCATCCTGCGTAAACAACGATAAGCCTATACAAACAACGACTGCACACAAGCAACTACAAAAACATAAAAACCCCGCCATTACCAAAAAAGTATTTTCATCCGAAAGTAATAACAAAAACCATTTGCAGCCACAAGAAGAAGTTAAATGCTTGGATTCGGTTAACCCACCAATCTTCTGAGTTCGCAACTGGTTCTTAAAGAAAAACTCATACCTAAGTTTGGTTTGTCAAACTTTGAGACAGTACAGTACGGAGTCATACGAGCAGTATTGCCATAATAACGTTTAATAAGTCTTTTTGAAGTATTTTGAACCCAAATGACTTTTGACGTATTTTAGGCTAAAATGACGTATCTTGTTTAAAAAATTTTTGTTATATATTAAATTAATATATATTAATATATATTAAATTAATTATATTAAATATACTTTCAACGCCAATCACTTTGAGCTAAGACACGTTTTACAAATAAAATTTTACATACAAAAACAGATTTTGTTTTGCAGTTAGAAGAAACAACATCATATGTTTGAAAGTTGCAACAATAATTTTTAGTTGAAAACGTTACATAAACATAGCTTCAAGGACTACGTTTTTCATATCTTTTAAATATATTTAATTTTAGGAATAAACCTTAATGTTGCTTTTATTTGATTAACTCTATGATGTCATTTCTCGAAATTTCAATAAAATTATAAAATCTACGAAATTGCGTCAAGTGTCCAAATTGACGAACCTCTTTCTATAGACTTATTTTTTTTTTTTTTTGTAACGATAATTAGTTGCGTAAATTGTGCTGAAATCTGCTATTTGCACAGCTACTAAAAATTTTCAATTTTATTTTAAAACTACTTCTTTACTTCAGCTTAATTAAATTCTAATGAAAAAAGCACATTTTTCAAGGCAACTCCTAAACATTGCCACGCTCTTTTTTCCCCAGCGTCTAAGTAGTTACGAAATGCAAAAACAAATAAAACGTAAGGTTAGTAAATATTTGATTCGCTAAAATTTTTGCACATTAGCTGGCGCTGGCGTTTCGGCTCGGTTTGCTCTCATTTTGTGTGCGTTATTTTTTGGAATATCTTCTTTCCCGACGCCTACCGCTTCACCATCTTCACCAGGGAAAATTAATATAATGAAAATTCCTTGAAGTGAAATTATTATTTAACTACGCGAAAGTATTATGAAAATGCCAAATAGTAGAAGTAGTAGTAGAAGTTAAAGTGCAAAGCATTAAAAAGGTAGTAAAAGTTGCAGCTGCTCGTTGTGGAACTTACCTTAAGTTGATGCAAACAAACTGATTTATGATCAAGTAATGCAAATATTCTGCCAGCATTACGTTCCTTTTCGTCTTTGTTTCCGTTTTGCTTTTTTTTCGGTTCAACGGTATAACAAAATTTTAATTGTTTTGCAATCTGGTTTGTATGGTGGTATTTAAGGCATTTTCATTATGTGCTCACTTCCTGCGCTTTTGACCAAGGCCACGAAAACGCAGAGCGAAAAGTTGATGATGGTGGTGGTAGTAATTAATTCATGTACAAAATGTTCGTTGTTTTTAAGGTGAAAAAAATTAAATAATGGTATTAATAATGTGTCGAGTTATTTATGATGTGAGAATATTTTTTTGTCATTAAAACCAGAGTACGTAGACCAATCAAAACTTGCTCCCGTCCTAATGAGTTTTCTTTGGTATGAACCTATTACTTAAAAAATATCATAGTATTGTAAATGCGAATTAAATATTCGCTCTTTACCGAACTCATCACCTTCTTTTCTCATTCGTTTGTTTTTATGCTGAGTAATTTTTTATGAGCGCCGCTCGCACAATGGAGAAATCGATGCCAAAAGTGACGATTAATTGAAAAAATAAATTTCAAGGTACTCGATGTCTTATCTATATATATAAAAATGAATGTATGAATGTATGTCTGTGGGTATGTGGGTATGTGGGTATATCACGTAAAGACTCCAAAACCGCTGAACCGATCTTTACAAAATTTTCAGGAAAACTGAAGCCATATCTTGAGATTGTTCCTGTGAGGTTTGGAAACGATTGGACGAGGGGGCGTGGTACCTCTTATACAAGCCAAATTTGCGCTATCGACCACAAATCAAAAAAAGGATATATATCAGACTTCGATCGTAAAAAACTTAGATTAAGTAATTTTGTTCAGGTGATTACTGTCGGTAACTTTACAAAAAATGGGCGTGGTCGCAATATAAATACACCCACTTTTTCGAAATCATGGTGTCGTTGAATGAAACACAATTTGATTTTAACGGATCCAATTGTTTGATCGTTTATTCAAAGTTAATTTTCTTTGCTTTCGATTCAACGAACGAGTTTTCTCCAATAAAAAATTTTAGGAAAATTTATGAAAACATAAAACTAATAATTCAAAAAATACTCAATTTAAAATATTTGCAAGTACAAAATTTACAGTTTCAATTTATAACATCCCTTCCCCCGTGAAACGATCAGTTTCACTCACATCAAAGTCAAGAACTGCTAATTTTGACACTGGCCGTCGAATAAGACCTTTCAGGGTGCGCACATCTGCTCGTCTTATCACTCCATCGGATCCAGGATACACCTTTTCGACCTTTCCACGGCACCATTGCCTTCTTGGAATATTTGAATCACATACAAAAACTATATCACCCACTTTCATAGGTTTGGTCGGCTGACACCATTTGACTCTTCTGGTTAATGTTGGCAAGTACTCCGATATCCAGCGTTTCCAAAAACGATCTCTAAGATGACGTGCGATGCGCCATTGTTTCCGTACAGCAAATACGTTTTCGTTGATGCTATTGATGCTCGGAGATTTTGCAGTGTTCGCTGATCCAAGAAGGAAGTGGTTGGGAGTCAGCGGCTCATCTTGATCGGCTGTTATTGGTATGTGCGTCAGAGGGCGAGAGTTAACAATATTCTCGGCTTCGATAAGGAGACTTTGTAGCGTATGTTCTCGAGGTGCAATTTCCTTAAGCGTATGACGCAACACTCGTTTTATACACTGTATCATGCGTTCCCACGCACCTCCTGCAGATGGATTTTGTGGACAGTTGAAAATCCATTCGACTCCTCTTGAAGACAACTCTTTCTGGACATGGTTGCAGTCGAATACTTCAGAGAACCTTTTTGTTTCTTGATTTGCTCCAATAAAATTTTTGCCGTTGTCCGTCCGAATTCTTACAGGTACACCACGGCGATTTATAAAATTGCGAATAGCCAGAATGCAGGCGTCAGTGCTGAGGTCATGAGACATCTCCAAATGCACAGCTCTCACGGTGAGACAAGTAAATAAAGCTACCCACCTTTTCTCTGTGCGACGGCCAATAGTGACTAACATTGGTCCAAAATAGTCCAGTCCAGTAAAGGTAAAGGGCCTTACATACGGTGTTAGCCTATCTATAGGTAATGGTCCCATTTGTGGAGTAATTGGAGAAATCTTCATTATCTTGCAGCAAAAACAACTTTTGATGACTTTACGTAATAGTTGTCGTAGGCGTGGCACCCAATATTTTCGGCGAATTTCACAGATTGTCGCCTCAACGTTTTGATGCTTCATTATATGGTGTTGTTGCTTTACCATAAGCTTAGTGAATTCATGTTCAGGCGGTAGAATAATTGGTCGCTGAGTGTCATAAGCAAGCCAAGACGCTGCATCTATGCGACCTCGCATTCTAAGCAATCCATCATCATCAATATAAGGTGATAACTTATAAATTGAACTATCTCTTGATACCGCCTTACCATCATTGAGTTGTATTATTTCTGTTGCAAACCCTTCAGCTTGTGCTTGACGACAAATGATTGCTTCGGCGGCTTGGAGCTCCTTTGATGTAAGTCCAAATTCTTGATAAGGTTGACGTCGGCAGCGGCAGTTATTAGCAAAACGAACTACCCAAGCAGCAGCGCGAATCAACTTTGCAAGATGTGAGAAGCGATTAAATTGAATAATTCTATTCTGAACTGTGAGTAATGCAAATTTTGGTTTAAGTTCTTCCTCCTCCTCTTCTGAATCGCAGCTGTCATCTTCGTATGGCCATTCGTGTTCGTCGTATCGCAAAAACTCTGGACCATTCAACCACCGTGCAGTTGAACTAACGTCAAAGGCACATCCAAAACGAGTGGCCTCGTCGACTACGTTTTCTTTTGTCGGTATCCATCTCCAATTTGATGGCAAAGTACCTTCAAGAATTTCTGCAACTCTATGAGCTACAAAAGGCTTATAGCGACGGTGTTCACTTTTGATCCACTTCAAAACGGTTTTAGAATCACTCCATAGAAAATTTTTTGAAATTTTAACTGAGTGATCTTCGTGTATAGTCTTCAGTAACCGCGTTCCCAAAACGGCTGCTTGTAGCTCTAGACGAGGAATTGTAAGGCATTTTAGTGGGGCAGCTCTTGCTTTAGCACAAACCAGCGAAACTTCTATACTTCCCTCATCATTTCTAGATCTCCAGTATGCCGCTGCAGCAAATGCGTCTTCGCTGGCATCGACAAATATATGAAGCTGCAAGTCTCTTGGATAGCCATCACGAAAATAGAACCTTGGAATCTTAAACCCAGCTATAATGCACATCTCCTTTCTCCATTTTTCCCATGCTATGTTGACGTCTTCTGGCAGATGTTCATCCCAGCGCAGTTTTCTCTTCCACAATTCTCGTAAAATTAGTTTTCCAGCAATTGTGAAGTGAGAGAGAAACCCAAGCGGGTCGAATATTGACATAACCACACTCAAAAATTCTCTCTTTGTTGGGGATCTTGATCCAGCAATTAACTCTTTGTCAACACAATTGAATTTCAGTTTGAAGGTAAATTTATCGCTTGATGACTGCCAATGCATACCCAGAATCTTCTCGGTGGTAAGGCTATCTTTGGATGTAATCTTCAAAATTGTTTCCGAACCTCCTAAAGCGTCTAATACCTCTGAATGACTTGATGAAAAATTCCGTAGCTCGAATCCTGCTTTCATGTGAATATCGCGTACTTGTTTAGATACGACAATTGCTTCGTGTAGTGTGTCAAAGCTATCAACGAAATCATCGACGTAATGGTATTCTTGAATTGACTTCACAGCTCGGGCAGCTTCGTTGCTATGTTCTAAGGCATTTTGTATTTTGACATGGTTTGCGATGCAAGGCCAACAAACTGCTCCAAATGTCATTGCTACCATCTCGTAGATTTCTGGTTCCCTGTTTTCGTCACCATCGCGCCAAAGAAACCTTTGGGCACACCTGTCTTCTTTCCGAATTTGAACTTGGTGAAACATTTCTTTAATGTCTCCACATACTGCGACGGCTCCTTCCCGAAAATGAAAGAGTATAGAAGGCAAAGATCGATACTCTTGCGGTCCCTTTAACAATTGAGAGTTCAGAGAAACTCCATTTACTTTGGCGGCGGCATCAAATACAAATCGTAGTTTGGCAGGCTTATTTGGATTAGTAACGCCAAAATGTGGCAAATACCACGTCCTAGGTCCCGTTTGGGCTGCTTCAGATGGCTGCAGTTTTCGGGCGTAAATCTTCTCCACATACGAATCGATTATTGATTTATATGCTTCTGCAAACATTTGTTCACGCTTCATTTTTCTTTCCACAGTAAGCAATCTTTTGAAAGACATGGCATAACTATCTGGTAGTTTGACGTCATCGCTTTTCCACAGAAGTCCGGCTTCAAATCTTCCCCCATCCACTCTCTTAGTGGTTAGATGAAGTATTCTTCGCGCATATACATCTTCATGGTTTTCAATAATTGGTGATGGCTTCACCCCAAAGCTTTCAGTACTGAAGTAGTCAGCAACCATCTCATGCAGCTCTCTTTCTCCTGGTTCGCTAATTTGTAGACACGTATCAGATATCAACGATTCTTTTGTTGTAGGGCCAAACACTACCCATCCCAACTCTGTTTTGGCAGCATAAGGTCCAATATTGTTGATTTTGAAAGTCTCTGAAGGAAGCCCCAAATGGCAATGATCCAGCCCAATAAGAAGCTTCGGTGTAACGTTGTAGAAAGGTTTTATTGGCAAAAACCTTGCTTGTTTACTAACGTTGTGTAGCTCGCGAGCAGAAAGTGTTTGCACGGGAAGACTTAGATTTGACATACCATAAACTTTGTGTAGCTTGTGCTTCTTTTTCATTCCTACGCCGCTGATATATAGATCTACTATCACTGTTGGCTCTCGTGCTGCACGACCGCCAAACCATTGCACATTCAAGTTGTGCTGTTGCCCTTGAAGTTCTAACTCCTCAACAAGCGTGTTGTCCAACATAGTGATTGATGATCCTTCATCCAGTAATGCATAAGTCTCAATACTTTTGTTGTTACCATACAGCGTCACCGGCAACATACGAAATAAAAGCGTGCTGCTCCTCTGGCCTCCGGAACAGCTTAGAACAGCTTTTTCTGCTTTTCCGATGTCATCTTGGTGCTGTACAGTGTACAGCGCATTTTGTGCGGCATTGACGTCGTGAAGAAGTTTGTGATGCATCTTCTTGCACCCATCGATTGAACAGGGCTTCCTTACACGACAGTCTCTTGTAGAATGCCCTGCATTGAAGCAAGAAAAGCAAAGACGATTCCGTTTGGCTTGACTCCACCTCTCAGCTACCGTAGCTTGAATCAGGCGCTCACAATCCGTTGATTTGTGTTGGTGCTTGCATATTGGGCAACTGTTGCCGGCAGTACTTGGTTCTTTCGCAGCATGTAACACAATTCGCCGTTTCGGCTTACGCACGTCAACATCCTGAACAGTGCAAATCAAGCTGGCAATATGATTTAACCAATTACTGAAATGAACCACTGTTGCATATGGCTGCAAAGTTGAAGCATATGTTGCCCATTCAATGCGCTTGCTCATTGGTAGTTTTGCAACAAGCTCCTCCAGCAACGTTGGATTAGCTAAATGTTGATCTGCATTTAGCGACTGTAGAAATACAGCGAGATTCTTGGCTTTGGTTGCAAACGAAATAATTTTTTGTAGTGCATTTTCTGGAATTGGAGCAAATTCACGTACCTCCAATAATTGGCTACGGATGAGTTGTTCTGGACGTCCAAATCGAAAACGAAGCTGCTCGACTATGGCACTAACGTTGTCTGGATGAATTAGAAGTGACTTAACCAATGCACGTGCATCTCCTTTTAAACACCTTTGCAAGCGTTGGTTGTTTTCGAAGTTGGTGTATCCATAGGCTACTGTAGACTGCGTGAAGGCAGTGAAAAACATTGGCCAATCTTCAGCTCGTCCACTAAAATCCGGCAAGTCTTGAACTTTTCGTGGCTGTATCATTGCACCTGACCAAGAGTTGTTATTTTCTTGTGGCATAATTTGCGGAGCAAAACTACCGGAACCGGCGGGCGGACGCCCAAATATTGACTCTGCTGAATTTTGGTTCGTCGGCGATGTAAAATTAAACGTTCCGATAGATGGATGTTGTAATAGCGGATTAGCTGTTGTCTGATTTGCATACAACAACATATTATTTCCATAGGTGGCAGATTGCGTTGGCTGAGCAACTGACATAATGGTGGCTGAAGGTGTAACGGTAAAGTCGCTGGCTATAGATGGTGTTACATCTCCAAAGCTCACACCGGATCTCACAGTGGCAACGTTGACTGACGCAGCGGAAGATGATGTGACGGCGTTTGTGGTCAATGACATGGTAGAATTTGTTGATGCAGGATTTCTCAAAATATGTTGCTGAAGCGTTTGGTATTGTAAATCACGTTCCTTTAACTGCACTTCTGCATGCAATAACTTGTTTTGTAAAGCGGAAATCTGATTTTGCATCGATTGTAGGGCGCTCTCCCATGGTGCTACGACAGATCTGGTATCATTTTGTGAATTTTCTGCGGCGGCATTTGCAGATGGTATTTCCGTTGGGTCAACTGTTACGTTGGTTTCAGTATCAACCAAGGCAGTGGCATTCAGATCGGACATCATATTAGCTTCGGACTGGAATCGCGGACTACGTCGGATACAATCGGATACAAAATAGCGTTAAAAACAATCGCGTTCTAAGCAGAGAAACCGCGATAACTTTTGAATAAAAATGTCGTTGAATGAAACACAATTTGATTTTAACGGATCCAATTGTTTGATCGTTTATTCAAAATTAAATTCTTTGCTTTCGATTCAACGAACGAGTTTTCTCCAATAAAAAATTTTAGGAAAATTTATGAAAACATAAAACTAATAATTCAAAAAATACTCAATTTAAAATATTTGCAAGTACAAAATTTACAGTTTCAATTTATAACACATGGCAATTCCGGAGTTCTACACATTTTTACATTGAAACTTGCTGTGTAGGTGCTCCAAGAGGCAGTATATAAATGTTTTCACGCCCACTTTTTCCGCCCACAAATCAATATCTATATACATAAAAAGCAAAACGATGTGTGTCTGGCTGTGTGATGCCTATAGACTCCAAAACTACTAAGCCAATTGTCCTAAAATTTTGGCAGTCGATTTGTTTCAGGTACGAGATAGTTGAGGAAAAAATTTTGCCACACCCCCCTTTACTGCTCCCCAAATCAATAAAAATTTTATATTTCAGTCGGTTTGGGTCGTATAAGGCTAAATTTTTGTAATTTAGTATGTACGGTTACTGTCGACAACTGTACGAAAAATGGGTTTCCACGCCCCCTTTTACCTCCCACAAATAAATGAAAATGGTTTATTTCAGACGGTTTTGGGTGTATAAGACTTAAATTTGGTACTTTGGTTTGTGTAGTTACTGACAGTAACTGTACGAAAAATTGGTTTCCAGGCCCTTTTTCCGCCCACAAATCAGTGAAAATGCTATATTTAAAGCAGTTTTGGGTGTATGAGATTAACATGTGATACCTAAGTTTGTATAGTTACTTTCGGCAACTGTACTTAAAAAGGGCGTCATCGCTATATAGCCATACCCACTTTTTGAAAAATCATTAAAATTAACTACTGGGTCCATTGAGCTAAAATGTTGGCTTAGTTTGTACGGTTACTGTCAACAACTGTACTAAAAATTGGTTTCTACGCCCCCCTTTTCCGCCCACAAACGAATGAAAACGTTTTATTTCAACGGTTTGGGTCGAATTAGACAAAAATTTTGTAATTTGTTTATATGGTTACTCTCGGGAAGTGCACTAAAAATAGGCCTGTCCCACTTTAGTTAAACTCACTTTTCGGGGAGTTAGCGTCGAGTGAAGTTAAGTGCTCCAGGCTTAGCCTAAATTGAGCTGAAATTTGGGCAGTGGATTTGTTTTGATTACGAGATGGCTCAAGGGAAAGGCCATCATTTTTTTCGGAATTCAGTATTCGACCAAAATTTACGCATGCAGATTTACTGATAAAAATTTTTAGAGTTTGTTGGGGGGGGGGGGGGCGTGACACCTCCAACTTAACCCAAATTTGCGATATCGAATAGCTTTGGAGTTATAGGTAAC
Source organism: Dichetophora obliterata (assembly GCA_963920525.1). Taxonomy (NCBI): domain Eukaryota; kingdom Metazoa; phylum Arthropoda; class Insecta; order Diptera; family Sciomyzidae; genus Dichetophora; species Dichetophora obliterata. The sequence continues at coordinate 17,236,223 of OY986436.1, read as the reverse complement.
ATGCAGTTTCATTGGTAAAATTTTATGGGCGTAAGGAAAAGGGAAGTGCCATCCCCCATACAACCCAAATTTGTGCTATCGAATAGTTTTGGAGTTATATGTCTCACAGTTTTTGAATTCGGTATTCGACCTCTATGTACACATGCAGTTTAATTCATTACATTCTATAAGCGGTGATCAAAAGGGCGTGGAACTTTAAATACAACCCAAATTTGTTATATCGAATAGCTTTGTGCCCAGCAGCGGATTTGCCAGTGGCTACCATAGAACTAATACAGAATAAATTACCAGGTAAGGAAGCATTACTTTTTTCAAAAAGTAATGCGTCTGCATATAGCAGAAGTAATTTACTCATACCTCATTACCTGTAATGTAGCATACAAGGAAAAGTAATGCAGTGATTTTTATAACTTAATACAAGTAGTATGTTACTCTATAACTTCTAGGTAATGCTGAAGGGAGGCGATCACTTACCTCCTATCTCATTCAATGTTAAATGTAAGGCCTTTTATGCATAGTAAGGTAATATAGTCGGAAGTAGTGGTCATTACAAGGTAATTGATGCTTCATATATTCGGAATATATTCCATCCGCTACTGGGTGGATATAGGTCGCGCAGTCTCGGAATTCAGTATTCGACCTCAATTTAGACATGCTGTTTAACTGATAACAATTTATGGGCGTTTGACAAGGGAGAGTGGCAGCAACGCACCGGGTTTCAGCTAGTACTCGATAAAAGAAGATGAAATTCTGCATCATTAAGTGAAGTAATTGTTGCAAAATACTTTATCGTTTACCCGCATGCTTTTTGAAAGTTTACGTTTTCTTTTTATTTTGCGTGCGCACTGTGCCAAAAGCAATTTTTCAATAAATAATAGTACATTTTGTTTTAAAACAAAGTAGATTGCCAAAAATTAGAAATGGAATCATCAATTTCAGGTTTTTTAGTTTTGTGTTTTTTTTTTTTTTTTTTTGTTATGTGATGTTCTCATATATTTTTAGTATATTTTTGACCAAAACTTAAAAAACAGTGTGTTTTGTTTAAAAACACAGGCAAATCCAACATATGTTTTTGAAGTTTTTTGCACTACAAACATTCTTGTAGGAATATCTTAAAAAAAAATTGCGCGTTTTTTGCGCTGAAAAGAAATAATGTTTAATGTTTTCATTTTTTTACTAAAACTTCGCTTCACAGATCTATGATTACTTTAAGAAAAATTAGAAACAAATAAAAAGTACAAAATTTATTTTGTTGTTTACCTAAAATGTATTTTTAAAATCAAAACTTATTTACAATATTTGAAGTCCGTTTATTAATTTTTGTGGAATATTAAGAGATTTACAGTTTTGATAAAGTCACTTTGTATGGGAGATATTCGTGGTTTTCATCCGATTTGGTTGAATTTTATACTTAAGGCGGATATCAAATATTAAAGCTCATATACAAATTTCTAAGTCTATATATTAAGTTTTGTGAAATTTAAGGAAATTTTACCGTTTTTATAAAGTCATTATGTATGGCGTGGTTTTCATCCGATTTGGTTAATATTCAATCTTGATCTTTATATTTTAAATATAAGCTTAAATACCTTATTTCATTACGATAGCCTTAAAATTACGACTGTAATCGTGTCGTAGACGGACAGACAAAAAAATTTCTTATTTCGACCCATTCTAACTAAAAAGAAACAAAAGTTCCCTCCCTCTCCCTAAATTTTTCCATTAATAAATTAATTTCATCACTCGCTCATTTGGTCACTCGCTCATTTCATTGCACATAATGAACCACAGAACATTCTATTTTTTTTTTAATTGGGTGCAAAGAATTGTACCTGAAGGTGTGAGTGGGGTATGTGGGAAAGTGTGTTCAGATGAAATGTTATGGTGGAAAAATAATAGGATCAGATCATAAATTTTTAAAGGTCCTTTTTATACCCCCACGCACATAAAAATTGGTATATGGTATATTTACTTTGTTACTCCGTTTGTAACGCTGATAAGGAGGCGAGGCAGGTATTGAAAAGCATATATATTCTTAAGCAGCATCACCTGCTGAGTCAATTAAGCCATGTTCGTCTGTCTGTCTGTCTGTGATCACGATAACAGCTGGAATTTCAGAGCTATCGTAACGAAATTAAATAAATAAGCTTTTTATTTTAAAATAAAAATTTAGTTCGAAAATAAAAAAAAAATCGAATGAAAACCACGCTTATCTCTTATACAAAGTTACTTTATCAGAACGGTAACTTTATCAAATTGCACAAAAATTAATATAATATAATTAATAAAACCTGTAACCAATTAAAACTGCGTCTACCTCCAATACAAAGAGTTAGTTTATGATTCCAGTAAATCTCCTTAAGCTCCACATAAATATGTGCAATGGCTTAAAACTTTGCAAATTTGTTTTAGTCTTTACGATGCACTCGATGTTTGTAATTTAAAATAAAAAAAATTAAAATTCCGCCCACCTTCCATGCAAAGTGACGCGATCATAATAGTAACACCTTTATAAATTCCAAAAATATTAATGTTTTAACTTGATATTGTTTACATAATGTTTTAATAAATAAAAAAGATACACACATAGATAAAATGTTTAGATTACTCTCAGCATTAAATTAACCTATTCGTAAATGAACACATTTTGTTACCAATTATTTCTGAAATACATTGTAACTGCGAGGTATCTAAAGACTGTATACAATTCTCAATTACATTTTTTCGGGCATGGCCGCTAAAACACTGATGACATCGACACCATTACACAGTAAACAAAGATGAGAGTAGGAATGTATGCACAAGATAGGAGAGAATAACCAAATGATGCACAAAATTGAAGAAAACAAAAAAAAATCAACGAAAATCCTCTCTACTGCCATTGTATAATAATAAAGGTAGTAGTGACAGTTCGTGTTGCGACCATCGAGTGTCAAACAAAAGAAAACCAAATAGAAACCATGTGTTAAACACATTTTCTGCATTCAGCAGAGTTAACTGTTGTGAAGTTTTATGGTAGTGATATCTTAGTGAGCGATTTTTTTTCTGAATGTTTTTTCGCTCTAAGCGTCAGAAAAGTTATAAATTATTTAATTTAATTATTATTTTTATATAATTATTTAAATAATTTAATTGAAAATGTTTCTCACTCAAATTTTGTCACAACAATGTCCAACTGTTTCCTCCTCTAATTGCGGCCAATGTGTGTTACACACGTTCTCTATTTAGTTTTCTTTTCTTTAAACATTTGATGGTCGCAACTCGTGGGAAAATAGATACCTGTAATGGCTACCTTCTTAGTCATTATAACAAGTCAACGCTAAAAACACAACGAAAACGAAAGAGAATACACCAAACAGAAGCATACAAAAGCAAATGAATCCACAAATAATTTTGACAATAATTTTTACAATTTAATGAACGAATTTATTACCTTTTAAACATCATTTCAGAATTACTGTTTAGTTTCACTTAGTTATTTTATAGATACAACTTTGTTCTGGTGTAAAAATATCGATAAATAATTTTCACAAACACACTTCACTGCAAAACTTCTTGTTAGAAAACACGAGGTGAACAACGAAAAGAGAAAATATCGATTTTAACAACACAAACAAAGTTTTCTCGTAATTTGCTTACAGTTTTGCATTACAATATCATCACTTACCGGCGGGAAGGTTAAGTTAGGTTAAGGTGGCAGCCGGTCAAAGACTGGCCTACATAGACCAGATATTTGGTCTGTTGTGATACCAACGGGGATTTACTCCTACCCTCCTATGCTCCTAGGCACTGTTGTTGAACCAAGCTGTTATTGTAATAAATAGTAGTAGATGCTTAACGTCTACCTCTTCAAGATCCCTGAGATCATCTAAAAAGAGGCTGTCTAGATTCTAATGTCTACGGGAAAGAGCGGGGCATGAACAGAGGAGATTCGATACCGTGTCCTCATCTTCATCATCCCTGCAACTTCTACAGAAGTCATTCGCTTGAACCTACATTCTGAAGGGATGCCTACCTATAACACAGTGCCCAGTTATAACGCCTATTAAAATGGAGAGATCTTTCCTCGCCATTTAAGTGAGCTTCGTCATTCATTTTCAGCCGATCAGCGGTCGATCATGAGCAGCACAGCCGTACAAGGGTCAAAGATGGCTTTATGGATGTATGATTGTAAAGTGACTGTAGCCTACTGATAGAGTGAGTGGCCCGTAAGCTAAAGAACCGATGTTCAAACCCCAGCTCAGACGGAGGTTTTTTTTTGGCTGGTTTTTCGAACAACAACAGATTATAAGGAACTGTGTGATTGTAAAGTGACTGTAGCCTACTGGTATAGTGCCTGGCCCGTAAGCTAAAGAGCCAAGGTTCAAACTCCATCTCAGACAGAATGTTTTTATTTCCCTGAATTTTTCGAACAACTAAAGAATATAAGGAACTGTATCATTGTGAAGTAGCTGTAACCTGCTGTTGGAGTGCGTGGCCCGTAACCTAAATAGCCGAGGTTCAAACCCCAGCTCAGACAGAATATTTTTTTTTGTTATAAGATATTATGATCATTCGTAAATGCAACAAATGAATTCGTACAATATACATTTGTTTTTTACGAACAAAATATTCATAATATGCACTAATATACGAAGATTCTACGAATCCTATTCTTGGCTGAAAACTACGAACAAAATTCATAAAATGGACGCAGTTACCCTGCAAACCATATGATTCTTTTAAGACTCTTTTATGGCTCATTTGTAGGAGCCTGAGTCCTCATAATGAGCTCTTATAAGTTTTATAAAAGAGAAATTTTTCCTTTGAAAGTGGTCCCTCTTTAAGAGCTCAAATAAGAGTACAAAATGTTACTTTTTTGACTCCCAAATATAATTATTTCTGACTCCTTTAAGACTCTTTTATGAGTCTTATATAAGCATTTTAAAACTCAGAATAGACTCTTAAAAGTTTCAAAAATGTGCTAGTTTGCCTTTGAAACTGGTCGCTTTTAAGAGTCCAATATGAGTCTTTAAATAATCTTTTATAATTCCTATTTTTGCCATCTTTTTCTTCATAAAAAAAAATCATAAAAGTTTTTCTATAAGATAATCATAAAAGTGCCGAAAATTTACGAAAAATCGTAAAAGAATCTTTTATGACACTTATTTAGAATTTTATGGTTTCATAAAAGACTCCTTAAAATGGCAAAAAACAGCAAAGTTTTATTTCACGTACTGAAATAAAGCTGAATTTTTCAATTATGTTAAAATTTTATTTTTGAAAACAGTGTCAGAAAAAGTGGATTACTCCTTAAAATTCACCGCTATTCCTTTGCTGAAGTTTAAAAATATTTAACGCATATTTAAAAACACCTTATTTAAACACGATAATGAAACCGAATAAAATTTCAAGTGAATGGACAGTATTTAAAAGCGTGCTTTTTTTCTTTAAATTTCTACTCCGAAAATGCTCACAATTTGAATGTTTTTAACAGCTCGTTTTTTGTAAATACAGAAAATACACATAAGAAGCTCATATTTAGAAGGCTTTGCACAAAACACTCTTAAATTCTAGTTTTTTCAGAACCCTTAACTGAAGTACTCCAAAAAAAGTTCAAAATATGTTCTTTTCAGGAGTGTACGTAATGAAAATACAAAAAATACTCTTTAAAAACTCAGACGTAGGAGGAAACTCATAAAATCCTCTTCAATAAGGCTCTTTTCAGTGTCCGAATAATGACTGCTCCGAATTTGGTTTAAAGGGCATTAGTAATATTTACACACAAATATTTTTGAGTGTACGAATGAATGCTTCTACTAATATTATTTTTCATTCGTAAATATTACAAAAGCATTAGTTAATACTAAGAATGTAATGAAAGAAATTACGAAGTTATTCGTACGAGAAATTTATGAATTTTATTATTTATATGTACACATTCATTCGTACAATGCACTAATACGAATTGATTTATTTTTGTTTACGAATATCATAAGTATATTAAACAAATATATTCGTAGATATTACATCAGGTATTAGAAAAATTATACGAAGGAATTCGTAAAGATATCATAATAAAATACTTTGTGTATTGTACGAATATATTCGTAGAATGTACGAATATTTTTTTACTAATATAATTCGTAGAAATTTTACTAATAAATTGTTTGAGTTTGTATTTTAATTATAATGTGAATATAAGAACTATACTGTTATGCAACAAAACTATAATTTTAAGTGAAAAAATGTTTATGTCTTTATGCTGTGATGCCAAATTTGCTGTGAAGCATATTTATAAAAAAATAAAAATTCCTTCCTTCATTACACTCTCATAAAAGATTACGTTAAGTGACAGATCGTGTCTTTAAAATAAATAGTCTAGAAAAAACAAACATATATTGATATAATGAATGATAAACCATCCATCTTTGCCTGTATCGGGAGATTTGTTGTATTTTCTGCCTTTCAATGAAAAACCTTTTAGAATTAAATCACTTTCATGTCATCACAAAAGTCGACAATCAAAATCAATCACTTTGCCACTTGGTAGGGTCTATGACAGTGACCAGGTATAAAAGGATGTCTCAAGGTATCTAACTCATGATGTTGGCATTTACAAGAATTAAATTTTGTTTGTCCAGCGATAAGTAAATGTTAACACAAAAAGTTAAAGAATTTTTAAAGAAAATAAGACTAGAATCTTTGTAGATTGCTTCGATATTAGTTCCTAAATATTTTTATTCAGCCTAAATTTAAGGCCAATTTTAGCGAAAATGTTGGTAACATATACTTTTAGTTCAGAATATTGGGAAAAGTTTCTTTTTTTTAAATGACTGATCTCTTTTGAATGTTAGTATAACCATTTAAAAATCCAAAATGTCTCGTCCATGTGATATTAAATAATTGCTTCGAAAGGCATACATTTGCTTGCATTTTTATTCTTGAATTTTTTGCGTAAGCTTATTGCTTTCTGTAAACAGAAGGCACATTTTTATTTACCTTAGTTGTATTATTGTTAACCTCAATATTTTGAAATTTTTTGTTTGTTTTGTTTTGTTTTTCCCGAAAAATTTACATATTATAATATGTAAATAACGCAGTTAAGGGCTAGTTAAATAAACAAACTTGAAATATTTTACCGTCAAAATATTCTACGCTAAAGCGATGTGCACAATCACAGCAAAAGTTTTTCTGAATTATTAAAAATCAAATAAACAGAATAAAAATAAATCCACAACCACAAGATTTATATTCAGTCCAATTTACCTTTTGTGTAACTTGATTGCCTTTAAAAATACTTTGAAATCAATGTCAGGCCAATTAACAAAGCTGCTGTTGATTCTTCATCCTAGATATTTGCATATTGTTAATTGAATCAATTCAAATTAAATTTAACTGAAAGAAAAAACATTAAAAAAAGAAAATTTAAATTAAGTTTTCAACTTTTTGCAGAAAAAAATTTTGTAGTAAGAAATCACGAGTAAGTGAGTTGTTTCAAGTTTTCTTGCTTATTTAATAAAAATTAAAAAAGAAGAATGCTGCTTCTCAAGTCAATGCAGGTTTTTTGTTTGTTTTGGGTTTTTGTAAATATTTATTATTTCATAGAAAAGTTAAAAAAGAGAAAATGCTTTGGAATGTATTTAACTAGAATAAACTCTAACAGATAAGACATAAGAGTACGAGGGTGAATGCAAATATCTATAAGTTGTATCCCTTGAGTCACTTTATTTAAGTGATGAAATAGGAAATACAATTTTTTAAAAATTTGAGAATAAGGTAGCTCCTTATACATAACTTAAACTAAGGTATAAGAAAGTATTTGCAAAAATTGGTGATATTTTAACGTGATGTAATCAACTTTTAAGCTGAAAATCTAATATACATAAAAAAAAAAGTTGTTTTTTTTTAATTATATCTTATTATAACTTATTTTTGAGTAAGAGTTTGAAACAGACTGGTTAGCACTAAAGAGCTGCAGAGCTGCAATTAATTTTAAAGCATTCTCATAAGAACGAAACGAATGCTAGCAACTACCTTTATGGAACGAATGCAGTGAGAGTGCAAACAAAGCGCATAGAATTGAGTGGAATGTAGAGCTTGTGAACATGGAATACTCTGAAACTAGTAATCACAATTTGAGAGTATTCGTTTGAGAGTAGTCAAAAAGGACTAACCAAAAAATTTGTCGTTTAAATAAAATAAGCGAAACTGAAAACTTATATTTTTTTTATTATTGTCTTATTTTAATATAGATATACTTAGAGGAATTCATAAAAAGTTTTATATGTGCCGGCTACAATATTTTCTTCTATTTCTTGCACGATATGAACACCAGCAATAGAAAATGTCTGTTTGAGAATATGGAATACTATCAATAGAATGTATACAATGGTAAACAAACGGAAAACATTCATGCAGCTCTTTAGTAAGCACCTGGTATTTAAATCAATTTTTTAATTCAAAATGAGTTATAAAACATTACAATTAGAAAAAACTATTTGAGTTGTGATTTTTTAATAATCCAAAAAATCTAATCTTTTTCCTGTAATATATATAAAAAAAATCGAAAAAAAGACAAATATGACAGTATTTCTAAAAACCTGATCGTTATGGAAGTTTTTCTTTTAAGTTAAGCCTTTTTAACATTTTGAATTTGGTAATTTTTACGACTAAAACTACTAAAGATTTTTCTGGTTTGTGCAACAAAGTAAAATACCAAATTTTTGATAGAATTTGTAGCTATGTAAACTTGATTGTTTCAAAAATCTTTAAAATGCCATTAACTATTATATAGAATAAAAAAAAAATCATAAAAAACAACAGTACTTGTGTGTAAAATAATTATATTAAAAGGCTTTTTCATTTATTTTAAATTGTTTAATTTTTGTCAATCTCGTCAGAAAAATGTATCCAAAATAAACAAAAGCATAAGACTCTAATTGTAACGATGCATTCTCACAACTTTGGTCAACTCGCCGGACCCAGATTCATTGCAAATAATTTATATTTGATACGTCAAATCAACACTCAATATTAAAATCTTTATTAAATATTAAAAAAATTTTTTAATATAAATCAATTAAAATTATTAAATAAATTCTTTTTCAATAGGAAGAAAAAGCTTTATTTAAGACGTTCTTAAAAAAAAACATAGATTTCTAATTAAATTTTGTGTTTTTTAGCATTTAAGTTTGCCAAGGAACTGATAGTGCAATGTAAGTGCAATTTTATGAGGTGTTGACCAGTTAAGGGTTAATAACGTATATATATACTATTAAAAACTACTTAAAAACTACTGAACCAATTTTAGTAATTCTTTCACTAATATAAAGCTACATGCTTAACTTAAAATCTTGCATGCTTTATATTTTTAAAACCGCTCTTAAAAGTTACTAAAATATAAATTTATAAAGTAGCCCAAAAAAACCAAACATTAAGACATTGTTTCATTAAATTGTTATCCTCTGCTATAGACTTTCTCATTGTTTCTATTGCTGTGTCGGCTAGCTCTTGGTATAATTATTTGACAAGGTAGCCGTGACAGCTTTTTGGCGATTGGTAGTTGTCAAAAACAGCTAAAAGAGTTGTTGTTTTCTGCTGTTGACTGGCTATGTGCTTATTTTTAACTTTTCTTTGATTCATAAAATTTGTTCACGAAGTTTATTGGAATGTTTTTAGTTTGCTGCAATTGACTAGCTATGTTTAATTCGTTGATTATTTTTTCACATTTCCTTGATTAATTGCATGAACAGCTTATTTTGACAACTACCCATCGCCGCTCGTGAGAAAAAAAGCCAGTCTACGCTACTACCTTGTCAGTAATTGTGCCATGGGCTAGCTTTGCACATTTATACTCTCCCATATTGAGTATGTATTAATGAGCGCTTTAAAGAGCATACTGAAAACAACCCAGTGGTAAATGAACACATGATGTAACCAAGTATTTCTTAAATCCAATGTAGCTGCGAGGCCTCCAACACCTGTACACAATTCTGAATTATAATTGTTCAGGCATGGCCGCCAAACAACTGATGACATCTACCTTACACAGTAAACTGCTTTTTGCAGAATTCTTTTAAGACTTTAGGTGATCTTTTTAAAGCTCTGATTTATATTGCAAATTAAATAAATGTGTAGGACGGGCTGTCAAAAGCAAACATACCGACAGACGGATATTGTGGAATACAGGTAATTAGACGGTAAATAATTTTTGGCCTATTTTTTGAGCAAAAATTTAATATTATAAATGTTTTGTGAAAACAATATAAAACATTGAATAGGATAATCTTTTCTCATTTTTCCAAATTCATTTCATTGTCCTTTCGGACAACGGAAATTTGATGAACATCGATTTGAAAATGGCCGAGATGTTGGCTTGAATTAAAAAAAAATTGAAGTTTCAATCGGTTTTTTCTCATCCTAATTCTCAAGAAAATGTCTTATACATGAGATAGTTTGTAGTTTTCAAGATATCGCAATAATTATAATGTCATAATAACGGAAATTTTCAATATAGATATACGTACAAAAAAGATATACGTACAATATATTTTCAAAAAATGTTTCGTTTACCGTTATTTTAATTAGTTAACGACTTTTCATAAAAAATACATTATACTGAGAAAATCTATAGTTTTTGAAATAATGCAATATTTTTTATAATCCTGTTACGCAGGACTAATTCAAAAAACAAAATACAGAAAAAGCGAAGCAACTTTATGTCACCATAACAATTACTGCAAGAAGGTAATTCAAATTAAATAAAGTATCTAATTTTTTACCATTTTTTACCATACCATTTTTTTAATTATTAAGCAAATAAAATTATTTTTATATTTGGCACTGAAGATAAAAATAAAATACTTTCATTTTAAGATTTCAAATTTTGACATGGTATTTAATATTTTTATCGTAGACTAAGCAGCGGGTATTTGCTAGGAGAATTATAATTTCATATTGAATTCAATATAATACTTATTCGTGTACTTGTATTTCCCTTCTTTGATGATCTCGGAGTAGACGATTTCACTTAAACACGCTCCGTGGGTTAGAATCTCGCTATAAAAAGATAACGAGTATTCGAGATGTGGTGCTTGCGCAAACGATTTTCATCAAACTAAAGACGGATGTGAGATAGGTTGCTTGTACGGACGACTCTCATCCAACCCAAGACAGGCATAGGATCTTGTTACAAAGGGGTGGGATGCTTGTGCGGACGATTCTCATCCAACCCTGAAGACAGACCCAGGACAGGTGGTTAAGGGTGGCCTTTTTTAGGAGGTCCGGGAGCGTGAAAAGTTATTTTAAAAGGATTCTGTATCAAATTAAACGCCGATGTATGAAACTGTATGGCTACTTTAAACTTAATAATGATATGTAGGATATTAATCAAGATTTGAGGGGGTACTTAGTCTCCTGGGACTGCTTTTACAACTGGTGGTTTCAATTCTCTCTCTCTCTCTCTTTGGCCCTGAAAGTCATGGCTCCGCAGTGGCATCAACGTTATGCTGCTGCTGGTTAAAGTATATTATTCTTGATGACTGCACTTCGCGTACTGTGCTCAACTGCTCTCGTTGACGGCACTTTACTGAATAGCTCCTTTTATCCAGAACATAGTATAACTACACAAGGTAGTGTTAGGGATGAATGTGCTTTCTTTCTAAGTGACCATAACTGTCAAACTCACCCATTTTGGTATTTTTGCCAATTTTTGCTTTCATATTGCATTCTCATTGGTTGCAGATTTTGCATGAGTTGTCAACTTCATTTTGACAGTTTCGGTCACCGGCTCTCCACCCTAACACTACCTTGTCTTATTTTACCATGGTTCAGAACTCATTACATTGGACTTCGGCTCACATTCATGCCATGTTATCTCTTCCCTCTCACTCTAGCGTTTGTGGCCCCTGCCAATGTCTCTGTTTCCTTGGTTTTTTTTCCATTGCAAGTGTTCAATTATGTGGGACATCATCCGATTGTCCCGTTGCACATAAAAAAGAAAGCAAAAACAAAACCATTAGAGACATAAAAGCAACATATTTAGTTGCGCAGTAAAATATTGGCCGCATTCAGCGCAGACAAATGTTGTGAACTGTACTGGTAGCGCTACCTTAGCTCTCGATGACGTCAGAAGTTAGATTCAATATAATTATATAAAATTTTTATGTAAATTTAATTCAATTGCAAAGGTTTTTCACTTAAATTTGCTGCGTTCTTTCTGTGTTTATTAATTTAACAGCTTCAGTAGCAGCATCTGACAGTTAACCAAACAGTTGTGTTCATGTAGCATAGAATTTTTTCGCTCGATTAAATGGCGTCCGCTGCCTGATCAGTTTTAGTAATTGCTCCCAAAATTCGACCATTCAGCGAATTTTCACACAAAAGTTGCCAACTGTTGTCTGCGCTGAATGCGGCCATTAGCTGATGCAATAATTATTAATATAATCACATCACACCAGTAGAAACATCTGCCTACATTCCTTCGATTCGTGCCTAAAGCATGATGATGGTAATGGCTATGAGTACTCATTATTAAGTAGACACAATCGTTTGGTTTCTTACCTGTGTTCGTTAGGAACAAGCGCGTTGGAAGCTAATTTCATCTGGGGGGGTCAGTACAAATGGGGGGGGGGTGCAAAAAACAATCACCAAAATTTCTTAAAAGAAACATGGATCTGAGTAAACAAATTTTTTATTTTAGTTTCAAAATAAAAAATATATTAAAATTTCATTATTTTTAAAAGCTTTTACAACTTCGATATTAGAGATAATTTTTAAAGAATCTTCCATATGGTAATATGAAAATATAAGAAATAATTGTTGCTTTTATAAAGTTTAAATAAGGTTTAAATTCAATAAGGTACAAACAGTTATATCAATTTAAATTCTTCCAAAATGTTTCTTTCTGGCCTTGCGAGAAACAAACTCCTTCACCACCTCCATCGAATTCAATTCTTCAATTTTATCTTTGTGAATGTGTATAAGTGCTGCATGAGTGAGTCGTTTCTGTGTCATAGTTGCTCGAAGATACGTTTTAAGTCGTGTTAGTGCACTAAAAGGACGCTCAGATGAAGCTGCTGATGCAGGCACAGTCAAAACACAGCAGCAACAAGTCTTTCAACTTCATTTAAATTTTTTTTAGTGTATCCGATTTTTTCAAATTAGAATTGCAGTAGAAACTCTACATTTTGTTCTATCTGTTTGCAAACACAGAGAAAGAAAATGGTTATCCGTAAGCATGCTTATGAAGAAGAGAGAAAGAAGAGCAAAGTATATAATACAAAAATATTATCGTTGTAAAAAAACTGATATTTTGAATAACTTTTGATGTTTTCTTTTTAAATTGTTTATCGAGCTAAATAAGTGGGGGCAATTGCTCCCTTTCCAACCGCTTGCTACGCCAATGGTTAGGAAGTTATTTTACTTCAAACAAATTGAAAATTATTTCAATAAATGTTTAAATAAAACAAAAGTCAGTTAAACTTATCTACATATTTGGTATGGATGCATTGTCAATTCCTATTTCTGATAAGAGAGATTGTCCACTTTCAATTGATACCCATATCGTAATGTTTTTAAGGTTTTAAATATTTAAATATATGATTTTAAACAATTCTTTTTTGCAACTAAAAAGTCCTTTTGAAAAAACTCCTGACGTTCTTCAGAAAAAGTGAGAACGCAGTTTTACTATCCTTTGCCTATATTTTCACGTGTATATTGTTTACTTCGTGTGTAAAATTTTTACCGATAATTGTGGTACGGTGTTATGATTATGAATTTAAAAAAATTAACACACGAATGAGAAAATAAAATTTAAAGTAGTCCAACAAAATTCAACTTATTACTAAATTCTAATATTCTATAAAACTTATCCTTATTGGATCTCTAGTGGACTTAGCATTTTGCGCGTGCCACTTCCCAAAGCATGCCTTGTATCCCTTTGTTTCGTTCTGGTCTACTACCCAGCAGGAATATCTGAAAGAAAACAATTTCATTACAATTAAACATGTAGTGCAAAACGTTGATGAAATTTTGGTCCTTCCAGCATGGTAAACATCAAAATATTTTTTTTTAAGTTATGTCAATCTAGTTCACAAAACAAATAAATTAGTCCAGTAAAAAACATTAACAAAAGTTATCACTCCACACAACAAATCCGAATAAAATTAATGCATGTGTCATCAGCATTCTTTCGATCATGATTAATTAGAAAACAAAAAAGAAATCAACAATATTTTATCAATTTTTACCATGAGCTATTTTTCTGCTTCTTTTATTACACACACACAAACACACACACACATAAGGCCATATAAATACAAACAGATTTCATTAATTGAGACACGCCTCGCTGTCGAAATCACGAACATTAAGCGTTTAATTGAAAACGCAAATATTATGATTTTTTTTTTTATTTTTTTTTGTTTTAAGTTAAATTTTGTACAATACTTTTTCATTTCTCAGAACATGCATCACTGGATGTGGTGTCAACATTTTATACATAAATATACATTTACATTTTTTTTCTGCATTGCTGTGATTAAAACTTGGTCACAATGCCATAATCATACGTGTTTAATTCCACGATGTGGTGTTGGTGAAATGAAGTTAATTTACACAACATTGAGAACGAAATCATGTCAATGAGTGTTTCCGATGTTTTTTTTTATATGACAACATCCTTGTTTTAACAAGTTCGTAGCATACAACTTTTTTAAAATTATTATTTTGGTTGGAGAGAGAGTAAAATGTAGTTAAAAAACTTATTTGTAAATATGCAATGAATAATAAAATAAGCGTAAATTGTATGAATTTCATCCGTATTGTTACATATCTCTTATCCAAGCCCGATGTTTTTAAGATTTCATAGAAATTATTTAACCTAAATAAAATTTTGGGGCACTAATATGCTTAGTTAGACTAGTTAATAAACTCTTGTTTGTGATCGACACTTGTGATGCATAGCATTGTTTGTCTACTCCAAAAACTTTTATTGAATTTTCATCATGAACATAAAGTTTGCCAATCGCTCACTTAGTGTATAGCACGTGCCTGTGTAATGCACAACATTGCAGACCTTCAGAACAAGAGTGAAACTTTTTATTTATCAAACCAAAAACAACAACATTTTTGACAAGACTTAAACGAATGGTTTTCAAAGAAAGTTAATTATTATTTAACAGTTACTATTAAGAAAGGAATTTTTAACGATAGCCTTAATTCTTTTTTGATATGAATCATGTTGTCATATTTGCAGTTTTAACTAAAAATTGCAATTTTTTAGTTTAAAGATTATAGTTTTTTAATTCACTCCTAGAAAAACTTAAAGTTTTTTAAAACTTTTGTTCTATTTGTAAAGGGTAATAGTAAATAATAATGATAATGTACTCAAGGAGCTATTTATATAGTCATAACGGCTTGACTTATTTATATATTTACTTATGTAACATAATTCATTGTAAAAGTAAAATATATCATGTTGACTTTATATGATTTAAATACAAATTCTAAATGTTTGATAGTTTAAATCATACTTGATTTTAAATATAAATTCTAGTTGTTTGATAGTTTAAAAACGTTTATTGAGCTTAAGGTCAAAGTTAGAACAATTAATTGTCTATAGAACAATCTTTGGAAAAATTCGTTAGAACAATTAATTGTTCTAACTTTGACCTTAAGCTCAATAAACGATTTTAAACTATCAAACAACTAGAATTTGTATTTACAATCAAGTATGATTTAAACTATCAAACATTTAGAATTTGTATTTAAATCATATAAAGTCAACATAATAAATATAGAGGTCATTTAGAAAAAACATTAATAAAATATATCTTTCAAAGATGTACAAACATAATTTTATAGTGACTATTATAATATTTCTAATAAAACAAGGAAATATTTGAAAGATAAATGTAAAAAAAACAAAAATTGGCCGCAGATAAAAAGTTTTAAGGAAAAAGTATTGTATAGCAAAAAGTGGAGAATTGTAGCAAGGGGCAGAAATAAAAGAGAGCTAACTTTTATTAAGTTCCAATACGATGTTGATAAAGTTTGTGTTTAAAAGCGTTTGTGCTTGATGTACGTTACATAACTGTGGAAAGTGTGTTCCACAGATTTATCGAATATACAAAGAAGATCCATGAGGTATTAAAATATTTATATCGTGGAAAAATGGGCTACATTCTTTTTAAATCCTTGATTTTCTTAAAATATTGAAAAGATAATTTGGTTTCTTTGTTTGAATAATTTTGTGTAAAGAAATCATGGCAGTATACTTTAATAAGCTGTTTAAGAAACAGTCAGCTATTTGGTTAGAGAAGGCAGAAATGTAAGTATATCTTTTTACATGGAAGGTAAACCTTGAGCAGCTATTGAAGGCTACACTATATTTTCTGTAAAACTCTTTATCTAGGATAGAGAAGAACTAAGATGTAAGTATTGATGGGTACATTAAAAGAACCAAACAACCCTAAAATTAAATTATTTTGACAAAAGTTTTGATGCTGGATTAAGTACACACAGGGAACTTTATACTTTATGGATATATACTACACAATTGAACAATGGAAGCTCAGTATAAGTCCTTCTAAGGACTTTTTTTATTTTTTTACTTAATTAAAATTATCTTATCTTTTTAGTGGAAGCAAAAAACTCTCATTGGTGCATTTCGGTAAATTCGTTGTACTCCAAAGGAGAATAGTGAAAAAGACGAGGCAACCAAAACAAGCAAGATCCCTGGAAGAGTTTCAGGCTTGATATAAAACTACTTAACTGTTTTACCGTCGTATGAAAAAAGGCTAATATGAAAAAAATTCTTGCGATTTTTAATAGAATATATTCGAACAAGAGCCAAACCATATAAATCTAAAACAGTGAGTTAGTTGGTCACTGCTTAGTTAGTTAGTTTATAGTGGGTCCATGTGCACCGCGACCCATGTGATCTATTGTGCATGCCTTTAATTAACTCTCCAGATTTAGGCTTTTTATAAATTTTAGCACTGTCTCTGGCTTGGTGTTCCAAATTGCTGACGGGGGCACTATTTCCCCTTCAAAATGGAGGTGTCTTAGCTTGTAGATTGCCAAACAATCACACAGAATGTGTTCGGGGGTTTCTTCTTCCTCCTCGCATAGTCGGCAGACGTCTGATTCAGAAAGATCCATCTTTTTAAGATGGTATCTGAGTGAGCAGTGACCTGTGAAGAAACCAGTGAGAATTATAAGGTCTGCTTTGTTAAGCTTGAGTAATTGTTTGGATTTTGCTTTACTGAGAGTTAATAGTTTCTTATATTGCCTCTGTTCATTAGTGTTGTTCCAGTGCACTAAAATTTCTTGCCTTCACATATTCTAATTTTTTCTGGAATGTAGCCTTTTGCTAAGCTTGTTAAAGTTATGTTAAAGAATGGTTAAATTCCTATAAAAGTTCGAGACGCTCCTTATTCGAGACGGCAAGGCAGTCCGCCCTTTTTTTGCCCTCGAATCCTTCGTAAACTGGAACCCACCATAATTCTATTTTGTTGCTTTTTCCCCAGCGTATTTAATAGTTCTTCGCAGTTGGAGACTAGTATTGATTCAATTTCGTAGACTTGAAGGGCTTTTTTAGACGCTTGACTATCTGAAAGTATGTAGATATGATTTCCTGCGGAGACATTCTCTGATACATACTCCGCCTGGAATATTGTCGGCGTGTGTCCCATTGGAAGAGATTTTTGAAAATGGGGACCATATATCCCCACTTCCGTTACTTCATTTTCGAGTTTTGACGCATCAGTGCACCATATCTGTGAGCCAGGATCAACTGTGAAGCTATCATTCCTCCATAGTAGCCTATTGGGTATAACGACCCTGTAGCGTTTTGAGAAGTTTACTTTCGGCAGCATCCTGTCTGGGATTTTTAAAAAGGGCTACTTTTCGAAGGTTTTGTGTATCTTCATGTGACCTGTAAAATTCCCTGCCTTGTAATCACCGATTTCCTCCATTCTTAGTGCACTTAGACATTCCTTTTTCTCGATAATGATCGCTAAAGGGGATATCCCTATTGTTACACTCAGTGCTTCAGATGGAAACCTTCTCATTACCCCTGTGATACTTGTGCACGCCATTATTTGCAGTTTTGTCACTTTAAGGTCACAGCTTCATCAGTCAAGACTACTGAAGATGGAAAGGGTAGCGTTTTCCGAAACAGACTGTCTATTCTGCTGATTGATTGACTCTATGCAGAGTTGTTGTTGTTGTTTTCGGCTGTCTTCTTCAAAATCTTAGTAGATAAAAAAAACTCATAATTAAATCACGTATAATTATATTTTTTGCTATCTGAATTTCAGGCCATGGACAAATTTTATGTAAATACATCTTTAAACTTCTAAGAAAATAATTACAATAAAAAAATTATATTTTAATCATCTCCTCACTATTCTCGAAAAGTAGCAAAACAATTAACCTTTCAAAATGTTAATTAATTAATTCAAAGCTTTTATAATTGAAAATATATTTTACCCTTAACTGGTACACCTCAAAAAATTACACTAACACCCAAGTAACATTGTTGGAGCAACTAGGTGCGAGTGAGTCCTAAAAGTGTTCTATAGGTGTATAATATGCGGTTAAAGCCTTACCGCAGCTTTGTTTGCTGCTAGTTGCTTTTAATTTTAAAGAAAATGCTCTAAATATGATTTTTTTACCATTTTGAGCTTTAATACTTTATACAGCTCTGTAAAGGATTTTATCAAATCTGCAAAAGAGCAGAACTCTAAAATTTACTACTTGCTCTGTAAAGGATCTTTTAAAGTAATAAAAATTACTATACAGCAGTTTTAAAACTCGTAGATTGAGTATAATATTTGCTTTAATGTGTATTTTTGTATTGCATTTTTAAAGCGAATAGATATAAAATACTGTAAATTAATGCAATAAATTTTTTGGGAATAACAAGTGACTAAAAAATCTGATAAAGAGCTTCTTTGAAAAAAATGGCGATCTTAAAAAAAATAGAAAATCTTCGGAGTTGAAGCAAGCTAAATATTAGTGTTTACAATAATATTTAAAACGAAATTGATGATTTCTATGATACATATATTTAAGAATAAAGTACTTAAGTCATTTTTAGTTGATCTGAAAGAATGTTAAAAATTTTCCAACTATTTTTAAATAATTAACACTTCTTAATTTTAATTATTTGTTAAGCCCGTTGTAGTTTTTCGAAGTACTACATTCACGTTTCCGATAAATTCAAAAGCGCACCGAAATTCGCAGCATATAACGAATACACGAACATGAGTCTGATATAATAATCACTTTATTATTTCTTTAATTTATTTGTCATTCTTATCATCACAAACACTTGTCAAATTTTATATATTTAATGAGTTTATTTTTAACACATACATACTTAAACGAATAATAAAAGAGCTTTGCAAGAGCTCTTATTTGGGTTTGACAGGGACTCTTTTAAAAGTTTACAGCTGCTTCTACTCCTCATATGAAGTAAAAATAGTGCTTTTAAACTCAAGAAAGTAGCCTTATATATTCTCTGCAAGAGCTTTAGTAGCGCGACTAAAGCAATAGTTGAAGCTTGCTGCTATATAAGATAGCACTATAAGCTCTGCAAGAATGAATATATGGCTAATATTGTTACTTGGGCAGTATATCTGGTCCCAGGGACCACAACAACTAAAAAGCTAAAAAACACAAAATTTAGTTAGAAATTAATGTTGTGTTTTAAGAACGTCTTAAATAAAGTTTGGTTCTTCCTATTAACCCATTAATGACACGTATGATAACGCGATAAAAGCATTTTTTAAAAATTCTTCAAAAATCCTCAGCCACTGTAAAGCTGTTGCTTCCAACAGTAAAATAAGGCCAAAAGTATGCTTTTTCCAAAAAAATTTTAAAATTGACATTAAAAGCCTTTGTACTTTTTCGCGCCAGTTCTTAAAAAGTTATTTAAAAAAAAGTGAACATTGCCACTTAGGTGAGTTTTATAAACCTCAAGAAAAAAGAAAAGATAATTTAAAAAGTGCATTAGGTTAAAGTAGAACGCCTACGCTACGAAATGAAAATTTTTTAATTATGGGGGTCCACATGGTCCTACATGTTGTCACGCCTGATAGGACAAGCCTCGTGACCGTTCGAACGCTCGATACAGCCGACTGACAACATGTTCTCTTGAATTTGAAATTTTTCAAATTCAAGGTATGATGAGCAGCCATCCTACCAATGTGAACACGTGCTGGACGAACACGCCAAGCATCGCCATTTAAAAACGAATGGCGAAGACAAGATAACATAAAAAGTTATGTGTACAAAAATATAAATGCAAAAAATAAAGCATAAAAATTGTTTTTGGCAAAAAATACACGTTTTTTTATGTTTACTTAAGATGTATTGTTAATTTTTGAAAAAAGTTATAACAGAAAAAAATGTTGGTACTACAGCTGCTGCCAAATCTACGACATGTTGTCTACACGAAATTTTTTAGCCAAATGAGGTTTGACAGCATGTGTGATCGTTTGGCCGCTAAGCAAAATTTACAGTTATTTACCCATCATGCCAGGCGTGACAACATGTAGGATCATGTGAACCCCGCTATTTAGCATTTTTTCTAATTATTTAATTTTTTTATTTCTCTACTTTCAGATCCCTTATGCGTTTATAATCATGCTTCGTCAAACCCAAACCCTTTAGATCTTTTTTTAAACTTCAGAGTTTTCCGTCTAATATTAATACAAACCTTTGCTGAAAATTTCAAAAGCTAAACTCAACGGGTTCTAGTAGTGAGCATTAATGGGTTAAGAGAGAATTTTTTAATTATTCTGAATAATTGAATCGAATTGAATTTTGAATTGAATTATTAGTGAAATATACTCTTTTGACTTTTTGTTGTGGTCCCACTGGCCAGGAGTATTAGTTAAGGGTTAATATAAAGCAGCAAAGTTCCAAAATATGGTCATTTGGGTGGACCGTATTTAAGAAATTGTTGAGTACCCGGTTTTTTGTTCCTTTGCGTCTAAAAATACTTCCCTAATTTTTTTTTTAAAACAACAATTACAAAAGTCGCTCGGAGAAGTTGAAGTTTACACAGAGGCAATGCGACTAAATGAGAAATAAGTATACAATAGTTTTCTTACCTCAATCTTACCTTAATCAAAAAAGTTTCCAAAAACTATTTTTGGATTAAAAGTAATTAATTACCTTTCTAATGGTAGGTCAAACTAAAGATTCGGTTGATAAGTGTTTGAGATATGATTTTAGTAATATTCGATTTTTGACATTTTTGTCCTTTTTGTGCTCAGTGGTTCAGTGCATAGGCCAAAAATCGAAAAAACAATCATCTATGTTTTTTTCCGTTTTATTCACTTGCTCTTATTCTTATAAACACAAATTCGATAAAAAACAACAACTTTTCTCTTATGTTTTGGTCAGTCGTTTTTTATTTGCGTTTAAAGTATAGGTATTAAAGTAGCTGCGATATTCGTGGTTTCAAAACACTAAGCCACAGTGAATTGCTAAACAAATATTTTAATTCATTTGCAAAAAATTACCAAAACTTTGTTACGGATGTTTAAAACCAAGGTATTTTCTTTAATTTAAATTGAAACTAGTTTCGACAATATTTTTTGTTGTTCGTTTTTAACTTAGACTTTTAGTAATGCGGCCGGCCTCGTGCGAAATTGACAAACGTTTAAAGGTATTTAGTTTAGATTTTCAGAAAGAAACAAATTTACTGCCCCTCTCTGTGCCACGGCTTTACTATATCGTCAAGTAGAGTAATCTTCTATAAAAAAGCATTCTTGGTGTTGTGAAATTTACTTGTCACTTGTCGTTGAGAAAGTTCTTTGTTTAAAAAAAACTTTTTTGCTTTTATTCGTTCTTGTCCTTGTTGTATATAGATATCAAAGTTCTTAAAAATTTTTATAATTGCGTATTGAAATATTTCGCTCATTAAACCTACAGGCTTTTCATTTATTTGCGTTTTTTCAAAAAACTTTGTTTTTGAACATTGGTTGTCTGCAACTGGCTCAATACCTGAACAATGTCAGCAATTTTTCAATAAGATGACTGAAAATGATAGCTAAAATTCTAAATATAATTTCGAAAACTTAGATAAAAAGGTAGAAAACCTTTGCGTAATTGTTCACTCTTATTGGAAAGCTTGCATTGAATAAGTTGTACTTCTATGTGAGGATAAGAAATCAAAGAATGATCAGAAACGAGGAAGACAACAAAAACTTTTTTTGAGTCAGCCTCTAATAACATACGATTATGATATCAAACATTATAAGATTAGAAAGACTCTGTCTTTCAAGTCTGATTTGAAAATATTACTAAAACCCATTAATTTTTAATCATGACATTTCAGCATTATATATCCTAAGATCTAATAAAAATAAGAAATATTCGTTTTCAGATTTGGAATCAGCGACCATAAATCTAATGAAAATGACTATAATATTGAAAAGAGATAAAAGTTTCTTGCACACTGTGATGTTTAAAGATATTTTGAAAAAGGAAGATATAATTATATTAAGATCAAATTTTTAATAAACCCTTTTGTAACATGACGTTACAAACATTACAAATACAATTCATTATTACTTATCTTTAAACTAATTTAAATAATTGTTATATTATGACTTAAGCTATATAATTATCATTATAACTATATATAATATTGCAGCTGTTGAACATACCGACAAACAATACTTACTTATGACGAAATAACAGCAATAACAAATACCTTACTACTGCACCCGTCACTAATCCATACATACAGACACACGCTACATACATATTCATGACACCATAAAACAAACTGACGACACACATACTTACTTATGACAAAATAACACAAAAGAGTAGCTTCAAATAATACACTACAGCAATACATACGGCAAACATATAATTCCTAACTGGTTTTCACACCACATAATATAAAAGGGCGGCACAAAACCAACCAAGTCAGCATTCCTTTTATGTAAGCTCAAGGAGTTGGACTCCGGTTCTGTGCGCAGAAATCTGGAGCAAATCATCTCTGGTTCGCATCTACCAGAGTCGACACACTTTTTGCTCTGATTTGCATCCACCGGAGGTGGCACACTTTTTATTTTGTGTCTTCTTCCTCTGAAGCAAACCAATTCTGGTTCGCATCTACCAGGGACGGCACACTTTTACTTTTCGCGTGCCTTCTTCCTCTGGAGCAAACCAGTCCTAGTTCGCATCCACTAGAGGCGGCACACTTTTAATCAATCTCTTGGTTTTGTTACCTGAATCTTGTTAATAGGCCAGATCCTTGAGGATCCTCATTTGGACTCATCGACCAAGACCTTTCCTTTTTGCTATTATCTTTTATTGTCGAATATAAAAGTCAGCATTCCTTTTAGCGCTATTTTAAGCCTTCCTGTAGATCACCGATTACTGACACCGATTGCCGACAGCGATTAACGACAGCGATTAACGATTACACTGTTCAACACATTTTTCTAACGGAAAAGTGGATAACACAGGATGATAGCACTAGTGTATAGTAAGAAAACCCTAAAAGGAATTTGCAAAGTTAGCTCGCTTTTAAAAGATATAGGCATTAAAAGTTTGACTCTTGCCGAGTGTTTTTTTTTTAAAAAGCGCTCATTAAGGAGTATCAAATTACAATTAATTCGAATTTCACATTCTAAGAGGTCTTAAAAGTTGCATGGTGGTCAATATCTAAAAAAAAAAATAAAGAGAAAAAAAAGGATACTCTTACACAAGGACAAAGTTGTTTTTTTGAGAAAATAGAAATTATAAAAAAAATTTAATTTGATACGCCCTTATGAGCACTTCATTTTTAAAAAATACTCTGCAATAGGCAAACATTCAATGACTATATCTTTTAAAAGCGAGCTAACTTTGCAAAAACCTTTTAGGGTTTTGTTGGTCTAGATCAGTACCATCGATCTGTGTTGGTCGCTTTTTCGTTAGATTCCATGACCTTTGAATTGTCACATAGTGTTACCGTTCACCGATACCGATTCACTAAAACCCTCTCTCTCGACTACCAACCTTCAACCGTCATCAACGAACACTCACTCCGACCCACACGACACTGCACTACAATAAGTATAATAAGTTGATATTAAGTCGAAGTTATAAATAAAGAAGTTGAATTTAACTGGAAAACTGCGCTGTTTTTCTTATTTCTGTGGAAGTTTGTGGTCCTTCATTTGACCCTGGCATGGCTGAGCTGACCTCAGCCAATAGAAAAAACCACCGCCACACTTTCTTATCTTATAGTTATTGATCTTTATCATGTTAACTGCGATGTAAATACTTTGTATCAATATTTTATTTTCAAGAACACTCTGAAGTGGGCATTTGGGGTCAGATCGTAATAAATTTTAATATATTTGTAGTTAAACATTTTATCAGCTGATTTGGTCCTAATTTTAAACGATTTTTATAATTTAAAAAAAAAATCCATTTTCAAGGATATTCTGGAATAAGAAAATGACGTTATATCGGAAAAAAAAATGTACAGGGTCCGCCATCTAACGATTCACTAAAACGTTTCGCTAACGTTTTTTTTCAACTAGTGCTTATTTCGTGAATGGTAACACTTAGCTGTATACGCTTGAACAACGCTGGGAAATATTGCGACATTACTTTGAAAATCGTGGTAACGTTGCAGAATGTGTGCGAAAATTGCGTACGGATTTTGGAAGAAGAGAAGCACCGTCAGCTCCGTATGTTCGTTATCTTGTGAAAAAAGTGAAAAAACTGGCATCCTCATCGATAAACCAAAGCGTGAAAAGCCAAAAGCAGTTCGTACACACGAGAATATTGCTGCTGTGGCAGAAAGTGTGCGTGAAGCGCCATCAACATCAATTCACCGTCGTTCTCAACAATTGAACATTTCAGAGACATCATTGATACGAATTTTGCATAAAGACCTTCGCATTACGCCATACAAAGTCCAATTGGTTCAAGAGTTGAACCCAACTGACCATCCAATGCGTTTTCGCTTCGCTAAGTGGGCCTGCGATCGACTTACAGAAGATGCCGATTTTGCCAAAAAAATCATCTTTTCAGATGAAGTTCATTTTGATCTTGGCGATTATGTAAACAAGCAAAATTGTCGCATTTGGGGCACAGAAAACCCGCACGCATACATTGAAAAGGCACTGCACCCAAAACGAGTCACTGTTTGGTGAGGATTTTGGTCCTGAGGCATAATTGGGCCATTTTTCTTCGAAAATGAGCAAGGAGTGGCCGTTACAGTCAATGGCGATCGTTATCGGGCTATGTTGAACGAATTTTTGTTCACAAAAACTGAAAAAGAGGATATTGGCAACATTTGGTTTCAACAGGACGGCGCTACGTGCCACACAGCCGAAGCTACACTCGATGTTTTGCGCCCTGTTTTTGAAGATCGCATTATCAGCCGCAGAGCTGATGTCGTTTGGCCACCTCGGAGCTGCGATTTGACACCGTTGGACTATTATTTGTGGGGTGCCCTCAAAGATAAGTGTTACTCCGACAAGCCAGAGATAATTGACGCTTTAAAGGACAATATTCGTGAAGCCATTAGTGAAATACAGCTGCACACAATCGATAATGTGCTTAAAAATTGGACCGATCGTGTAGGCTACTGCATGGCCAGCCGAGGCAGCCATTTGAATGAAATTATTTTGCATTATTAACCGGAAGAATTGTACTTTTAAATAAAAAAAGAAATTTGAGAAAATATCCAGTAGTTTTTTTTTATAGAATTTTCAAAAAAAAAAAAGTTATTTGTCGGACCCTTTATATAATCAATATTTGGGTTCATGTAAATTCATGTTAAAATCTTTGCAATATAATTTGTTTACTTTATCTCATTATTTAGGATATCTTATACTACGTTCACATTGGACCAAATGACTCATTTGAGATAAGTCATTCAAAAGTGTTTTCTGTTGAAGTATTGTGTAAACGCCCTAATCATAGCATCATCCCTGGTTCGGTAACTCAACTTTCGACTGTAAAGTCGAGGAAGTGAAATAAGATGTAAACAGAACAGAACGAGATTTTGCGTAGCTCCATTTCATGTTTGCACTAACTGAAACACTTCTAACAATTTTTCATACAATTTTTTTTTTAAATATCCTGATTTTAAGGAAGCTTTCGCCACACGACTCTACGACTCACACGACCTAGAACAGCATAGAGGGGGTGCTCCCCGAAAATTAAAAAAAAAAAGTTTCATGTATTCATGCAATGGCCTAATGCAGAATATGGTTAGAAGAATGCATTCCGAATGATTGGAATCTCAGTGTGCTCTGCCCTATCCTCAAGAAAGGCGATCCCACTATCTGTGCCATTGACCGTGGGATAAGCCTTCTTAATATCACATATAAGGTCATGTCGAGCGTTTTATGTGAAAGATTGAAGCCCATTGTAAACGAACTGATCGGACCTTATCAGTGTGGCTTCAGACCTGGAAAGTCCACCATCGACCAGATTTTCACGCTACGACAAATCTTGGAGAAGACTCAAGAAAAACAAGTCGACACCCACGATCTTTTTGTCGACTACAAAACCGCCTTCGACAGCCCCTGACGAAGCTTGGAATTTTCAACTGGCGCCAGCAAGCGAAAGACAGAAATGGCTGGCGTAAATTCTTAGATGAGGCAAAGACCGACATACGGTTGTAGGTAGCGTCAACTAAGTAAGTATGTAAGTAATATATAGCAACAAAACAAAATGGTGCTCAAGAAAAATAAACGCAATTCTTTTTCTCCATACAAATGACTACCAGTCATATTTAAAAATAGTTCATAAGAAAAACTTATTGACAAAAAAAAATATATACATTCGAAAGTTAATATTATGATTATCGATTATAATACCTTAAGAGTTATTATAAATTTAATTGAACAACTCGTTACCATAATGACGGTAGATATCACTGCAAACAACATCGTTTTCATCTTATAGGCATCAACCAAAATCACCTTCAATAAAAAGTTTTCTGCATAATATATCAACAACAATTTTGGGGCTTTTTAATATTTTTTTTTTTGCATTTTGCATATTCAAAATTGATTTTTAATTAATGTTTTACTCACAACACAATATTTCATTAAATGTTTTAAAAAATATGTGTAAGACTTTACACTCAAACATACATACGTGACTATAAATAACGCATCAGTAGCGCCTCCAACGCGTTGTCAGCACTTTTTTCAGCTGCACTTTCAATAACATGAAATTAAATTTAATACCTACACGTGCTTAAGTAGAATACGTATGCGAAAAAATTATAGATTTATAACTCACTTACATGTACAACAAATATACATATGTACACATATAAATCTACATAATACGTATATTAATATGAAAACTCAACATGCATCAATCATGCTTTCGAGTATTTTAACCAACATGCACGTGCAATCATTCAAAATATTAATTGATATTCAATTTTATTATGCAACACGTTTGACGTAATAATTTCATTTGTAAACTTTTTCAACCAAACACATATATTTTGTGCTTTTTATCTTTTATTTTTACTTCAAATTACAATATGTCGTAATGTATTTCTGTAAAATACAATCTTAATGCTTACTTTATTATTTAAAAAAAAAAAACACAACTTTGCATGCCAAGCTATGAATAACGTGTTACAAAGGACTATATAAGAAAATTTATTTATTTCAACAGAATCAGTACAATATAAAAAATATTTCAAAACCATTATTTATATTACATATATATAAAATCTATTTATTTTATTTTTCAAAACATACTTCTTTAACAGAAATAAAATATATATAAGCAAAATCATGCAACTGATTTTATTTTTATTGTTTTAAATACACAGGACTTTTGTACCACTGCAATAAAAAAAAATGCACACGTTTTAAAAGACTTAAATTACTTACAGCTAAAATACAAAAACTAACCGAACAACATATTAGTGAAATAATGAAAAACCACAGATATTGTTCACATATGTTTTTCCAGACATGGCGCAAAACAATTTGAATAAATTAACGACAAAATTTTGCGCTGCCAGCTAATTAGTTAAATTTGTAACTGTGTTACCAAAGTCAACAAGTTCGATAAATTCTAATTAAAACAAAGCAAAATAGCTAAACAAATAAATATATACATATTTGCTTTTTATTTATAATATTTACGTATGTTTGTCTATAGATAAATGTGGAAAATGCAATCTTAATTGGATTTTTTAAATAATTTGTGTGTGGTTAATAAACAATTTGAAAGCGGTTTGTATAATATTAATTGTGCGATAGTTGTCAGCTGTTTATTATTGACAGTTAATTAAACAAGGTTAAGATCTCACATCTGAAATCCAATGTTACTACGAACACACAGAAATTAAAAAAAAAACAAAAAATACTTATTATACTTAAATTTCATGTTAAAACCAAATTTTTAGCAAAGTTTTAAAGAAGTTAATTTTATAAAATTTCAAAAATTTTAGCATAAAGTACTGCCGGAAAAATAACGTTATTTTTAATATGTTTTCTTATAAAAATTATTATGGAATAAAATATGAATTTGAAATTTTATGACAAATTATCCCATTATCTTTACCTTTTTTAGACTTAAGAAAATTCATTTGTTATAAACAATATATCTGCAAACTTTTAACAAAACAACCTATCTCCGAAAAAGCAATTTAACAGGAGAGCGAAAAAAACACGTTTAAACCGTTTGTGTATGTATATTAGGCCGTCCCACTTTTTGGACTTTTCGTAAAGTTCCCGGGACACATTGATTTCTAATTCTACTCTTAAAAACATGAATTATGGTATATACCTTAATATTAATTATACCTTTACCTTTAATTAATATTAATACCTTAATATTCATTTAAGGTAAATGGTCGCGCAAAAGAATTAAAGGGTTTTTGGCTAACAATATATTATTTCGAAAAAAAATTCTTCTTCAGTATTTTTCATATAACTAAGAAAATAATGCAAAGATTTTGATTACTTTTAACTTATTTGAAAGCTTAGCAAATTTTCCATCTTCAGCTTTAAGGAATGTTTCATATTATTAGGTAAATTTTTTTTAAAACTCTACAAAGTGTAATTTTGATGAAAATTATTATGAAAATTTGATAAATTCAACTCACATTACCCCGTGTGGCAAAAGCATGAATCAGAATTTTTGTGTTATATAAATTTTTTATTTTAAGGAATTTTACAGCAAAAATTTTGATGTACAATTCGAAGGCTTACAGCCCTATTCTGGCAAATTAACAATTGTTAACCAGTATTTTGAATATTTCTATGTGTTTGTTGTAATTTTTTGATTTCAAAACAAAATTTGAAGCTCAAAAATAATAAATTTTGGTAAAAATTGTCAAGTGCTTCTCAGTTAATGACAATTTCATTAAAAAAAATTTTTTTGAGCTTCAAATTTTGTTTTGAAAAACAAGCATATAGAAGTATAAAAAATACTGGTTAACAATTGTTTATTTGCCAGAATAGTGCTGTTAGAATATAGTATTTTTTTCAAAAAGCAACAAAAATGCACAGTAAATTTTTCCAAAAAATATTCAATTTTATTTTTATTAAACGTAGCAACATTAGTAGATTTGTAAAAGTTATATATTGTATATGATATAAGCTTTAATTTCAAAAAACTTAACTCTGTTTTTCTAATGTGCAATATTTATTCTAGAATCGCCTGAGGTCGAAGTTCGACCATATCAAAAGCAATTGTCTTTTGTTTTTTTTTTTTATTTTTTAGTGAAAAACATCATAGTTAAAAAACATTGCATTGATAAATAATTTTGGCTAATACGTATCCACAACTCATTTTAGGTACTCTGTGCTCGCTGTTATCAGAATCAGAATGTAAAACAAATTTTCATGTATCAATTGCGCTGATTATTGTTAATGTTTGCTTCTCATATTGTTTCGCTGTTCATTTTGCCGTTTCTTAAATTTTCACGGAATTCTCGCGTCACACTTATTTTTTAAAAAATGAGCAGCGGCCGTTGTTTTTTCATTTACTAAACTACTAATAGCGCAATTTCAGTGAAGTGGTTACATTTTAACAAGTAGAGTAATATATTTTAAAATCTTTATTGATTTGAGGTCACTTGGTGAAAAAAAATATTTCAGTATAAACTTTTGGTTCTTGAAAATCTTTGAAGGACATGAAAATATCAAAGTTTTGGCTTTGAATATATTTTCGGATCATATAAAGTCCATTTACTTTTAAATTCATAAAAAAATTCTTAGCAGCTTAGCATCAGGTCTGAAAGGGATAAAGGACGAACAAACAAACAAACAAATAGTATTGTCATTTAACTGCTCTTGAAAGTAGTTTTGTCACTTTTTTTTAAATAGGACTAACATATCAAATTTATTATATTTTATAAATTTTTGGCTAATACGACTAAAACCGTATGAAATATGAAAAATATGAGTAAGAGTTTCGTTAAAATTAAGATTTTTCCTCCACACAAAATGACTAAACGCGCCTGAAGAAGTTTTCACTTCAAAAACTCAATTATTAACTCTACAGGTATAAAAGAAATAATTAGTTACGTCATGTGTCTATTTACCACTGGGTTCATTGAATGAAATTATTTCATTCTGTTCAGGTTATCAGTTCGAGAGAGTAATTAAGAAACAGCAACAACAACAACGCCATACAGCTCTGCTGAAGTGTTCTGAGTCACTCTCTTGTCTCTCGTGTATGCTACAGCAACGATGTTCAACAGAGCTGTGTTGCTATTGGTTTGCACTGTCCCATTGGGAAAAAAGGTTTATACATTTGCTCAGTTTTACCATTGTTAATAACAACTTATTCGAATAAAATGATATTCTGCAAATGATCTCGAAAATACCTTTCCAACTATGTAAGATTTATGTAAATATGCTGACATTAACATAATATAAATATAGATGACCTTTTCAAGGAATAATGACTAAACTGAAAGTATCGTAAGAAACTATATTTTTATTGCACTAACTCCGAACTGTTTCCTGAAATAAACGAACCGTTGCAAAAAAAATATGTGCAGACATATGCGGTTATCCATTTTGTGTAAAAAGTGTTTTCCTGCATCCTTTCAAAGAATGGCACTAAAGAAAATGCCGTATCGCTGTATTACGATTTTTTAAGTTTAGACATTATTCCTTGTAACCATGGATTTTATGCTTTTGATCTGCAATTGATCAATTTTTTCAAACAATAACAATATAAAAAAAACACGGAATTTAATGCTTTTGTTTTTGTAGTAGAGTAATTCACAATCTCATGTTTTTTTGAAATTTTTTATTAGCCGATAAGTTTCGTTAAATACCTCATATATTTTTAGGCATATGCTGAAATTAAGCAGAGAAAAAGCAACATACGAACAAAAATTACATGTAAATTTTAACTCGCTTTTACTTAAAAAATATTAATTTTTAAGAAATAAAATGTCCAGTTTGCACATCTACAAGCCTAAACCTACCAAACCATACTAAATTTATTTAGATTGAACTTGTACTTAAAAAGCCTATCGCCGGACAAAATTTGCTTTTGCGGAATATGTATAATATTTGGCTTTTTATCACTTAATTACATAGTTACATAACTACCTAATTAATTAATTACCCAGTTGAACTACAATAGAAATGAATGTAACGTTATGAGAGTTTTGCCGTTAGACCAGATCAAAAAGCCTTCTTAAAAAAAAACAGGGAAGATTTTAAATTTGATCACTTGGAAAATAAACTTATATTATTTGAATACTTTTGCCCAATTTAGACAGTTTTGCAAATTTTGTAATCCAAGTCAAAAATCACTTATGTTTTTTAACGTTTTTTACTTATATCTTTAAATCCGTAAGGTCAATTGTTAATTAGAAATATTTCACGATATATTGCTTCAAAAGCTCTATGAAGACGGAAGCTATCGTTTTTTTTTTTTAACGTGCAATAACAATAGTGTTCAGGTACTACAGCTTTTTCGCACTTTCTCCGCATTAGATCATCTTAAGAACCAGCCCAAGTAACATTTAAAATATCTCAACGAAATTTATAAGAGTGAAAAAATTACCCACCATTATATGGGTTGGGCTCAGGGACAACACAAGACATAGCAACTAACAATGCGTTTACATAGAACTAATCATACATTAGTTTTCAATCTACTTCTGAGTTGACTTTTCGATAAGTTAACATCAAAAAAGCTACAGTTGTTAACGAAGGTACTCATGCGATTTAAAGGAGCAGTAGCCATATAATTTGTTCTACTAAAAGATAAGTAAATTAAATTGTTAGAGTTTCTGCTGCTTCAACGGTTAGTGTTAAAATTTATAAGAGTTAAGAGTTCTGGTGAATCGAACACACCAGTTATGAGTTGGTGTAAGTATGCGATATCTGCAGACTTCCTTCTCTCATTTAAAGATTGCATTTTTAATAGTTTTAAACGATCCTCGATCCCGAGAGGAAGGTTTAAAGTGTCAATTCCACCTAGGCTCCTTAGAGCAAACCGAACAAAACATTTTTGGATTCTCTCTATACGTTCAACATGTACATTATAACTTGTGGACCAAACTTGACTTGCATACTCTAAGTGAGGTCTCACAATTGCATAATACAGCATTGTAGTTGTGATACATGACTTAAAGCAGTATCTTTTATCTTATAATCAAAAATTAAATTATTCCTTTTTCGCGAAAAGGTCGTAGCTTGGCATTTATCTGGATTAAGAAATATGTTATTTTTAGAACACCAAACTTCAAAGGATTTTAAATCAGACTGGAGTAGATCTGAATTATCTTCAGCATCTACTGTTCTGTATATTTCCATATCATCTGCATAGATAAGTAGATGAGAGTATTTGATGATGTGGGTTACATCATTAATGGCTAAAATACACAGAAGTGGTTCAAGGTGGCTAACCTGAGGAGCACTTGATTCAGCAATAAATTAAGCAGATCGCTCTGTCAGATTCGATTGGATCCAGCTTTACAATTACAAAAAATTGTGGAAAACCCATACACTTTAGTTTAAATAGAATTAAGTTGTGTGGCAGTTTATCAAATGCTTTACTAAAATCAGTGTAAATACAGTCGACCTGGTTTCCTGAATAAAATGAACTTAAGCAAAACGCTGTAAAATCGAGGAGACTAGACATAGTGGATCTGCTAGTAATAACACAATGCTGACGAGTTGTTATGACCTTCCCACAGTGAATTTTCACACGATCATACACGAGCCGCTCAAAAAGTTTTGGAATCGATGAGACTTTTGCGATAGGCCTGTAATTGTTTATATCGTTCTTACATCCTTTTTTATATATATATAGGACTTATAGAAGATTTTTTCCAAAAAAAGTGGAAACTTAAAGTTTTCCTTAAGTTGAGGTCTTATTTTCATTGTGAAACACCGTATTGAGTGCTGTTTCGCAGGAATGAAATGTTCTTAATCTTGACTGTTCCTTGTTTATAATTATTTTACCAACTAAATATAAGTTGACTTTTTATCAGAGTTTCTATGATTTTGTCCATATATGTAAGTGTATTTATTGGTGTCAATTCTTTAGCTTTCAACGTATTAGTTACTTCTTTTACAGGTACTACAGAAGATATTTTCCATAAATTCGCAATCATTCCAGTTTTTAAACTTTTGTTTATAACTATTGCACATAAATGTACTAAATATTACACATAGGCTTTTATTACACCTGATGAGAGAAGACTTTTACCACTAATTTTGTATTTAAAATTTTAGAATATTTTAAGTTTATTATTCGTTTTTATTTTTGTAAATGTTAGCGTAGAATTTTTTTTCTTTGACTAATTAGTTCTTTATTGCTTGTTATATTTGAACATTATTGATTATGTTCGTAATGCTTTCAAAAAATTATACAAAATTTTAAGCGAAGTCGTTATTTTTTTAAAGATATTTTCGTCTTTTAAGTGGAATGGTGTTAAAAAAAATCCTTGTTATATAAAATGATTGTCACATTTCTTGAACGACAGTTCTTATGAAAAAATATGCCAATGTCATATTCTAGTTATGAATCATTGATTCCCGGGATTTGGTAAAGTTTATCAAGAGTAGTCCAGTCGTAATGGATTTTTATTCAATTTATTATTTTTGAATAAATTTTGCATAAATTTTGCATATTTTTGCGGCCACTGTAAAGTAGGCCAAAATTTATAAGAGGCCGTCATTTAGGTGACGTACCTTATATTGTAAAATATGTATTGAGAATTCGTGATGCTACTGATTTTAGAAAATCTGTGATTCGGCTGTGAAACATGACTGTTATAAGAAAATTATTTTTATAATTTCGTTATTTATTCGAATTTATATAATTATGTTAAATTAAGCCCATTATTACTTAACTTTTACATAGCTTTTCCTGTTAAAAAATAAATGTAATCCAATCAAATTATAAGCATCGACTTAATATAGCAACGTTTCCGGTTGCCCGCCTCATTACGACCAACGTTCTGCCTTCATGGTCGGCAATTAAAATGCAGGCGTTGAAGTAAAGAACAAATTCGATATTTATCGATAAATTTCATTATGAGTTATATTGCAGTTATTTTAATTTGTATTTTATTTCATTTTTGCGCACAACACGTCTGCAAACGGAAGTCATGGTTGCGCCATATGAGCACAGGGTTGGACTGAGGGTTGGGCTGAGGTTGGGCACTCAGATGTATTGGCGAGATTGTGTGGCTGTCGTAGTGTTTGTTGTGCTGGCTTTTTTTGTATTTGCAGCAGCTGCTGACACTTGAGTAATTAATTTTATTATCAGCCAGAAAATAAAAAAAAATAAAAGCAAACACTTGTGTTGGGTGTGCAACGGTGAATAAATGTGGATGTGTCTGTATGAGTTTGCTTTAAAGTTAATAATTATTAAAGAAAATGCAAATTTAAATTTTATAAATGCATTTTAATTCAAATAAATAATTATGAAATAATTCTTTTTCACAGCAAAAAAGTAAAAGCAAAAATCGGCATCTCACTAACTTAAAGATAAGTTAAAAGTTTAAACTAGGAATTGAAATATTTTTTTTTAATAATAATGTACAATTATTCTTCTTTGTTCTTTTTTCGATTAGTTTTTGATCAAGAACTAAAAAAAATATTTCGAAAAATATTTTGTTCGGAAACTTAGCAGAAATATTGTTAAATAAATTGCTCTGAGTGTTAAATTTTGGTTTCGATTTTATTTTGCAATGCAACAAAAAATATTTTGTTGAAATACTGTGCAATATATATTTTGAACAAATATTTTGCTCAAAAACTCTTTTTTTTCGTTAAAATAACGTTATTTCTGTACAAAATTGTTTTTCTTTTTTACTTTTTTAACAATTGTATTTGGTTCATATGTCTTCTGGTTAAGTTTGAAATGTGAATTAAGTTCTGTTTTGATTTTACTTCTTGATTTTAACTTAAAAAGTAAACGAATTTTTATTCGCAGAATAATGTAATAATAAAAATCACTACAAAATATTATTTTGTTTATAAAAAGGGAAAATCGAACTTTTGAAAAATCTAGTAATTTCTAATGTGTTAAAATAAAAACTTATTTAAGTAGTGTGTTAAATTAAATTATTCTCATGATTGCATTACTTAATTTTTACATCGTGGTGGTGAATGACTTGACTTAACATCAGACTTCATTCAACTTTATTCTCATACATACTTTATTTAAATGCTCCATAAAATGTTAACATTAACTTTTCACGCGGATTAAATTAATGTCATAAAAGTCATCAGCGCAATCAACGCCAAGCGAACATCGTAACCATTCATTCTCCTCATCATAATCATCACAATCATCATTATCAGCGAATAGCACACAAAACAAGCGTGCATCCGCAGCAACGCCCGTTTTGTCACCCCTTCAAAAACAGCGCATTAGTAGCACTTTATGGCTTTTATAAATCCACATTTAAAACTTGAAAAGTTTTGTTACATTTACGGTATAGAAAGGATTTTCCAACCACACCCAAAAGCTTAAACTTTTTTATATATATTTTTATTTTTCGTTATTCTTCGTAATTATAATCCAATTTTATCGGGCTGTAGACAAAGCATCCCAAAATGACAGTCAAACTTCTGAAGTGATTGCCTATGATGAAGAGTCAAGAGTCACAGTAACAATAAATCGTTTCAACTGTTGAAGAATAAAATGACTTAATCGCTTTATATTGGCAGTTAAATTTATCGCTATGTAGTTAGATGCGAAAGGCTTAATATATAGAAGCATATGCAAATTTGTTTTTAATTTATGTACTGTTTATTATACCGTATTTATATAAGAATGAATAAATGAAAGAGATTAATATCTCATTTTTGGAAAATAGAGTTCACCAGTGGTCAAAAATCTACCTTTTCGCATGCACTCTCTGTTGATTCGATACAAAATTTATGCACAAAACATTTCTTTTTCATAAACATTTGGCATCATTTTTAATTTCCTAATGAATTAGCCAGCAGTTCTTTCACACAGAAGAGAGAGGAAAACTAAAAATATTAATAGAGCTATTTTGTGTTTACTTTTTCTGCGCTCATCTGTGAACGTAATCGAACTCTTATTACAGTGTAAAAAATACAAAATCAAACGAAGCAATGCTGAACTTTTTTCTTTTCTTTTTGTGCAAATCTACATGTATTTAAATCCACAATGCGCAAAATACATCATTTCACCTGCTTAAAGCAGATGAATTTCTATTAAAAATATTCGGTGAAATTTCTTTTAACTAATATTCTTATTCACTAAAAAATAGCCAAATCGGTTGAGAAACATGGAAGCTGGTTCTTAACTATTTTGCCTGAGCCTTTTTATAAATCTTTCTACATTAAAAGTTTAATTTTAACCATAGAACTATAAATAAAATAGTATTTCAATTTAGATTTTTGAAATAAAAGTACAACCAGCCATAGTTGTAGGTTCAAAAAATAAAACGGTGAAGAGCCAAAACTGCTATAATTAACCAGTATCTATACTAGGAGGTATCTGACACAATTTATATTAAATAACAGGAGTCACGTTCACAAATAACATCCAAATAGAACCCACGTTTACGTTTAAGAATTTTTAATATTGCTTTTTATTTTACTCCAAATTTAGCATAGTCGTACAGGATTAAGATATTCTAGGTAAATTTTTCGAGGTAAATTTCACTACTTCACTAATATAACGAGTTTAAAAAAGATTTGCCTGCAGCAACGTCATAGGTAGGGGGGATTCAGGGGGTTCAAACTCCCTTAGCAATAAAGAATTATTTAATACATTAAATGAAAACACAGATATTATTCTGAACCAGTCTGCTAAATTCAAATAAATATGAGCGTTGATACCTTGTTTGTTTGGTTATTAAAAGTGCAATTTCATTGGTATGCATTTCATAATAATCGTCAAGAGCTTAAGATAACTTTCTACCTTAAATTCTAGCGGTGACAATTCATCTCAACCACACTAGTTAATGTACGCAGTTACGAGTCCAGAATTTTTGATTGCAATTCTTTTAATACAAAAATTATTTTATATTTTCTTCCACTTTGACTTCATAGTTGCAAAAATTGATAAAGATCTAATAGAATGTTGCGAAGAAATAAATATTTAAGTCGAAAATATAGGAAAACTACGATAAAAAAGCATTAAAAAATATATATAATAAAGTTGAGATATGCTTTAAATAGCTTAAAATGGAAACTAGTATTTATTTAGGGGTATTTTTTTTTAAAATTTTAAAAAAAGTATGCGTAATAAAGGTATTACGTTTTTTAAGAAAATATCCCAGCTGCCACGCATTGCTTATTCAATATCTTTTGACGCGTTTGTGTTGTGAGAGTTTCAATAAACTCCGTGTTGCTATTTATTTTTCTCTTACACTTCATGGTCAGATAGCACAGCGCAACAAAAAAAAATATTTAATAGCCTCGAGCAGGGCGAAAAGTGAGATTCATATAAATCCAGAGCGGCGCTCCAAAACAAAACAAACAAAAAAAAATCAACAAAAGAAAAAAGACAATTTTTTTAATATGTATTGTCTTAAACCAATAGGAACGATGATGCAATATGGCATCACTATATCGGATGTCGCAAAACTACCCATAGAACCAAAACTATCTTTTTTGAATTCATTTATGAACCTTTTCGGGTAGAAGAATTTGTTTTCGGCTCTCATAAATGAACCCTTTTGGACTCAAAAGCGAATCGTCTTTTCTTCAGAAATGAGTTAAAAAAGGAATCATCAATTGTCTTTTTTTTTGTTCGGAAACGAGTTGAAAAAAAATAACTATTGAAAAGCTATTTTTCGGCACTCATAAAAAAAACCGTTTTAAACTCATTCGCCGCACTGAATTACCTCTCAAAAACGAACTTTTTTTAAACGAGTTAAAACCTAAACCATATAAATGCACTTTTTCGGCACTCATAAATTAATCTTTTTCAATCATAAATTGTTTTATTTTTGCAAATCGATTGCATATGATTAAAAGTAATGAAAAGTAATAGAAATTAAAAGTAATGTTAAAATATTATTTCAATTTTGTATGGACAAAGTATTTATATATTCAGGGCCATCGCACGATGGGGCGATCCCATACAAAGGGTTGGACATCCAGAAAAAAGTGCAACTTGCTAATTATTATTATATTTTGATACATTTCAATATAAATATATTTGGGCTATTTGAATTGGGCAGTTTTTTATATTTAAGGGCGTACTTTTGCTTTTGTAAAGTCTCAAAGTTGATATTTTGTAATATAAAAAAATATAGTCTTTTTTTAAAGTCCTATAACATTTTGTTGAAGTGCTTGATTGAACAGATTTTTTATATCTTATAAAAGGGTATACTATAGACTTTGAAACCATATATTTTTTTAAATTTTTTGTTATCCCGTTATTGCGATAAGGAATAAAAATAAGAAATTAAAAAAAAATTTTAAATTTGAAAAATAAAAAAAAAATGGCCAGGGTTGGCCAGGATCAATGTACCTTACATTACAAAAAATGATAGTAAGAAATGTTTAAAAAAAAAAAATTAGCGCGTGCCATCCAGCGCCTTCTGAGAATTTCAATATCAAAATTGTATTCCTCGGTTTTTTATAGCATTTCTCACAAAGTTTGCCTATTACAGCATAACTATAGGAAATGATTCAGTTTAATTAGCGATAAAAACTTGCGAATGGATAAAAAAACAAGTTTGGGATACATTTATTGTATTAACCCATTCCAGCTCGGCTCCGTGACCTTTTGTAAACGAAAAAAATAGATCTCTTGCTTTGATTGCGGCATAGAATCCTTACTAGTAAATTTACGTAAATTTGTTGTACTAAATAAGTGTAGACAGTTTTAATGAAAATATTTTAGTATACTGTTTATTTATCTGAGACGTCTGGTTCTTGAGATATATTTCAGACACGATGCAAATACTTTCAAGAATTCCTCTAAAAAAATTACATAAACTGGTACAGTACAGATAAAAGGTATGAAATCCACTTAAAAGTGATCTGCCAATAAGCACAGTTGTTTTATCTTAAACCGTCAATAATTTATATGAAATATATTTCAAAAGTAGTGAACATAGTTATGTTTGTGACAGTCAGAAAATGTTTGCTGAGAACATATTGCTTATATGATAATGCAGTGTATATAATATATTCATTGCTACAAATAAGCTTGTTTGCAGTGAACATAACATATTTATGGCAAACATAATATGTTTCTTGTAAAAATTAATTTTTTTGCTATAAAAATACATACATAAACACATACATACATACATTAATATCATCTCATATTATGTTTCCAGTAAAAATTTTTTCTGCGTGTATAATAACCAAAATGTAAAGATTACACTATGTAACAAGATTTTTGTCCCTGGCTTGTAATTGTTATTTCCTAGTCAGTTAGGTCCCAAAAGTATAGAAAACAGCTATTGTCGCAAGATAACTTTGCTTTTGTGACCATGGCAGCTTTTCAAGGAAATCGGAATTGATTTCGAACCAAAAGAGTGGCGCCTCTTCATTGACAGCTCATGCAAGAGTCTCAAAGCCGTGTTGCTTCACAGTGGCAACAAGTATTCGTCTCTTCCTCTGGCGCATTCAATATCTCTCAATGAGAACTACGACAATGTCAAGAAAGTGCTGAAAGCATTGAAGTATGAGCAATATGGCTGGGAAGTGATCGGAGATTTCAAAATAGTGACATTCTTAATGGGCCTGCAAGGCGGTTACACCAAGTTTCCTTGCTTTCTTTGCCTGTGGGACAGCATGAACGACAGTGCACACTACAGTAAGCGTGAATGGCGTGAACGAACTGAATTCACAGTGGGGAGGAACAACGTCAAGTGGGAGCCCTTGGTGGACCCCCAGAAGGTACTGATGCCACCACTCCACATCAAACTGGGTCTTATAAAGCAATTCGTCAAAGCTCTCGACAAAAATTCTTCAGCGTTCAAGTACCTACAAGACTTGTTCCCTAAGCTCTCTGAGGCGAAAGTTACAGCCGGTATCTTCGTTGGACCACAAATAAAGGAAATCTTCGAGTGTGAGGAATTCCACAAGAAGCTCACTCGTGTTGAGAAAGCTGCTTGGATGAGTTTTATGTCAGTGGTACAGGGATTCCTAGGCAATCACAAAGCCGCAAACTACGTGGAGCTGGTCGAAAGTCTGGTGGAGAACTACGGCAAAATGCGCTGCAGGATGTCTCTCAAACTCCATATTCTGGATGCACATCTTGACAAATTCAAGGAGAACATGGGAGCATATTCAGAGGAGCAAGGCGAGCGCTTCCATCAGGATATAATGGAATTTGAGCGGCGATACCAAGGACAATACAATGAGAACATGATGGGAGATTACATTTGGGGATTGATTAGAGAAAGTGACTCGCAGTATAAACGCAAATGTCGAAAAACCACCCGCTTCTGATTTACTTTTATGTTTTTGGTTTTCTGAAGTTTTAATAAAATCTAGTTTTGATTTATATTTGCTGTTCTGTATGATTTTCTCTGTAGTGAAAGACTCAAACACGTTTTTCTCATAATTTTAGCAAATTTTAATGAATCACATTGTCCTGGTCACAAAAGCAAAGTTTCCGAGGAATATTATTAGGTGGTTTCCATACTTTTAAGACATAACAGACTAGGAAATAGCAATTACATCCCAAGGACTGAGAAATTTTTTATTTTTGTTACATAGTGTTTTTATTAAAGCATTTGAATCAACACCAATATACTATTTTGCTGACGATGAAGTTAAAATTTTTTTAAGGTGTTTATTAATAGACGTGGTATTTCAAGGCTCTGGTTTAAGTCATGACCGTAACACTGCTCGCAGATTGTTTACTAATTACAAGAAAAGTTCAGAAACCACTGGAGTAGACGAAAATTTATTTAAACGATTTTATGTTATATTGCAGGTAAAACATTTTAATATATACACATATGAATTATTTTGTTTTGCATTAATGCGTAAAAATTTTAATATACTTCAGGTCATAGCATCTGGTCTTAAAAATAATATCACAAAATTAAAAATTTTTTGTTTAGAAACAACAAAATTATACGTTCAAATTTATGATTGGTACAACATGACTGTTACTGTACATAAAATATTAATGCATAGTGCGGATATAGTTAAAAAAGCGATAGTGCCTATAGGTCAGTTATCCAAGAATGCGCAAGAGGCCAATCACAAACCATTTCGGTTGTTCAGACTTCACAACACGAGAAAATTTTTAAAATCTGCTTGCAATTCAGATCTTTTGCATGCCCTTTTACTCAATTCAGGTCCAGTACTTTTAATCCTTGGTTTTAATAAAAAATTACCACAAAGCTATCTGATTGTAGCAAAATACCTTTGTGATGAGGAAAGTCAAAACATAGCTTTTAGAGATAATGTATAAAATTAAGCTTATAAATCACTGTTTGCTCTTAATATTACATATAATTTCTTTTAAATAGAGATTTATGCTGTCTTTAAACATCTTTTAAATGTAAATAGCTAATAAATTCTTGTTTAAAAACACATTGTGTAATAAAATACATACCAATAATACCATGCCATGCCAATACCAAGGGTCTCCTAGACCTGCTACGCTCATAAAGGTTAAAGGATTTCATGAGAAATTCTTTTAAGAAGACATGTTTAAAATTTGGCCAAAATACACCAAATGGTTCCAGAGTTACAATCAGTTATTTAAAGCAATATGCGATGTCCAACCCTTTGTATGGGCTCGCCCCACCGTGCGTCGCCAGCAAAATATTGCTCTCAGAATTAAATTGATTCGAAATTAAAAAACAATAAAATTAGAACTAAAACAAAAACCTTATGGGGCATTGAACCATTTTTTATGATTTTTACTTTTCAATTTAATGAATTCAGTTATTTCAATGATGTAGTTTAGATCAGCTAATTCAAAAACATAAATTAAAAATCTGCTTCCCCAAAACGTACGCAAAGCCTAAAATTTCATTATTCTTTTTTTAACTAATTTCAGATTGTTAAAAAGTAACATATACTATTTTGAACTTATTTATGAATAAAAAATTGTTAATTTAAAAGTAAATGTTTAGGAATAAAAAATTGTTAACTAATTATTAAATTTCGGCTTCTTCTTTCGGCTCAAAATAAGTTTCTTTATAATTTTACGGAAGAATTAAATCTTTTTTATGGAATAAATGTTCACGTATTTTATCTTCTCTAGTAATTGATTACAACAATTAAAAAATAACACAAAATTATATATAATTTTTTTTCCAAAAACCTTCAAAATCTGCAAAACCTTCGCATATGGTTCAGTGGGTAACAGTATCACATAAAAATTTTTCAAAATAAAAATGACGTAAAAATAAACACATGGGTAAAAATGTTGTCCCGTCTTTAAGGCGTTAAGGAGATTGATAAAAAAAGTCCGTGGCGAAGCTGGACTAGCCAACAGTGGCCTACAAGCATAAAATATTTTCAAACTGCTTTAAAAAGGGGCATGTATCCAAATACGATAGATACAGAAATTTTGGGAACTGTACTATAATTATTTATTAATTTACAGATAAGATTTCTCTTGTTAAATTTCCATCAAAAATAAATAAGTTAAATCTATATCTATGCTTCTATATTTATACTTCTAAACTATTAAAACTAAAAGTTGTAAAGTGTATGCAACTTACACAGTTATATAAATCTACTGGAGGAACTACCGTCTGATGTTTCCAATTTTTGAGAAGAAGTACGATGAATAACTAACTTCAGTTTATGCAAGTTTGAATTAAGTATCCTGGACAAATGTATTTTCACAATTAGAGCACGTAGTCTTAGTCTTGCGATCTGTTTTATTCTGTCTAGATCACCCAAAAAAATTTATTTAATAACTTACCTGGGCGTAAAAGACCCAAACCCCTTTTTTTTTATTCGAGCTGAAGATTATTTCTCGAAACCACTAGAAACTGAAAATTTTTGAAGTAAAACTATTGAATATATATTATAGACATGTTTTATATTAGAAATCTTGCATAGAAACTGTGACTGTGTGGATTCCACCCTAAGGTTAGTGATGGCGGGTTACACGGTTAATGTAACTATTGAAATACACTTCAAGGTTTTTGAAACTTTCGATATACACTATCAAAGAGTTATTAAGGAAAAGTGAAGGATGTTTTTTAAATGTTTTTGAAACGAATCTTTTTACGCGAAATCTCAAACACGACAATTTTTTCCAAACTCCTTTTTCTTAGAATTGTTGTTGTGTAATATATACATATTATAATATGCATGATATTAAAAATATTTTTTTCTTATCATTAGGCAGTGAGAATCGAACTCGTATCCCATCGATTGATAGTTCTACACCCTATCCACTTATCCAATAGTTTTTGCTGTGCAGGTTTGTTTATTCAATATTAAGTATTAACTGAAGCTAAACAACTATTG
Source organism: Dichetophora obliterata (assembly GCA_963920525.1). Lineage (NCBI taxonomy): Eukaryota > Metazoa > Arthropoda > Insecta > Diptera > Sciomyzidae > Dichetophora > Dichetophora obliterata. Next base: position 17,192,337 of record OY986436.1, on the reverse strand, counting down.
ATGCAGTATTTGCGAGATATGTCGGTGACATTACATCTTTAATTTACGTTTGCTATTTTAGATATCATAGACCAATTCATTAAACGAGGAAACTGTCATCGACAAGTCGTCTTTGTGTTAAAAAAAATTTAAAGAACTACTAACTGTATAATTATCTATAACCATGTACATTGATGTTTAGATGATGATGGTTGTAGATGGTTGATGATGGTATTTAATAGCTTAATGCTATTTTTTACTTTACTTTCCTCCTTTTAAACTTTTATTTCATCTTGCCAAAACTCGGTAATTTATATTTTATATTTTTAATCTTAAATTTCCATTTTGATCATAATATGTAAAATTTTAGTAAACTACAGTAATAATGTTTGCTTTTATTGCTATTATTTGCATATAAACTTGTTAAATGTTTGTACTTACTAAAAAGAGAAATCTTATTTGTACAATGTATTCTGTTATAAATAAATATATAAATAAAAAAATAATAAAATAAATAAATAAATAAATAAATAAATAAATA